>CM019149.1:96527330-96966710 GCA_009733165.1 Naja naja | reverse complement strand
GGAAAGAAGTCTGATTTTTGTGAACTACATGAATTAGTATTACACTAAAAATCAGTTCCTGTTCTCTCAGAATGTTGCCTCAGACTGAAAGATCAGAAATATTAGTTTTAGGCCACAGGATTGCAGATGAATCCTATCAGGAAAAGTTTCCTAATGCTGCAAACAATTTCACAGGAGAATCAATTAACGGAGATAGTTGATTCCCTTTACTGTGTGGATTCAAGCCAGAGATGGTATTCAGCAGGTTCTGACCAGTTCTGGAGAACCAGTAGCAGAAATTTTGAGTAGTGCGGAGAATAGGCGAATTCCATCTCTGACTGGAGATTTTACAGTACCCTTCCCCTGCCACGCCCACCAAGCCACACCCACAGAACCGATAATTAAAAAAATTGAATCCCACCACTGGTTCAAGCACAGAATGGACAGTCATCTTAATTGAGGTCCCTGCACTGAGTTGAGAGAGGATTAGGTTCAATGGCAAAAATGGCCCTTTCCAACATTATGATTCTTTACAGTGAATGATATTCAATAAATCAGTTTGGACATCAGCTGTCCCAATGAACTGACTCCCAATTTGACCTAAATTCATAGTTTGGTGTCACTCAAATCCTTTGATAGGCATGTGTGAATTCAACATTCAGAGGCATGAAACTAAACATGGTGAAACTCACAAGTGCAATACTGCTTTCAGTTATTTCTAAGGTGTTTTCATCAGTGGAGTGCTCATTAGGGGTCCCTAAATTATGCCTAGTGACATAAGAACAGGATACATGGGTTTAGACAGAGCATATAGAGCTGATTGCACTAATGTGACCCCAGATTTCATTAGCGTCAGAGCCTTTCAGTGAAAACGTTGCTAAGGCACTAACAGCATCCATTTTGCACTGATGCATGCTGAGACATGCCTACATATTACCCAAGTCAAGCATGAGGAGAGAAGATGGGGTAAGCAGGAGGCCTCTTTCTCAGATAAATTATTCCAAGCTCAGGATATTTCTTCAAGTGACATTCTTGCATGTGGAAATGACCCTATTCCTCTCTTTTGCTGCAGAGAGAAATAATTCTAACCTTGCTTTTAAATTAAAATGTCAACCTTTGTTCAAATAGTTCTTATTGTTTATTTCTATATATATATCTTTAATGTGTTTTTTAAAAATCCTTTTAAATAAATGAATAAATCGACTAATCCTTTAGAAATCAATATGACTGAAATGAAATGAAAATGGAGTGGCTTTTTCAGGTTAATACTGTGTTTTAAAAAAATATAGAGTTTGTGGGTTTACTAATTATATGCTACATTAACTTTAAAGGTCATAAGTCCAGGAGTGATGGTGATCGCTATAAAGGATTATTGAATCAGTGGCTGTTTATTAGTATATATTTGGGCAGAAGTTTACCAGGCTTCAAAACATGCTGCTAATTTCAGAAATAGTTAGCTTGAAAGATCACCAGGCACACAGGCCAATATCAGGAAGTAGTTTTTTCAAGAAAAATAATTGGAGAATTCCTTATTAATTTCTCTGTAGGTATAACAAGGTTGCTTATTATAGATCTTCCACAGAAGATCCAACCAATTAAACTCTGATATTCGCTGGCCAAAGGCAGTCTTCCAACTTAACTTTGAATATCTATGTGGCTATTCTTTAGATTACACATATGAATGTGACTATATACCCACTCACCCATAACACTGCTCAAAAAATTTCTGTCAACATCCTGACTGACGATCCCAACTAAAGCAAGCACATTCGAGATCTGCCAATGTCTCAATGCAAAACTTTATCTTTTTAAAAAGTTTTTATTTTTAACAACAAACATAAACACAAAACATAACACGTAAAACAACAAATAAAACCTTCTTTCAATTGGTAAGAAGGAATGCAAAACTTTATTGAGTACCTCATTTTGGCACTATTGAAAGCAAAACCAGCTGTAGTTTCCCATGCAAACTCATATAGTTACAACTTAAAATTCCCCTCCCTCCTATTGTTACATATCACATTGTCCAATTGAGTGCCATTGTATTGTTATGAGAAAGAGTCTCTGATTTTAGCCAACACCTGCAGATGTGTCCTTGGCTCTCATGGCTCTTCTTGAAGTTTGGAACTGGCAATCCTTCTTACCTTCCCTCCCCCATGGTCTGTTGGCAAGTTGAGAAGCGATAATTGTTGCAACAGCATGAATGTGCTTCGAGCTTGACACTTTCCTTAAATGGTATGTTTTAATACTGTTTAAATAAAGACTAACTTATGCCTCTCTAAGCAGTGGGATAATAGAAAGCAGAACATAGAACCATACAATTATAGGGCTGAAGGGACCTTGATGCTTTCTGGGCTTGCTTGTTTTCCTGCAGACGTTCCATTACTCTAACTAGATAACATCATCAGTGCTAGTAAGGAGTGCTGTCAGTTTATATTCTGATTACTTGCTTGTCTGTGTGGATAGGGGTGGTCTTAGAGATTCTTTGGTTGGGCTGTTTACTGATGGCTCTTTGGCAGTTTCTTAATTGGGTACTGTTTACTTAATTGTTGGTCTGAAATTAACCTTGTAGTTAATCTATGCTGATCTGGTTGCTGATTACCGTGGAGAGATGCTGGAGTCATTTTGTTCTCTTGTGGGCTGGGTGATTGTCTCTTTTGCATAGGGCTGGAATCAGGGGTGGGATTCAAATTTTTAACAACCGGTTCTGTGGGCGTGGCTTAGGTAGTAGGCGTGGCTTGGTGGTCATGTGACTGGGTGGACATGGCTTGGTGGTCATGTTATTGGCTGGGTGTGGCCAACTCAATATCACTCACATCGAGGCACACATCTCTCACCTCTCATGACTGTGGGGATGCTTCAACAGTCGTGTGAAAAATGGTCCTAAGTCACTTTTTTCAGTGCCATTGTAACTTTGAATGGTCACTTCACACAAGCAAAGTACCAGCAAAGGAAGGAAAAAAAACTCCAGAGACATTCCTGAGACAGGAAGTCTAGTTCTGCCAAGAATGTAATACGGGTTAACGGAGAGGCAGTTTCTGTAAGCAACACCAGAATGTTTCCTTCCTGCCTTCCTTACAGGATTAGGCCAGTAATTTCTTCTAACAACCGGTTCTCCGAACTGCTTAGAATGTTAACAACCAGTTCTAGAGAATAGGTGCGAACTGGTAGAATCCCACCCCTGGCTGGAATTATAGGGCTGGAAGGGAGCTTGGAGGTCTTCTAGTCCAACCCCCTGCCCTAGGAAGGAATCATCATGTTGGTAGAAATATCCTTCTGGGTTCAGTTCAAGTGGGGGAAAAACACTGGAACACTGGAATCATGGAAGTTGCTTGGAAAGAAGATTTATTGGTGAACAGGATCACATGCCTTGGAGCTCCTGGGAGGAAAAAGGAAAGGGATGCTGAGAGTCCCTGGGTTTTATGCCCTCTCTGGGAGTTGAATTTGAGCTTGTGTTCTGATTGGTTGTCAGACTCCCATGGGGCCATGCAGGAGTAACTTGATAGGTTGTCTTTTGGCTCCCAGCTTAGTTGAATCTTACTGGATGATGATGTAATGAAAGGGCTTTTGGCAATTCCTATTATGACTCTACTTGAAGGAGGTAGATCTTTGCTATGTAGAATAGACTGGCCCAGGCCGTTAACAAAGGTGAGGTGGGGACTGAGTTTCTGCCTCTCTGAGTTTCTACTTCTCTTTTAGGGGAAATATTCTGTCTTTTTAATATATCCTAAAATATTTCATTTTTCTAGGAGAGGGGTGGACATTAATTTCCTACACATATTCCAGCTCAAACAAATGGTTGTCCAATCTTTTCTTGAAAATTTCCAGCAACTCCAAGAGACAAGCTGACCCATTGACTAATTGTTCTGACCAGTGGTGGGATTCAATTTTTTTTACTACCGGTTCTGTGGCCGTGGCTTGGTAGGCATGACAGGGAAGGATACTATAAAATCTCTAGTCAGAGGTGGTATTTGCCGGTTCTCCAAACTACTCAAAATTTCTTCTATCAGTTCTCCAGAACTGGTCACAACCTGCTGAATACCACTTCTGGTTCTGACAGTCAGGAAGTTTCTTCTTCATTCCAGTTTGAATGCTAGTTTGAATAAAAAGCAATTCTGTACTTTCTATGGCATCATTTAAATTCAGGTACTACCATCTAGTGGCTGTTTGATTGCAAAGCTTCCAATCCCCAAATTCAGCATTAAAGCAGAGATCTGATACCAAGTTTTGTTTGATGGTTTGAGGTTTTCTTTTAAATTGGCTTAAATAGCATTGCAACATGAGCGTTCAGATTAATACCTAATCACATTTTTTTGAAACAGGACTTGGGAAATGACCTTTTAATCAAACTGGTTGCTTGCTTTGCTATGTACAAGAGACATCATCTCTGCCTGCAGGGGAACAGTTTAAATCACAATTATGTATGCAGTTAAACTGCTTAAATTGTACTATTTTCATGTTGGAGGATGAGAAAAGAAGACAGAAACTTTTCAGATATGCACACCCTGTTCTTTTCTATTTACAGTGATTTTTTGATATCAAATCAGGGTGGGATTCAAATTTCTTAACAACTGGTTCTGTGGGCATGGCTTAATTTGTGGATGTGGTTTGGGGTCATGTGACTGGGTGGGCATGGTTTATATGTAAACATTATAAATATTTACGTAAATATTTAATTTTTATTTTAAAAAAGCAACTTTTACCCAAAATCAGGCAAAGCAGGAAGGCAGATTGAGTTGCTCACGGAATCACAGATTCACTCAGAGATCTACCGTTCTGCAATCTGCTACCTGAGTCTGCACTGAAAATAGAAGCTTCAGTCCTAAGGAAGGTTCAGCTCTGCTTTTAGATTAGCTAGAAAGCAAGAAATCCAAGGATTTCCTGCTTTCTGGCTAATCTAAATCTCCCGGCACAGCAGAACAGCTGATGGTCGGGAGAGGGAGGAAAATAGCAACTTACCAAATGCAGGCAAGTTTGATGGCATGTATGCCAGGTAAGGAGTGAGTGGGTGGGGCGGGGAAGAGAGGGGCCAGCCAGTGGCGCAATTTGCCAGTTTTCCAAACTCCGCAGAATCGTAACAACCGGTTCTATAGAACTGGTCCAAACAGGTAGAATCCCACCCCTGTATGAAATGCATGTTATTTCATGGAATACAAATTTTACTGTGGAAGAAACTTATCATAATGTGTAACCCAACTACAGTAGAACTGAGAAAGAAATAAAGGGATTAAAAGCTGGTGGAAACTGACAAAGGGTTGCCAAGACATGCAAGGAAATGATTTACTAATGCTAAAGACTACTTGCAAGTGGAAGAAGTTAGAAACAAAAGAAACAGGATCTTCAAAGATAGTAATAGCACTTAGATTTCTATACTGCTTCATAGTGCTTTACATTACAGCACTCTCTGAGCAGTTTACAGACTCAGCATATTGTGCGCCCAAGAAACTGGGTCCTCATTTTACGGACCTCGAAAGAATGGAAGGCAGAGTCAACTTTGAGTCGGTCAGGATCAAATTCCTGGCTATGGGCAGAGTCAGCTTGCAATACTGCATTCTAGCCAATTAGAGGTATTGTAAAAGGAAAACATGAGAAACATTTTGTTAGACTGTTTTGAACCCCTAAAGAAAGTCCAAAAATGAATCTCTGGCAAAGAATGGGCATCAGACTCCACTTTGCATATGACGTGGTCCATGTAAATGTAGCATCATGCATATTTAGCAGGGGTATCCTAAAGGAGTAAGCAATTAAATTTGAAAGAGTGAACTAAGGAGTTGTAAGAGCACTGAGATACCATGAGAAAAGAAAATTTGATCCTGGGGATCAAATAAATTTAATTTGGGAGCATGGCTAAGCATCAAAGGGCAGAGAGAAGGAAACCAAGAAACAGGCAGGTAAGAAAAATAGAGGGAATAAGAGTCAAGCTTAAAACTTAAATAAGAAAGAATACTTGTGGGAAAGCAAGAAATGAAAGAAAGTGTGAGATTTTTCTCTTGATAGCATTTTGTTTCCTGTAGCTGGAATTTCATTTCAAGAGAAGATGATAGTCTTGGAGAGAGAGACATTTTTTGCTGTGAACAGTTTGCTACCTCCTCTGCTTTTAAAACTTTTGACAGCTGTAGAGAGTTGACTCAGTTGGGTATCAACTGTTCATTCTATAAGACATGATTCTCCAACCTTGGCAACTTTTAAGACTTGTGGACTTCAACTCCCAGACTTCTGGAAGTTGAAGTCCACAAATCTTAAAACAGAGATCTCCAAACTTGGCAACTTTAAGACTTGAAGTCTTCCTTTTGTCCACTGGCTGAAAATTTAGCAAGGCAATTTAAAGCAAATGGCATAACAGCAGTTTGCGCTTTGGAGATGCTGAGTTGCTCCATTAGTATTTAAAAATCACTTTATATCATCATGTTTTTTTAAAAACCCTAGATAAAATTCAGCTGTTGGGCTTCTCTATAGAAAGTCTATTTCCATAGAGAGGAAGGCTTTGATAGTGCTAGAACTGGCCTTAAGCAACAAAACTGGGATATATATTTCCAATAGATTTCTCCTTCTTGGACATTTTAAGGGTGCTCCTATGCATCTTCTTGGTGATGTGGTGGCTCAGTGGCTAAGATGCTGAGCTTGTTGATCAGAAAGGTTGGCAGTTCAGCAGTTCGAATCCCTAGTACTGCGTAACGGAGTGAGCTCCCGTTACTTGTCCCAGCTTCTTCCAACCTAGCAGTTCTAAAGCATGTAAAAATGCAAGTAGAAAAATAGGGACCACTTTGATGGGAAGGTAACAGGGTTCCGTGCGACTGGTGTTTAGTCATGCCAGCCACATGACCATGGAGACAACTTCAGACAGCGATGGCTCTTTAGCTTTGTAACAGAGATGAGCATCCCGCCCCCTGGAGCCGGAAACGACTAGCACGCATGTGCAAGGGGAACCTTTACCTTTACCTTTATGCATCTTCAGTTATGTCCATGTGGTGGTGGTTCAATAGAAATTATAGACCATATGTTATTATACTGTTCCCTATATAAGGACTTTATATACAGACCCTTATATATCCTAACTTGGAGAAATTTCCAGGTAGGCAGTGAGATTTCTATTTAATGCTACTCCTCTGAGATAAGGCCTTGAAAGTAACCTCTCAAATAGCATATTCTGTGTTGCTGTTTATATAATATGGTGTAGCATTACTTAGGCTTAGATTTCTTATGGTATTTTATTTGAATTTATTTTAGTAACTATGTTCTTAATTATTTTTAGACTCCATTATATTTATTGTTTTTCTCTTATACATGTATATATAGAAGGATATAATACTGTTAAAATTTGATATCCTATATCTCTCTCCTCAGGGCTATAATAAATTTGATTTAGATTTAGAGATGCTGGGTTTGAACTAGCTGCTCAAACCCAGAATATTTTATGTATTAAAATGCTACAGGAAGTGTATTACTTTTGATTTTTCATCATGATTTCCTTATCAATGTATTGACTGTAAACATGTGGATACAGCTTTTTTTATTTATTTTTTTTGATTTTAATATTTTGCAGCACAGCCCTAAGCAAATCTAGATATTAAAATAAATATAAATGTTCAGTTTAAATTCTTATTAGCAGATAGTCCACAAGTTACAACTATAATGGAATCTCCCATCATGGTCATAACTTGTGATGGTTGGTCCCATGACTGGCCTGATTTTTAAGACCTTTTTGTGGCAATCATAAAGCAAAGCCACAGACATTAACTGAATGCTGCAGTTAAGCAAACCAATGGTCTGCTATGGTTGTGGTTTTGCCAAAACCTGAAGTAAATGCAAGGTTTCAACCAAAACATCATAAAATGCAGCCACATGACAGCAGAGTGTTGCAAACGGCCATAAATGCAGCACCTGAAGTGCAGTCACATGACTGCAGGGGAGGGCTGACCACTGAAGTTCCAATCTTCAGTGGTGGGATTCAATTTTTTTTTACTATCGGTTCTGTGGGCATGGCTTGGTAGGCGTGGCAGGGAAGGATACTGTAAAATCTCCAGTTAGAGGTGGTATTTGCCGGTTCTCCAAACTACTCAAAACTTTCACTACCGGCTCTCCAGAACTGGTCAGAACCTGCTGAATACCACCTCTGCTTCAAACCATGTTCATAAGTATCCTCTCAGTTAGATCCGTCAGAGCTTCAACCGGTCTTAAGTCAAGGAATGTCTGTAGTTAACATTATTTTGTTTCTTGAAGCTTGTGTATTAACCCTGGACATTGTTCTGACATTCTTGCTCAAGAATCAATTTGTTCCAGTAAAAGAAACAGAGCCAATAAACCTACTTCTACGAAAGAACCAGGGCAACAATATATAGGAACGAAGGATTTTTATTAATTATATCTTCCTGAAGAGATGCATAACTTCTCTGATACTTTTGAGAAGTCTCAGGCCTATCACCAGCAGAGCTCCAAGGGGAATCTTGAAATTTCCTAGTCTTAAACCTCAGAAACATTGCTCGGTTCTGGAGTATGAACACTTCTTGACATTTCCTAAGGCACATTTTCATTGATCAGATGAAATTTTTGCTCTCTTCTACTGACAAACAGTAAACAATATCCTTCAGCCATCAGATCTTTTACACTTCTGACTCAAAATAATATAATTGCCCTTAAATCTGGAGCCCCTGGGGGTGTCTTTCATGTGTTGAAGCTATTCCATATGGCCTGCTAATTTTTCTGTTCTGTCATGGCAAAGAAACGGTTCTGCAGGGTGTTGCTGATGCTTCTGTCTTAAATATGCCCTTTTTCCCCCTTGCTCTACTTGGTGTCAGCATTCCTAGAATAATCACAGTCTGATTTAAATTTTATGTGACAAAGGCAGCAAGAAGGAATAAATTATATCTTAGTTTAAACTGTGTAATATGCTCCTTATCAAACATTTTTTGTTTGTGAGCCTTGCATGTTAGTGCGATATAGGGTTCCTACATGGCAATACTTTATATTAATTTATCTGAGTTTCTATGGTTAAAATCAAAGCTCTCCTCTTAATAAAGTATCTACTGCAGGGAGATATTCTATATGTATATCAGTACATCGCATGTATTTCTTAGCTGGGCAACAGTATGTTGGTATGTAAGATAGTATCTAGATTAGAGATCCTGGCATGCATCAAATAGTGTGTAATGCTTGGATTTTGATTGTACTTGTGATATGTTGTTCAAAATATGCTAAAATTGTCCAAAATGCATCTTATCATTAAGAGGTAAGATGCTGCAGTTGGCATATGGGAAACTAAGCCTCTTAACCTGTTCACCACTTTCTCTATCTTTCTAAAAAGTATTAAATGAAATATGAGTGCCAGGCTGCAAATGGAGTGGAGATCAAAACAAGTAAGGCTGGGGCTGCAGCATTGCAATAAATGGGAATGGGTTACTTAAAAAGTGTATGAGATAATTTCTTTGTGAAAGTGGAAGTATGAGGTGTGATATAGGACATAAGTGTAATGTAGTACGGTGGCCCCCAGCCTTTGGGCACCAGGGACTGGTTCAATGGAGAAAAGTTTTTCCAAGGACCGGAGGGGGCGTAGTTTTGCATGCTGCCTGCATCCCGCAGATGGGGCTTCGCTCAGGGGTGGGCTTCAAAAATTTTAGCAAAGGGTTCTCTGCCAGGTTGCTGGGTGGGTGTGGCCATGGTGGGTGTGGTCTAGTCAGCCTCCTGCACCACAGCAGGGGGTGTTGCACTCCCTGGGCTCCAGAGGCTTTCCTTGAGCCTCCGGGAGGGCAAAAACAGCCTCTCCGGGTTCCGGAGACTCTCTGGAAGTTGGAAACGGGACCATTTCCAGCCTTCCAGAACTTCCAGGAGGCCCATTTTTTCACCTCCCTGCATATCCTGCACTTACCTGCATCCAAAATGGGCTGTGTGGGACTCCTGGGAAGTGTGGGGCAGGGTGGGCAGGGCAGGAGTGGGATTTGGGGGTTCTCAGAACTGCACAGAATCTTAGGTAGTTCACAGGGGCTGCACAAGGGCTGTACAGAATCTTAGCTAGTTCAGGGGCTTTCCCAAACCCCTGTGAACCCCCAGAAGCCCACAGCTTGTTTTTGCAGCCTGGTTGCTGGTATGCCACAGACCAGTGGCAGGCCATCGACCAGGGATTGAGGACCCCTGAGGTAGCATATGGATGATCTTGGGGAAAGAGGCTGCCTAAGAAACAATCAGACAAGAGAGATAGGAACCTGCAGTGGCTTAAACTGTCAGAGAAAGAAACAGCCAACAGGGATCTGCAGCTGTCAAAGGAAGACAGTGCAGTCCTACAGAGGAATAATATCAAGATCATGTAAAGTGTAAGTACCACTATATACTGCTTTAGTAAGATCATGTTTGGAATACTGCATCCAATTTTGTCACTGCAGTGTAAAAAAGATATTGAGACTCTAGAACATGGGTGTCAAACTTGCGGTGTCACGTTGCTGTCATGTGACCATTTTGTGATGTTTTTTCCCCTTTGTGGAGCTGGGGTGAGCGTTGCCTGTGCGTGACACATCCGGCCTGTGGGCTACTAGTTTGACACCCTTGCTGTAGAAAGAGAAGAGCAATAAAGATGATTAGATGGCCGGAGACTAAAATATATGATGAACGATTGCAGAAACTTGGTATGTAGCCTAACGAAGAGAAGGACTAGAGGTAACATGATAGCAGCCTCCCAATATTTGAAGGACTTCACAGAGAAGAGGGGATCAGCCAATTCTTCAAAGCACCTGAAGGCAAGACTGTTCTGATCCAAACCCTTTTCCAATAAGACAAACAATAACTAAAGGGAACAGAAATCTTTTAATGAGTCTTACGAATCCCCGGTTAAAAGACTGGTGCAAACTAATTAACTTTGATAAGCACAAACCTTGCCAAAACTGTGCAAAACTGCCAAGAATCACAGATAAGAAATATTTCACAACACAAGAGTCTTCAAATACCAACTGTAATGTCCACGAGGCTGAGTTTCAAAATGTCTTTGCTTCCTGCAAAGAACGTTCGCTTCACAGCTGCCTTTTATCTTCTTGAAGGAGGGGCCATTACCTTGCAGCCTTACTCCCGAGTCACCCGTGCTGTTGTAGCTGCTCTTTCTTGCGAGCAATCCTGCATGCACGTGCCCTTGGCACAGGCTCCTCCGGAACCTCCTCATCGCTGCTGCCAGCCCCCACAATCTCTGAAGGTAGCAGTCCACTCCCTAATGGTCCTGGCCCCTCATCTGAGTCCTCGCTGTCCTCAGCCGTCCACACCTGCTGCCGGCTAACCACAACAAAGACAAGATGTAACAGATGGAAATTTATCAAAGAGAGATAGCCTAGAACTAGGAAAAAATATTCCTGACAATGAGAATAATTAATCACTGGAATGGGTTGTCTGCAGAAGTTGTGGATGTACCAGGAGGTTTTTAAGATGAGACTGGACAGCTGTTTGCTTAGAATGATATAGGGTATCCTCCTCCAAGATCCCTTCCAATGCTGTTGTTTGTTCATGAAAAGTGGTAGTGGGAAGTATGTACTTTCAGACTTTCAAGTTTCTTTTAATTAGTCTTTTACCTGGAAGGGATGTAAAGCATTCAGAACATGTGCTTTGCAGGCAAGTTAGCTCAAGTAAGGCCATGCCCTGTAGTGTTAAAGCAGCCAAGTCCTTTAAAAGAGTTGTGTGACTACTTTACGGTATATGCTGTCTTCAGTAGTTGATCACACGTTGTGCTTACACAGCCACTTTGGTGATGATTCCAGCAGAACTGTTGTCTTCCTGTACAAATATACACACACAGGAACAGCCTTTGAAGCACTTGTGTGAGCCTTCCAAAGATGAGGCTGCTGTAATCCATAATTTTGTTAACATACTTTGCAAAGAAGGTATTCCAGAGTCCTGTTAGGTGGTTTCTTTTAACATTATACTTCCAAGAGAAAAATACTTTTATTGGGCTAGGCAGAAAGCCAAGCTATCCTGGAGATGATTTTGGGGGAACATGACCTACAGAGAAGCATTAAATAACAGTTTTGGCCACTGACTAAATATGTCCTTTATACATTCTGATTTTTTCCTTTTAATACTAGCACCTAATTTTTCCTCTCCATATATATGATTTCTTTATTTCTCAGTGTTATTGAACCTGTTGGGGATGCTACTCATATTGCGGGATATGTCTATCGTCAATAATTGTATAAGAGCTGCAAAAAATCTGGACATTTACCAGATGGCAACCATATAGTCATTATTCAGAATTTTGCAGTCACGATCTGATTGCCTCATTTTCACTCATTGGAAATGAAAGATATTGGGCAGGCAAATCTATTTATCTTTATGCAAAACAACGAAGCAGCAGATTTATTGCATCAAGTGACCAATTGGATAATCTTCTGGGAGTTGAGCTTTGTATTAAGAAATCTCGTTGAAATATTTATTACCTTCATTTTCTGGCTGGGCTCTTATATGACTATGATGGATTTGCAGAAATCCACACTGACAAAAGAACTTCAATGAACATAGTAGATCTACTTAAGAAATAGACAGGGGGATGAGGCTAGCCAATCCTTGAATTATATTTAATTTTTTTATCAGATGGGAGAAAGAAATTGATGGTAGGTTTATTTGATGTCTTCTGAGAGTGAAACAGAAATGTTATTTTTCTCAAAGTAGACTACAATGTTTGTATGAAGCTAGGAGGAATTCCATAGAATCAAGAAGTTCTATATACTTCTTTTTTTGGCTATTAGCTAAGTATATATAATGAGGTGGTTGGAACTGTAAAAATGTTGACTATATTCATTGTTTTATTTTATTATCAGGGAAGTATAACATTTTCCTCTTCAGGCGCTCAAATTCAAGAATGCCCACTGTATCCCTTTAGTTAGTTAGTAAATTGTTTTGACTTACTCCTTCCTTCATAGAACATCCCAAGCTTTTAAGATCATTTCCCAAAGCTGAAACCCTATGCACATTTATATGAAAATCATCTGCATTGAAAGTAACATTTCAGAGAAATTTCTCATAAATAAACATCCATGAAATTAAATCATGAAAACTCAGGAATCATGGTACAGTGGTTAGAATGCAGTATTGCAGGCAAACACTGCCCACACCCAGGAGTTCGATCCTGATGGGGCTCAAGGTTGACTCAGCCTTCCATCCTTCCAAGATTGGTAAAATAATGGCTCAGATTGTTGGGGGCAATATGCTGACACTGTAAACCACTCAGAGAGTGCTGTAAAATCTATGGAGCAGTTTATAAGTCTATGTGCTATTGCTATAATATAAATGTCAACATATATAGAGTTTAGATGCCAGATGCTGGTTTTCCAACATGCAGCATTCCATGTTATCACATATTTTAAAATTTCCTGTCTCTGTTTCCACATCCTGACAAACTTAAACTAAAAGTTTTCCACTATTTATATCTTGTATAAAAGAATAATCCATTTTCCTTCTTATCAACATATCTAGGGACAGAATATAAAATTGAAACCAGAGGTTTTTCTTTTAGGATTACTGGACAAGGAAATTGAAAAAAAAAATCTGGATCTTTGTTATTGCAGTAAGAATGGAAAGATATATTAAACTCCAAAATGAAAGAGTAGATGGAAAAACTGATGGAGTTAGGAGAGATGTCCAAATTAACTGTTTTAATAATAATAAAAGAATATACCCAGTTTTGTTTCTACTTGGAAACTGCATCTAAAGTTTGCACACAACAGAAAAAAATGAAATTGAGATTTTGGGATTTACAGATTAGATAAATTTGTTGCTTTAGAAATGACTACTATACTAAGTATGTAAAATTTTTATTCAACTGTGTTGAAAAAAGTTGAAAGTTAACACTTTTTTCTTCTTTTCTCACCACCCCACATTTCTCTTTCCCCCACTTTTCCCTTCCCCATTTCCCTGCTATTTTTATTTCCATTTGTATTTTATATTATGAACATTTAGTAAAATTATTAAGAAAAATGTTATGTATGCAGGTTTGAATGTCATTGGTTTAGTTTGAACTGTTCTTGTAAAATGTCAGAAATGATTGGTTTAAAAATTGCAGGAAAATCCTGCACTCTGATTGGCTGGCAACTGCGGCTGCTGGCTATAAGTAGCAGCCGCAGCCCAGCCAAATCGGGTCTGTTATGAGCTGTAGTCACTAATAAACTCTTCACTGAAGCACTCCGCGTCTGACTCTTCATGCAAACTTAACACTGGCGACGAAGGTAGGATCCTTCCTGAAGAGAAGACAACGCGGAAAACAAGCTGAGAGAGATGGCTGTGCTGAACACCGCCCCAGCCCCGTTCGATCCAATGACAAAAGACTGGGACTCGTACGCAGATCATTTCCAAATGTATTTGGAGGGAAACGATCTCGCCGACATTTCCGAGAAGCGGAAGAGGGCGGTCTTTCTCACGCACTGCGGTCCGGCCGTTTTCAAGATGGTGAAGGCATTGGGGGGAGCTGCAGACGTGAAGGTAATGGAATGGTCTGATTTAGAAAAGCTTTTAAGAGCCCATTACGCCCCACAAGTATCGTGCCTCATTAAGAGACACAAGTTTTACCGTTGGGATCAAGGGGAAAGTGAAAACGTTAACGACTTCGTGGCAAGTTTAAGAGACATTGGGGGTGCGTGCGAGTTTAACAACTTGGAAGAGGCCATGCACAATCGATTTGTTCTAGGCCTCAAAGACAAGGTGCTTCAGAGCAAATTATTATTAAAACCTAAGATCATGTTGAAGGAAGCCATAGAAGAGGCCTCCTCAGCAGAAGCCACCAAGTCCTCAGCAGCAGCCATGAAGAAAATTAACAAGGTCTCAAGCCATCCTGATGTGGAAAAGTCCACAACAACTCATTGCGAGCAAATCGATTCTGAGTCAGACTATAGTGAGGTGGAGGAAGGAATTTATAGACTCAGAATGGAGAAGAAAAGGAAAGACCCTGGGAGAAAAAGGCAAGATTTTTACTGCAGAGGTTGTGCGGGAAGCCACCCCTGCACTGAATGCAAGTTTCTTGATACCATCTGCCTCTGTTGTGAAAAAAGGGGTCACCTAGCAAGAGTCTGCAAATCATCCAGAACTCCACCCCACAGAAGAAAGTTTCCTGACAAAGAATTCAAGCCAATTAACAACTTCAGTGAGAAAATGGGCGCAACACAGAAGCAAATGGGAAGAATGAAACTCATCAAACAGTCACCATTGGTCATTCTTCACCCTTAAGAAGCAGAAAAGTACATGTGAAGGTACTAATTGAAGGAAGGCCTTGCCAAATGGAAGTGGACTCAGGCTCCTATTTATCTATGGTGTCATGGGACACTATTCACAGACTACTCCCAAACATTCAGAAGAAATATTTCCAGAAGCAAGCACTGACTCTTAAAGACTACCAAGGGAACAAGATTCCAGTAGTTGGAACAAGAGAATTCAACATGGAGTTCAAAGGCCACACCAAACATTTGCCCCTGACCATCGTGGACAAGGATTGCCCAAGCTTGCTGGGACTTGAGTGGTTCAATCCATTAGGCATCGCGGTGACTGGCATCAATTACGTGAGCGACACTGAATGGGAGGAGGCCTTGAAATCTGAGTTTCCAGAGGTCTTCAGCAAGTATATGGGGACCCCTATCACTTTCAACCTAGATCCCAAGGTGCCCCCAATTCGTTTAAAGCCCAGAAGGGTCCCATTTGCCTTAAAGGAAAAAATGGATGCACAATTAGATAAACTAATAGCTCAAGGAGTTTTAGAGCCCACTGACCACTCCAGATGGGAGACACCCATAGTCACACCAGCCAAGACTGATGGGCCAAGAATCTGTGGAGACTATAAGGGGACATTGAACCATGCACTTCAACAGAGCGCATATCCAGTTCCAGTAGTGCATCATTTATTACATTCACTTGGCAGGGGTACAGTTTTTGCCAAATTGGATCTGGCCGAGGCATATCAACAACTAACAGTTGATGATGCCACTGCAGAGGCCCAAACCATTGTGACTCATAGAGGTGCCTTCAAATGTAAAAGGTTACAGTTTGGAGTAAGCGTGGCACCAGGCATTTTCCAAAGCCTTATGGAAAGGATGCTCCAAGGACTGCCAGGGGTAGTGCCTTACTTTGATGATGTGTTAATCTCTGCTGAAAATGACACTCAATTACAAGAGAGACTCAGAGAAGTCCTTACCAGATTCAAGAAAGCGGGGTTAAAAGTCAAGGAAGAAAAATGCACTCTTAGAACTGGCACCCTACAGATGCCAAGGTTCAAGCAATCAAAGAAGCCCCTAGACCAAAATGCAAAACAGATTTGCAAGCCTTCCTTGGACTTATTAACTTTTATCACATGTTCCTACCTCAGAAGGCAACCATTGCAGAACCATTACACAGACTACTGGACAAAAAATCTGTTTGGGTCTGGGGCAGGAAGGAACAATCAGCATTTCACAATATTAAAAGACTAATCACGTCTGATGCTGTACTGATACAGTTCTCTGAGAATTTGCCTGTTGTACTGACTTGTGATGCATCCCCTTTGGAGTGGGGGTTGAGCCACAGGCTTCCCAGCGGGAGGGAAGCCCCTATTGCATTTTACTCTCGCACTTGACCAAAGCAGAGAGGAATTACAGCCAATTGGACAAGGAAGCATTGGCAATTGTTGCAGCTGTCAAGAAATTCCATGAGTATCTATATGGGAGAACATTTACCATTGTCACAGATCACAAACCTTTGTTAGGCATTGTGGCAGGAGACAAACCTACACCCACTATCCTGTCACCAAGAATGCTGAGGTGGACTGAATTTCTTGCTGCTTATTCATACAAGCTCATCCACAAGCCTGGCAAAGACATTGGCTATGCTGATGCCTTGAGTCGCTGCCCACTTCCATTTCACACTGAGGACGTTGAACCTGAAACACACACCTTTTTCCTAGAAACTGTTGCCAAGCTTCCAGTACACGCTGCTGAAATTGCCAGAGAGACTGCCAAAGACACTTTATTGGCTCCTGTTATAGGCTGGATTAAGAAAGGTTGGCCTTTTCAAGATCTACCTCACCTTGCCCAACCTTTTAAATCCAGGCAAACTGAATTATCTGTATTAAGAGGATGTATTTTGTGGGGTAACAGGGTGGTTATTCCTGCAAAACTGCAAAAAGAGGTTTTGGAAATGTTACATGAGGGTCATCCAGGTATTGTAAGGATGAAGGGATTGGCCAGGAGTTATGTATGGTGGCCAGGTATTGACAAAATGGTTGAAAACTGGGTTGCATCTTGTCCCAACTGTCAGGTAGTCAGGCCTGCCCCACCTCTCGCCCCCACACAGGAATGGGAATGTCCTAGGGGCCCATGGTCTAGGATTCACATTGATTTCGCTGGCCCTACCAGAGGGCACACCTTCCTTATTATAGTAGATGCATATTCCAAATGGCTAGAGGTCATCCCTATGGCATCCACCACAACTGATGCTGTCATCAAACAGCTTAAAAGCTTTTTGTAACCCATGGGTTACCTGATGTTCTTGTTCTGACAATGGCCCTCAATTTACATCCAACCTTTTGAATCCTATCTAGCACAACAGGGTATCAGACATGCCCTGACTGCCCCTGGGCACCCTTCAGCTAACGGCTGGGCTGAACGCATGGTACGTTTTACCAAGGAAAAGCTTCAGCAATTGGGTCCTGGGGACATCACTGAGAAAGTTGAAAACTTCTTAGTGTTCAGCACATCACTCCTAACTCATCAACTAACTTATCCCCAGCAGAGTTGTTGATGGGTAGGAAACTTAGGTCTCCCCTTGACTGCCTTCATCCCACTTACGCACCCAACGCACCACCAGATTCCACTAGGAAAGTTCGCACATTCAGTGTGGGTGATTCTGTTTATGCTAAGAACCTTATGGGTGAACCTTCATGGATTCCTGCTGAAATAACTCAAATCACAGGCCCTCGTTTTTACAGGGTGCAAACAGAGGATGGTGTCCTCTGGAGCAGGCACATTGATCAGCTTAGATCCAGATTACTTCAGGAACATCTCAATTGTTCCTCTCTAGTTCCCATACCTAATGCCTTTTCTAGGGGAAGGGGAGGAGCATGAGGATAATCAGCAAGCAAGAATCAACCCCATGTGTAACGAGCCATTACGACAGGAACCACCCCAAAACCTGTCACAATGCCAAAATCCATCCTTACAAGTGGAAGAGTGCACATCACTACCTGACTTGGGTGCTGACATTGGGTTGGAGATGGGTTGGGAGGAGAGACCAGATTCTAACAATCAAACAGGGTCTTCTTTCACTGGAAGCCCAAGTAGGGAAATGTCAACAGACACATTTCCTCTCTCACTGGGTGAGAACATTAAAACTTCTGAACCACGAAGGTCTCAACGTACATGTAAGAGCCCCACCTATTTAAAACAATACATTAGATAGGTTGGGGTTTGAGTATGGACTGAACCTAGTGGGGAGGGGTGTTATGTATGCAGGTTTGAATGTCATTGGTTTAGTTTGAACTGTTCTTGTAAAATGTCAGAAATGATTGGTTTAAAAATTGCAGGAAAATCCTGCACTCTGATTGGCTGGCAACTGCGGCTGCTGGCTATAAGTAGCAGCCGCAGCCCAGCCAAATTGGGTCTGTTATGAGCTGTAGTCACTAATAAACTCTTCACTGAAGCACTCCGCATCTGACTCTTCATGCAAACTTTACAAAAAACTTACTAGGGACAAGCAGACTGTTAATCTGTCTAACCCAACTATGCTTGTAGCAGTTTTCTGTAGTGTCAAGCCAAAGTAATTCCTTTCATTGACCCCTTGACTAAAAATGCTGGGGACAGACTGTGACAAGTATGAATATGCTAAACATGGGCAAAACCACACAAGAGGACATTTTTTGATCTTCTTGTTGGAACAGATATTGTGCAAAAGACTAAGATCATCAGCAGCTTTCTTCCCTACTTTATTTTAATTATTGCCATATAAGAATTTGCCCATATTTTCCAGATGGTGACACTGTTTTGCTACTCTCTCAGCAAAATGTGGGCAAACTCAGAGCAGTGGGCTACTTTCAGACAGAGAAGCATGTAACTAATTGAATAAAGTTTATAACAAGAACACCATTTGACAAAGTAGGTGCCCAATTTTTAAACTGTCCATTATTATAGGAAAACAGCTGCCTAAGAATCCTAATCACAAAGCAATAAATAATCCAGGTCTCTTTTGGAAGTCTGTTGATCTGGAGGAAGCAGAAAGATGCTACCGGTTCCTGTCAGATTTGAAGAGATATTCAGAAACATAACCAAATTGACCTAAATAAAAACCAAGTCATGAGCATGACTGACCTGTAATTCATGACTTGAGACTCATGAAGAGATGTTTTCACTTTAGGAATAAAAACTAAACATTTTATTTTTCAGTCCCCCTGTAACAATCTGAAGTGAACCGACATCCTCATTTTTCACAGATGGTTAATTCTGTTATTTATATTTCTGTCCTCCAGTGAGTGATTCTTGACATATTCTCAGGCCTGTCATACAGATCAGAAAGAAGGCCACAAACTTGGTTCATTCTGCTTAAGAGCAAACCCCATTTTTTAATTTAAAATTTAATAGTTAAATGGAAAACCATCCTTCCTTGGCGTCTATGTGGTTGAAGAGGAGACAGTGAAAAATTCTTCAGTTTTTTGCCCAGGCTTTGCTTTTAATTAGGCAAATTGAGTTGCATCTGTGTTCAATTTTTATTTTTCAAGAAATGTTAGCTATTTTAAGTACAACATGAGTGGGTTTGTTCTTTCCATTTCTCAAATACCATTTAATATTTAGAAAGATATTTAAAAACACTGGAGACTAATATAATAAGCCCCAGATTTGCAGTTTTATAGCCCTACAAATACACATTTTATTTACTCAGAATTAAATTATCTTTTGCATCCAATGATACTTAACTTTCTCTATCTCAATTCAAATCTGAAAGTGCATCATTTTCAGTGCTGATTCACAACTCAGGTATGCATGGAACAGAATCAGTAGACAAGGCAGTAACAAATATTCATGTGGTAGACAAGATCATAGTCTTTCAAGCTTTAGAAAGGAATGGCAAAGTAATAGCAATAGCAGTTATACTTACAGTATATACCACTTCATGCTTTACAACCCTCTCAGAGTCAGCATATTGACTCTTTACAGAGTCAGCATATTGCTCCCAACAATCTGGGTCCTCATTTTACTGGCCTTGGAAGGATGGAAGGCTGACTCAACCTTGAGCTGGTCAGAATCGAACTCCTGGCCAATACTGCATTCTAACCACTGAGCCACCAAAGCTCCTCAAGTAATACTTCTCTAGCACCTCCAAAGAATGGGAAGATATATTTCTGAGAAACTGTGGAATCTAAAAACATACCTAAGCAGATTTCTAAACAAATTATGTCAATATTTTTGAGATAATCAGCAACATTGAAGCTTTTCTTAGGATATTAGCATAACATTTTTTACTTCTGAATTATTCTTATCCAATGTGCCACAATTCCTGAGTATGGCTTGATAGATTGTTAAGAATCCATAGTCACTGTATGCAAGTGTATGTGATAGTACCAAAATTTGAGAATAAATGTTTGGTTTTGTGTTTCTCAAGAGACTTGCCATTCATATAATGGTATGCAGCTATTGATTCTGAGAATACGATTACAGAAAATGCAGCTACCAATTAATGAGGAAGGATTTGGTTTTCTTTCTTTTTTTTAACAATTTATTTATGTATATTTTCCTTAACATACACAAGTACTTTATGAACAGTGTATTGTCTGGGTTCATTTGCTTACATAATAGTATACAATATAATAATATTAAGCATACAACATACATAATATTACTTTTTCCCAAATTCTAATTTTTACTTCTGTTGTCTAACCTTTGATAAAATAAACCCCATGTTTGAAAGTATTCTGTATCATCTTTATCTTTTATCTTTAATTTCAACTTTTCCATTTCTGCACAATCTAGTATTTTTTTAGTACATCTTCTTCTATGGGCGATTCCTCATTTTTCCAATGCTGTGCATATACAATTCTTGCTGCCATCAAGATATGTAATATTAAATATATATTCCCTTTATCATATTTTTCTGGTATTATGCCTAACAAAAATATTTCTTGTTTATAATCTATGGGTTGCTTTAACATTTTTTTCTAACCATGTATATATTTTTATTCAGTATTTTTCTGCCTTTGCACATGTCCACCACATATGATAATATGTGCCCGGTATCTGGTTACAGTTCCAACATTTAGTAGACATATTTTTAAACATCTTTGCCGATCTTGCTGGTGGCAAATGCCACCTATAAAACATTTTATATAAGTTTTCCTTATATGCAGTTGCCATTGTCAATTTATAGTTTCTATCCCAAAGTTTTTGCCATTTATTTAATTCTATAGTGTATCTACAATTTTTTGCCCATACTATCATTGTTTTTTTTAACCTGTTCATCTTACATTTTTAGGCTTAATAAAAAACTATATATTTTCTTTATTAACTTTTCATCTGTCACTAATAATATTTGGTCAAATGCTGTTTGTTCCTTATAAGACATTGTTCCAGATGTCTTACTGTCTTTCTCATACCTTAATTGAATTTGCATATATGGCCACTAAGCTAGGTCCACACCTTGGTTTTGCAGTCCTTGTTTAGTTTTAAGTTCCCCTTTTACATTCAAAATATCTTTATATTACATTTTTTTCCAGATTTACTGTTTGGATGGATAAATGCTTCCATTGTTGATAGCCAAACTGGTATTTTTATATAGATTTTTGCTTTATTTTTTTCCCATACTACAAGTAAGGCATTCCTTAGATATTGTCTTTGAAAGTATCTATGCATTTTATTCTTGTTGTACCAGAAGAAAGTGTGCCATCCCAGTTGAAGGTTGTGGCCTTCTAAGAATAATAATCTTCTGTGTCTGAGCATTATCCATTCTTTCATCCATGTTATGAAAGATGCTTGATATTAAAGCTCCCAATCTGGTAGTCCAAAACCTCTGTTGCTTTTAGCTTCTTGCAGCATTTTCAATCTTATTCTTACTTTTTTGCCTTGCCAGATAGATTTAAGAATTATTGTATTTAACTGATCAAAATATTTTTTCTCTAGTTTTATTGGAATTGTTTGAAACAAGAAAAGTAGCTTCCATAACATATTCATTTTTATAGTTGTAATTCTTCCTAACATTGACAATTGCAAGTTCTTTCATTTGTCCAAGTCTAATTTGATTTGTTGTATTAATCTTGATTTGGTTTTCCCAATGTCATCTTGCTTTTACCTATTGTGAAATATTAAATACTGGGAACCAATATTGGTGCTGATCTTCCATTTTGGAGAAAATATGGTGATATGGAACAAGGATGCAAGTGGGGATATTGATTTTGGATGAACTGATAGATGATGAAGATGAATTTTTGACATATGCTGTGTTAAGAGATATAATCTATCAGATGTAACCCTATGGCAATATTTACAGCTACAACATTTATTCATAACATTATTTGGACCAGTAGCATTTTCACTTTTGTAGATACATAAGATACTAGAACAACTTGATAATCTTTTAAAACTAAAAAAACCCTGTTAGTTTGTATGTGTTATCCATAAACCAATTTGATACACATTAAGGCATGAATGGAATAAAGAACAAGAGATTCCTCTATTGCCTAGACCACAAGTGGCACGCAGACCTATTTGTGCTGGCACATGAGCTGCAGGCAAACTTGCCTCACTGCCCATGTGCATGCCTCCCAGCTGATTTTCGGCCTGTTTGAGGCATTTTTCGGCCTCCCAGGCTTGAGGAAAGCCTCTACAGCCTGGAAAATAGGCCCATTTCATCACTTCCTGTATTTCTGGAAATATTGGAAGTGACAAAACGGGCCTATTTTTCAGTCTGCAGAGGCTTTCCTCAAGCCTGGGAGGCCGAAAAGGGCCTCAAACATGCTGAAAATCAGCTGGGAGGCGCAGTGCAGGTAAGGGGGTGTGGGATTGCATGCACATGCGCAGGGGGCATGGGGAGCACGCATATTGCCTTCTAAATGCTGGCATGCAAGTGCGCATGCGCAAGCACACACATGCGCAAGCACGCACATGTGCAAGTGTGCGCACGCACAAGCACGCACACAATTTTTGGTACAGGAGCCCAAAAAGGTTAGCCACCACTGGCCTAGACAATGGGAGAGTGTCTTAACTTCGATAACAAGAGAGTCAGTGGACCTTAAACTATGACTGATATAACACAAAATACCATGTAGGATTGATTAGTGGTCCTCACTACTTTTGTATAGAAAAGCTCTGTTTATGGCACCATTTGTTGAAGATGTAATAAGTAATACTTCTTTAAAAACATGTTTTACAATGTGCTATCATCCTCATCCTCCTCTTTTAATGACCCCATAATCCCTTGTGGGGTGGAGTCTGGGCAACTGAATGGAGCTGAGTGTTTACTGGCCGGATGCCCTTCCTTTCCCCAATGTGGAGTGTTTTTTCAGCAGATATATTCTCAATGTGTCCAGAAAGAGAAATGTTTGCCTCTATCTCTACTCACAGCCTTCTGATTGTGAGGTGAGAGCTCCACGTCCAGGCCCCTGCACACTCCTTACAATGTGCTATACTTATTAAATTCTCAGAGAAAATAGTGAATTATATGACAGTGTGACAAAAATGAAGTTTTTCAGAGGATAATATTTTTTTTTTTTTAAACAAATTTTATTCAATTTTTAACAATTTTTTAAAACAGCTCTTTTCAGTAGACAGCATGGTCCCGAGTCATCACTTTTACATGCAAATGTGACAGTAGATCTATATTCATTTTAAACATTTAACTTCACTTCTATTCCATTTTAGCGGACAAAGGGTCAAAGAAATTAATCCTAGTCTCAAATCTAATCTCAATCTGTATAGCCCCCAATTCACTTCGAGTTAATTGCAAATATACATATATATTTTAAAAACTTCATGTATAAATCTTACAAATAACAATATATTTGCCCATCATATTAAAGATAAAGTTCATCCATGTCTATCCTTTAATTATCTTCACATTGTTAATACTGTTAATCATTTGCAGAATTCTTTTGTCCGTCAGATTTGCCCTTTCATCACCTATTCTCTCCATAATTCTAAATCCGTACCCATGTTAACACTAAAAAGAATGAAAAAAAAACTAGACTTGCCCCCCTTTACTACTTCGAGAGTGACACCTCAGTGGTTAATATAGTAACATAATCATAATCATTCCTTTAAAACGAAAGATAGAGAAAAAAGAAAAAGAAAATGGAAAAAGCTCCCTTACAATATATCTCTAATCGGTTGGGTTCTGCAACACATATCCCCCCTAAAATTTATTTATAGTTCCAAAATAATAATAAAAATAACTAATCTTGGTTATTGACAAATCTCATTTTTAGGCATTTTCTAAAATCATTTCAATCAATTAAATTCATCTAATCATCATTTAGCTTTCTTTTAGTGAAGAATGAAAAAAATGTACCTTTTACCAGTAAAATTGTCAGTAACCCCTATTGTTTACACTTTTATAATTACAATATATTCTTATTACCATTTCTTCATGCAGAACCCCCTTTTAAATACGCTAGCCATTGTCTCTGTGCAAACAAGTTTCTTTTATTATGTAATTCCCATGTCTCTCTATCTTTTGTTCTTGTTTCTTGTTCCTTCTCCTCTCTTTTGTCCCGCTATCCCTTCTCTATCCAGTTTGAATCCTCTCTCTCTCTTTACCTTTCTGCACTCTATCCTTGGACCTTTCTAACATGCCTAATTTCATAAATGTCCCTTTTTAATTACCTTCTTAAGTTTCATTTTTTTAACCATCCTCCTTCCCTTATTTGTATTAATCTTTGTGTTAATTGTCTTTTAAAATGGCTTTCGCTTGTGCTGGCTCCCTTCTCCTCCCTATTATCCTGCTCTCCCCTTCTCTATCCAGTTTGAATCCTCTCTCTCCTTTTATTTCTGTTCCCTTTCCTTCTGAACCTTTCTAACATGCTTAATTTCGAAATGTCCCCTTTTTAGATACTTTTTAGGTTCCGTTTTTTTTAGCCACCCTTCCTTTCCCTGTTATTTTGTTAATTGTCTTTTTAAGATGGCTTTCTCTTGTGCTGGCTCCACCCTTTCCACGGCTTCTTCTTCTTTGTTCAGCATTTGAATGCCCATATTTTCTGCAACATGCCAAGTTAGTTCAGTCACTTCCTGTAACAGTTCTTTCATACTTTTAAACTCCATTTTTAATTCTTTGGATGACCACCAAAATTTTAATTTTCCTTAGTTCTTCTTCTTTAAATTTTCTATAATCCTAACCAGGTCCAGAGTCTATATCAATATTGCCAATTATCAGCAATCCGTCTTTGTGTATTCAAGCTTTCACTTTCTATAAGTCCTGCGTTCTTTAAATGTAGCAACTCCAATCCACAAAGGAACAAGATAGTTTCTACTTCTTTAACTTCCAATTTTCTCCACAAAGTGGCACTTTCTGCACAGAGTCTTAACCCTTTTCTTTTATTTTGATAATCAAAGTTTTCCGAGCCCCAAACTTAAATCTTACGCTGGCTTCTTCCTTTCCCGGTTCGAAGCCCCTTATAGCTGTCAAAAATATTTTTACTTATTTTTTCTTCACTTGGAACTGCGCCGCTTCTGTTCTCTTTTTTTAAAACTCATCTTTATTAATCCCGGGTGCCTTGATCTTACCATCCGATACTCCCGGTTCCTCTGCTGTCGACTTCTCTCTTTCCTCCTGCACCAATCTTAGTCCGTTGAGACCTTCTCTTCGAGGTGGCCATTTTGAACCGCTTCTTGACGTCTTCGGAGGGAAAAGACCAGACCAAAAGGGGGGAGATGCGGCTCCCCTCACTCTGGCTGGCAAATTTCCCTTTCTCCGCCGCCCCTACGAGGCAGCTTCAGCCCCGAACCTTGCAGGATCGGGGCTCTCCGACGCAAGAGCCAGGCTGCGGTCGTGGACGATCACAAACCGCCGCCTGTTCTCGAGAAGGCTCAACCCGGAAGATAATATTATTTGGAATTATAAAGCTATGACAAGAAACTGACAACTGGACAAGGTAAATGGATTGTTTGTGCTATTACTATGGGTAAAAGATTGGTATCGTAGCACTGGAAAAATAAATGTATGGTCCCTTTCACTCAATGGATTGAGGCCCTGATTGTACATGCCACATATGAGTGGTTTAACTATAGATAAAAACTTTGTATGGACAACTATAATAAAATATGGAAGTCATTTATGAAAAATACAGTAAGTAATACATATATATGCATATAAATATATGCATATATTAGAAATAAGTATACATATACTTCAATATTTATTATAAAATAAAATAAAACATTATAATATTGTAGCAATATAGAATTGTTTGTTTTTGTGTTCTGTTGTATTTTTTTCATTTGTTCACATTAGTGGTCAGACATGGACTCCACTAAAAAAAATCAAGCATGAAAAATGGAAAAATATGTTAAATACCAAAGTTTCCCATTTTTTTCTGACCATGGAATCTGTTTCTTAAAAATAAGGTCTGCAGAACGAGTGTTCAAGAGGCAAAACTCTAGTAATGAAAAATTGGCTGCATTTGAGCTAATGTTTTTTTAAATATTTTGCCCTTAGTGCCTTGTGGAACTTCATCAAGTTCTTGTGGGTTTTGTGGAAAACAATTTGAAAAATCCTGTTAAGTAGGATCCTTTCTTGAAAAAGTGCATTTCTGAACAAATATATCTTATTACTTCTGATGATGGATTTTGTGGAATTGTAAAAGGAAACATAATCTCACATGAAAAACTATGCGGAATCTCAGTTTGAATCCATTTCCATGCTTTTGCCAAAGAAGGATGTCTTTGGAATGTTCAAGAATACTTGGTATAGAAAAATACCTACATTTTACTCACCGAGTGCATACTACTGCATATTGTTAACAGTCCAAACAGAGTCAACAGAGTTAAAAAGTCATACACCTTGGTAAAGAGCCCACATATCTTGATTTTAATAAATTATAAAATTAAAGTTCTAATTTGTATATACATTTTAATAAACAATTCATGGGATGCCATTAAGCCATTTTATATAACTGGCTGTATCTTACAGGGACAGCTGCTACTGTGCATTGTAGGGGAGTAAATTAAGTAGTAAATACATTATACAATAAAAGTCAATGACAAAAATCCTTTGAGTGCTAAAAAGTAACAGGTATTTTTCAAGCAAGCTTTTCTGTGGACCAATTCACACAACCATTGGCTATATTGCATCTGCAGCTAACAGTTCTATTCAGAGTGACTTTCTTCTTGTGGAAAATTGGTTACATATACTGGCAGCTAGAAGGTAGCTACAGCTTTTGTCTGGCCACAAAGATACTCGTGTAGGATTTCCTGATGTGTATTGAGAGTCATATATTTCATTTAATAAGAAACATTCATGACTGTTCCCAAATTAAAAGGCTCTACAAACAAGCCTTTTAAGTAATGATGCTCAAGTTGTAATGATGCTCAAGTTTTAAATTAATATGTTCAAATCTGATCAGGAGCTCACTCCTAAAATACTCTCATAGATGAATCTGTATTGCAATTGTCCTTGCTAGTTTATTAATCAGTAAAATGGGACAAAGTTGTAATTTTCCAAATTACCATAGACAGGGAAAATTTATCAGGAGCAGTAATAATTTGGATAAGGAGAATGTTGAGTGGGTAGGTGTATGCTTTTAAATGAAGAATGTAAGAATAGAAGATATATATGAATATAAGACATAAATATGAATTCCTCTACTGAGAGACACAATGATTTACTGCATTTTCTCATGTTCTGCAAGGATAATCTCACCATCTTTATTTATTGGACATTCATCACAATCTAACAAAGATAGTCTATGTGCAGAAGCTGCCCTATAAATAAGCACCAAATATACATGTAGAAGCATGTGCAAGAGTGCAACCATATTTACTTGAGTACCATTCAAATGATTAAATGTCTTCTGATGTTTAATAGAATGCATATCCAAGTGCCAGGATGTGTGGCAAATTATTAGAATTGGAACATGACAAACAAACTGTCAACCCTGAAGCTGACCTGACTGAGACCATTTTGAGGCTTCAGTGCTGCCACAACTGGAGCTAAGGGATAGGGAGGGGGGAGTAGAGATAGCTGGGCTGTGTAGCCAAAACAAATACTTTCTCTTGGGAACCAAGGGCATTCCAGCAGGTGCTCTGAAGGAGGGGACTGAAGCCACCTAGCAACTGGACTGTATCCTGATTGGACAATATGACTGATTATTTTGAGAAAGTAAAAAGTTTCTACCTTTAATTCGATGAAAACCGTGGGAACGTTTAGAGTCGGTTTCATCAGCTTGTGCCAATATGACATATCCAATAAAATCTATTCTTTGAGGAGTCTACCTGCCTTGGAGTTTTGCTTGCTGTGGGTATGTTACTTGACATAAACATTATAAAGGCCATTATGTTGCTCAAATGTGGAATCAATCCTATGTTGTCTGTTAATTTCCTCAACTTGATGACTTTCAGATTCTGCCTATATCCAGCATTCACTATTTTTTATCTCCACCTATCTGACCTGGCTATCAGATACCTCCAGACTGATCTCAGTCAATAGGCTATAATGTGAATCCCTATATATAGGTCAGGGGTGGAATACAACTGGTGTTACTACCGGTTTGGTGACTATGCGCGCTTCGGAGAGAGCTGAAAAGCACTGAGCGCAGGTGTGCAGCGTTTGAAAAGCCACTTTTTTTCCTGCTTTTTCAACCTCAGCTGTGCCGTGCAAAGCAGCTGAGGTTGAGAAAGCAGGAAATAAGAGGACAGGTAAGAGCCCGGGCGGGATGGTGGGCCAAACAGCAGCAAACACAGAACTGGTTTGGTCTCTGCTGCTCTTCAAAGCTATCCGGTTCTTTACAGCTGGGCAGAACCAGCAGCATCCCATCCCTGATATAGGTGGTATGCTGAACAAAAGCTTTGGTCTGTTTAAGCAAACTTTGAACCAATCATTTTCTCTCAGCCTGGTCTTCTTCACAACTTTATTATAGTGGGAATAAAATGGAGATTCCTGAGTAAGGGCCCTACAGCTACTAGAAGGAAGGCACAATATCAGCCAACCAAAGAACTAATATAAAAAACAAAGAAACAAACAGAGCAGATTTCAGTGATTATTTATTTAAAATCTGCAGTAATACAGGTGCTTCTTCAGTTAGATTCCGAGTGTAAAAAGAACAGCAAAAGATTTCTTTTGTATGCATTGCTCAGATAAAGACAACAAGTATATCAGTTCAATCAACAGGGGAAATGTCCAGGAATGTAATGAAACAATCATCAGTTGTTGAGAATAGCATGCAAACTAGTTGCCTATCCTTGAGTTTTCTCACCAACCATTGAGGTAAGCTCTTTTTAAACCTGCTACCAGTTTATGCTGGTACCTACTCTCTAGCCATCAAGATGGCTTTGAATATTTTTGCTTGCTTGCTTTTGTTTGCAGGTGGAAAGGTCTATAATCAAAGCAAAGCTATATTCACATTCACTTAAAAAAATTCTGGTGGGGGAGGTGTTACCCATGAATAAATGCCGCTCTCTCTTTAAACCAAGTGAGAGGTTGGTTTACCCATGATGCTGCTGATATCCATGCATGCTTTCAGAAAGCACTGTGCAAGAGGAAACCAGAACTCAAAGGGCTGACAAACTGAGGTTGTTAAAATCTAAGCAGATTCAGTATCGTCATGAATTTATATGCATAATGACATCTGTTCCCTTCTGCAACAATATAGTAGACCCAATTACCTGCTGATAGCACAAATTGTTCACTACCCCAGTGGATATGTGCAATATGTAGAAAATAAACAAAAGCTACACTTTCTTCAGATAAAAAGCACCAACTGAAATAAAAAAGAAAATCCAGTCATGTAGATCATGAAGATTTGAATAAATGCAATCATTTTACCACAAGCTTTTAAGAGTATGAAACGGAGATATTTGGGGGTGGGAAGGAGAGAAACAGGATTATTTAAAAACACTAGGATTATTTAAGATAACTTTCCAGTGAGTTAATGTATACAATTTAATTTCAAATAGTTTTTGAAAATGTGATTCATGGGGTCATGAGGATTGCACATGTGATTCAGATAACTTCCAAACCATGGCCAAATCTATGATTAAGGTCAGAGAAGATCCATGCAAGGGAAGTCAATTTGAGCAAGAGTGTTTATGAGTGTCTCATGTTGCTGGAGACAGAGGCTGTTTGCAAAATCTACTGTTTTGTTTCCATAACCACCAAAAAGCTCACAAATTGGGGAAGAGAAGGAAAGGCGACCAAAGTTAAGAGACTGACCTATCTCCCTCTAATCACAGAATGACTTCATAAGGGGAACTTCCAAGTAGAAATTCTTGCCTATAGCAATTTGGAAACTACTGAAGTGCTCATTGTGAGCTCTTAAAGAGATCTTCAAATCAAAATATTTGCCAAAGGAGAACATTAGTTGTTTTTATGAAGTATCATCTAACGAAAGTACTTGTTTAGACAAGTACCTTAAACTTGTATTTTATGTAAGAATCCCAACAAAACAAGAATGAATGTTAGACATTGCTTGCCCTCACTGCATCTCTTTTTGAAACTGAATAGCTTCACCCTTAGAGGGTTCTACAATGCCTATAAAGTTAATCACTTCTGGCAAAAAGTGACAAAATATTGATCTACATTTTTGCTGCTCAATGGGAAGTTATACTGACTCTAGCTTTAGAATAAGTCTGCATCAAACTGGGCAGCCTCTTCTCATTCTGAGTCAGAGTGATTATTGTCTGAAGTATTGAATGGAGTCCCAAATTAACATTTGTGACCTAAGCACACTTTTAGAAAACATATTTGTATATTAAAACATGTACAGGGTGTATTACAACATAATTCTTTAAATGTACAGTACAAGCCATATTTTGAAAGTGGAATTAGATTTAGTACGTGGGTCATCTACCTTACTGTGGGAATTCATGGGAAGGGGAGAAATGACAAGACAACACACAATTATTGCCATTAATATATTTGAATCAGAGATTGGATTCAAGTGTATAAGCATGGCATTAGGTTGATGATGCCACCAAGTATCTCCTTCAGGCTTCATCAAGATGATACAGGAGTTGGTATATCATAAATAAGAAGGGGTTTTTTGGTGTCTAAGTAAGAAATTGAAAGGTCACAGAGTGATTGGAAAGGACTTGCAATCCTTAGGTCAGAGATATAGATCTTAAGGTCCACAGCCTTGTGACACCCATGAAATGTTGGGTGCAGTTCCTGGTATCCTTACAAAAAGGTCATCAACATGTCATTTTTAAGGTAACAAAAGGGAAACTGTTAATTAAGTTGTCTTGCATTTTAATTTATATATATATATATATATGTATTTGTTTTCGTAGATTTTCACGGGTACAGGTATGCAGGTTTTGGCATATTCAGGTCTTTTCCTGTGTAAGATTGAGAGTATCTTGGTGACGTTTCGATGAGGTCCCAATTGCCATCTTCAGGCTGGTGCTTTTGGCTTCGTGCCTGTGTGAGCAAAGTGTGATCAGAGCTGCCATCTCTCTATAAATACTTGTGGGGCGGTGTGGTGTGCTGGCTCTGTTGTGATCCAAGATACTCTCAATCTTACATGGGAAAAGACCCGAACACACCAAGACCTGCATATACCACACACACACACACACACACACACACATCTTGTGCACCTATAGTTCTAACATTACTTCTTCATGAATGAGATGAGAAACTTTGATAGTTGTACAGAGATAGCCTTATAACTCTTTTTTAAAATGTTCTTTTACTGTTTCTGAAGAACATTATTTTCTAGCTGGATTTTGTACAGTAACATCATAACATCACCAAGTGTGTTTTTCAAGTGGTTATTGCGATTCTTTGGGCTTGGTCCCCAAAATCAGATTGAATTAATTCCTCAACACTTCAGTCAGGCTTTTTTGTCATCCCTGAGTGTGGAAGTAGCACCTCTGAATTCAATGGAAAGACTGGCATATTTGAGTTCAGCGCAATGGATATCAAAGTTGTTGTACATGGAGCAATTTGACTTGTCCATATAAATGGCAATCAGTTTTTTATTTAAAAAAACCAGACACATATTTCCTTGCCACTGAAATTCTATCGGTTGTTTTTTGCAGGCTTATTTAATATTTTGGATCAATTGATTATACTTCTTTTGTTGATAAAAATAGTATTACCCAGGTAGATTCCATTGGATTCAAACATACACAGGGATGGAGCAAGATGGAAACTAAAAAGAAACAACCCTGCTGACATTTACTACAAGTAGTCCTTGTTTAGTGACCACAGTTGGGATCAGCAACTTGTCAAGCAAAGTGGTTGCTAAGTGAAACTGCAACCATGCTTGTGATCTTACTTCAATTTCTTTTGCTTTGCAGAGCTGTGAAGGTCATAAATATAAGGACTTGTTGTAAAGTAAAAATTTTATCATGGTCATGACTGTAAATGGCTGCTAAACAAGGCAGTCTTTAAACAAGGACTACCTGTATGTAGCATTGTTGCATAGCTGTTAAGCTATGGTGCTATAGTACCGTTTTCAGTGGATATTTGTAACCCTAACATTTGTTATACTATTTATCTTTTCTTTAATTAAATAAGCCTACATGTCTATTTATTGCAAGCTGTAGCATCAGGCATTTCTGCCATAGCACCACTATTTAAAAAATTAGTTTCTAGGGTGGCATGGGCATTACTGCAGTACTGTAACATCTCTATAAGAGAGAAAATATATATATATATATATCTGCATATAGAGTTATATTTCCAATTTAACGCAATTCCCTGAGCATTCCTTTTTTCCTTTTTTCTGCAATCAGCTGCTGAATTCTTTGGTTCTTTGTCCTTTCATACAGTGGTCTCCTCCTCCAGATGATGTTGTGTTGTGGCACTTCATTTTCTGTGTCATGAATTTTATAGGGTGCATCCAGTGTGTTGCCTTCTGGCTGCTCTATGGTCACATCAGAACTGGAGATATTTACCTTGGCAACATCTGGTAGACCTGTTGCTCTATGTAGTGTGTGATCTTCAACAGATGTTGCAAGGGTGGGAGTGATGTCCTCTTCAATATCATTAACTGTTGAGTTGCCATGTTCTGTTTCATTAGTGTACATACCACAAGACTTGCAACACAGTTTATTATATCCAGGAATGGTACAGTACCGGTGGAGAACTTCCATACGGCAAAACATTGATCTGTCTCCTTTGCAATGTTCTGCTGGAAGAGAAAAATACATTTAAGTTTATGCTATACATTCCATACTGAGTCAAGTAAACTTAGGTCTTAAGAGGCCCTTGCATAAATAAGGTATTATATGTGCTCATAACCAAAGCTCTCTCTCATGTTTTTTTGCAGTGATCTAAAACTATAAAACAAGTTTCATGCATTGATTTAACTTTCAGAGAATATGGGAACAAAGTGACAATTCCTGAGTGGTGTATGTTTGTGTGTCCCCAAATGCACACATTGAAATTATACAGGAGATAACTTTTTAGGCATGATAGTGACTATATTGTTAGAACCACCTGTTATCTGGATCACCCTAGTTACATGCTGGATTTTCCTAAGCTTATGTCAACAGCTTGTCTTGACTATGGTACATCCATGGAATGAAAATTATTTATATAATTTATATAAGGAGCAGCTTTCTCATTGATTTTCATGTGTTCTGTTAATCTGACCATTTGGCCTAGCACAGATCACACACCAGCATACCTGCACTTGTTTGACTCATTATTTTGTTGTTTTATTACTAACAACTGGAGCAAAATATACACTGGCAATGATGACATTGAAAGATTCCATTCACTATACTATTTGTCATGAAAGTTTCAACTAGTACCTTCACAAGTCACTGAGAATTATACAATCAGTGAGCATGCTAAATCTTCATTGGTCTTTGATGGGGAGGGTAGAGTTTACTATTTTTCTACAGGTTTCTTGGGCATTGTTTTGGCTATATAATAACAGACACTGAGCTGAAATCATTCTCTTTTTTCTTTCTCACCCTGACGTCAAGATAAATTGCTATCAAAAAGGTACATTCACTGGGCTTCATTGTTTTTGCTTCTAATGGTTTATAATAATATATCATAAAAAGCTAAAAGAGTCCCTGCGGATTTTACTCTGCTAGTCACTGACAACTATAGGGGGTGGCGTTCCTGTCCTTTTCAAGGCCATTGAGCCAACACTGTCCATGGTCATGACATCATGAAGCACTGTTACATTCCCATCAAAGTGGTACCTATTGCATGCTTTCAAACTGCTAGGTTGGCAGGAGCCAGGGTGAGGATGGGAACTCACCCCCATTGCTCGATCCTGGGCTGCCCAGCTTTCCAGGTGACAAGTCCAGCATCTTAATCACTGCTGCGTCCCAAAATATACCATGTCATTATCCAAATGGCATATGTACAGAATCTTTCATCTATAAGGAGTGCACCATTTTCTGAGTTTCTATACATTGCTAGAATGTTACCAGGTAGCCTTCCGTCAGGAACTACTTAAAGGTAAGAACTAAAGCAGTTCTCTAAACAGATTGCCTCACTTTCTGAAAAAGATTGTACAGTATATAACTGAGATCACATCATTTTTAAAACAAGCACTTAACACTCTATTTAGATAAATGATGAATTTATCATCATCATTGTAGGAACTGATGCATCAAGAGAAGACAATACAGATAATCCTCAACTTATGACTGTAACTGAGCTCGGAATTACAGCCAGTTGTTAAGCATGTCACCATGTGACTGCACCCAATTTGAAATGTTTTTTGCAGTGGCCGTTAAGTGAATCACTGTGGTTATAAGTGAATATGACAGCAGTTAAGTGACTCCATTGTACACAATGGGCATTTTTGCCAGAAACCAGAAGTAAACCCCAGTTTCCAGCAAAAAAAAAAATCCACCAAAAGCTGTCATGTGGCTGTGGGAGGGCTGGAGGCCATTGGAAGTTCAAATCTGAGTTGTAAGTTTTAAGAACTTGGGAGACAGACTTGGAGAGGTCTGACATAAGTTTGACCAGCTGTTAAGTAACTGGTCATTTTGTTGAGGACTACCATACATATTTTCATAGTCATGGAGAATTGAAACTCCAAACAAGTTCAAAAATTTCACTTCTTCTGAAAACTAGTACTGTCTCTCTTGCATGATTCATGCACTTATCTCAACATCTATGTGTGTCTAATCATGCTTTCAAAATGTGGAAAGTTTAAAAAAAGAAAACAAGGGAGAGATGTGCTAATGTCATCTCTTTGTATGAAGAAACATGCCGAGTAAGAGAGATGAATAGACCAAGTGCCTGGGTACACACAGCAAAACCAGCTCTGAGTTTAACAGCATTATCTGTCCAGATGGGAAGAGAAGGAACACATCCATATTGCCATCTGGTGATAATATTAATTTGGATGCACAGTTAACATGGTATTTAATTTCCTACTACATCTGGTTGCAACATGGCCTTGCTGCTTTCATTATCAATTCATTTTTTGCTACCCTACTGTAAATAAGAACAGGATAATTCCGGGGATCATTTGTACTGAACAAATATCAGTGTTCCCCGTTACTTATAAAACATGGGGAGGGGGAATTCTTAAGTGCCCTTGTTTACATAAGAAATCAATATTGAAATTCAAACTAGGTTTCTATGTATGCATTGCAGAGAGAGGGAGAATGAGCAATCTGAAAACTAAGTTAAGTAGAAGTAAATGCAGGTTGCAGGAACCACATTTTAAACAAGGACTGAAATTTCTCATATGGTAAAACACACCAAGGAAACTATAGCAGCTGTGAAGCATAGAGCAACATTCTTATATAACTCCAATCATTTCACTATAGTCAGCACAAGAAGAATGTCCAATAAGATATACATACTTTAATTTCTAGAGCAACATACCATGTGAATTTCTTGATGCCTAAACAATCTGGGATATACATGCTACAAATCCTTCCTTGTTAAAATTGTTGTGGAGTATAGTTTGTGCTCTGTGTGTGTGTGTGTGTGTGTGTGCGTGTGTGCATGCGTGTGTGCGTGCGTGTGTGCGCTCACAAGCTAACTCTTCGCCATGGTGATGTTTCTGTGTTCCAGAAGAAAGAAATTTCAAATGCATCTTTGGAAATGTATAACAATCAGGATGGTATGACAGCATCATCAGGCCACTTAGAAGAAAGTTGCATGCAGATATGGGAGCATAGGGCTTAGGGAAGGAGTCCCAATCCCCGGTCCATGGACTGGCACTGGTCCCTGGCATGCCAGCAACCAGGCCACACAAACAAGCGAAGCCCCAAACTACGGGATGTAGGCAGCACGCAAAACCACGCCCCCTCCAGTCCACGAAATAATTTTTCTCCATGGAACTGGTCCCTGGTGATCGAAAGGTTGGGGACCTCTGCATTAGGGGGTGATAGCCTTTTAACTGATTGCAAATTAGAGCCCACTCTAGTTCAGAAATATTCATTGACTTCAGAAAAGATATATAATAATTCTTTACTCATCATCTAAAATATAGGGTGTGAGTGTGTTTAATTCAATAAATCAATCTAGCATATGTTAGTACTTTTACAAATATAACTGTACAGCAGCATTATGAAACAAAGTTAAAGTTCCCAGATACTTATGGGAAATAAATAAGTAAATACCTTTTGTGGCTGTCATTTGATTTTGTGCTGATTTTATAAAACATAGTTCCAGTTCAGTTTCACAAGGGAAATAATTGCCTGAATTCTTTAGGCTAGAGATCACATTATATATATATAAAACTATTAATTTAGTAACTGTAGAGCTAAATATGTCTACATATGTAAAAATGACACAACGACCTATATTTGATTTTTTCCCCAAATATATTTAAAACTAATTTTTCAACTAAGTGTAATTTTCAAACTAATTAAAGAAACATTTGGCTTCAAGGTGCCTATTGAAACAGCTTTAGAAAAATGCCTTATTTTTCACAGTAAAATATGCAAAATGTGTAGATTAAATACAGAGTCAGGTGAAATGACTCCTATGATGCTATTAAGATGCATTTCATTTATAATTAGGAGTTTATAGAAAGTCTTTACTTCCTTAGTGGGGTGGGGGCAGTTAGCCATGGAGCATCAAGATTTGTGGCAGTTTAAAGATGTAACAAATTCATTTTGGCATCAATCATTTCCTGGATTGCAAGCCATTTGCACACACAAAAGCGACCATTAACATTCTTATTCTAAGGTACAAAAGTCTTTAAGCTGTTTGTCTTAAGCTTGTGACTTGTATATATAGCAGAATAAACATAGGTGGTTATTCCTCCAACAAAACTACCAGACCTGCTGAACTTTAATCTTTTATTTTGTAATACGCATGACAGACTGGAAGTTATCTCTTTAACTCAGCAGTAAGAAAAAAATAGTTATTTGTACAATCACTTTGGTACACATTTTAACTGGCCTGATAGAAAATATTGAACAGCAAACTGAATTGGCACATGTTTAATATTGTTTTAAATACATACAAAACACTGATAAAATATCCCTGATAAACCAAAGTGCATATAGAACTGCGCACAATGCCCAGGTATCTTATTGCACCATTCTCTAGAGCCACCCATATTGTCAAACATCACTTAACAGTTGTCTATTGAAAGGTAACTAACAGTCATAAGTAAGTTGATAACAGTTATACACCAATTATTTTACATAACAGTATTTAGAGCCAGATAACACGTCTTTGCCTTTTATGTTGCCATGTGTAATTACTAACATGTTGCAGCAAGAAATAATAATAACAGCAAAATTTAAATATGTGATCACATGATAATGACCATTTTGAAGTGCTACATTACCAAAATCCACAGGGTCACCTTTGTAAGGTATCTCAAATGTTAGCGGAAAGAGAGCAAGAAAATTGTTACGATACCCCAGGACTAATGCCTTTCTATTCTTTGATATTACATGAGTGGTCCATGGAGAATATATTTTAGATCTTCAACACAAAGCCTGTTGAAGGAATAAATTGCAATTAAACAAATTAAGTATTGCAAAATACTTTTCTCCATCCAATTTGGTAATGATCCTTTTTCTTTCTCATACAAGGACTGTGCAAATTTCCTTCCAGTGTTTAATCATTCAAGTAAAACACTCTGTACGTGAATATCAATTCATGATACCAGTACACTGTATTTAAAGCTGGAATTGGAGATTAATGCCAATGCAATTAAAGTTTAAGGCATTTTTCTAAACATAGTTTCTTCTTCCCTAAGCAAAATAAAACAAATTAATAAAAATTGAGGTAATTCTGTAGTTCACACAATTATGCTTGCCAGTTGACACACATCTATAGATCATACACGCACACACACACGCACACACACACACACAAATAGAAAAACTGAACAGTCAAGCCAAATATGCACATGGTGAAAAAAGACTGATGAATGTAATGATGAATAAAGAAGTAATTGCTGAACAACTTTTGACATTACACTGTGTGTCAATGCCATATTGTCTCAACAATATTACAATACTGCACATCATAACTTGTAGCAAAAGTACATGTTCTGCCATGTTGTTTTTCTAATTGATTTTTCAAAGGAAACAAAAAAAAACATTAGGTACACTTTGATTTTAAAAAATGTGTTTTTCTACTTTTGGAAATCAGTAGAAACCAAATGAAGATTCCTTTGAAGCATAGTATATAGTAGCAGCAGCATTTGATGGACTATATATAAAAAGAAGTCCCATCTTCCTGAAGAATAAGTTTTTCTCATGGTAACAAACGCACATTTTAAAGCCATTGTGACACATGGATTGAGAAGCAATGAGACTATAAAGAAAGATGGAATGGGTGCTTTCGTCCTGCTTGAATACCCTGCAAAAACATTGACCTACCTAATCTGCCATGAGTTAGAAGACCTTTAGATGAAAGGAAAACCTTAGCACTACAAGTTGTCATTATTGTGATGCGATCACATTCACAATAAGTTGTCAGTTTCACCATCAAACTCAAATCATGAGCCAGTTAAGAGCCTTTTTTCACCATCACTAACCAACAAGCAAACCGACATCAGCTCACTTTTTAGAGAACTTACAACAAACTGCAGATATTCTGCTTCATACACCCCAACCCCTTGACAACCTCCACTGCAGCAATGAAGGGCTGCTCAATCTCCAGAGAAGTAAGACATTGGATACTGCAACCCAGTGCAGGGGAAAAAAAGATTCCTCTCAAGATAAAACTCTGAAGATTCAAGAAAATGTTCCATATAGGAAAAAGAATAGAGCAGAAGGCAAAGTCCACATTTGATGTGGCATGCAGCTAAAAGCAAAGGCAGAATTATAAATGGGTCTTTTACTTGAAGATATTTTCTGGATGGGATAATCTGTGTCCGGTCTTGACAGCCACTGTATCATATAGGTCTTCTTGGATGTATCTGATGAATTTTCTGAAGGAGAAAGAAAGATTTGGAAAGGGGGTGGGGTGGAATATGAGAACTTTTTGTAGCTTTTAAGGAACATTTTGCAATCCAAAAGCTGAATTAATAGACCCCATTCTAATCACAAAAAAAGAAACTATTTTGAAAGCCAAAACTGTACTCAGAAAAACACCAGTGTTTTTAGTTTTAATGAAAGTTAATCATTTAAGCCCTTCTGTTCAAATGTATCACAACGTGGCATGCTTTCAGAAAGGCTAACAGTACAAATGTAGATAGTGAATAAATGTTTTTAGAGAAGTTTACTTCCATTTTAGGATTTCTTCACACATTCTGGCTGTTAGGTGTGCAATTAAAACCTTGAAAGTTTATTTTGTTAACAAGTAGGAGAGGGACAGAGTTGACCATGGCTTGCAACAACTCTAGGGAGGGCAATTGTGGACCATTGTAGGTCTAGTCTGGAAGATAAAGAAGTCAAGGAACTAGTGCAGGGGTCTCCAACCTTGGCAACTTTAAGACTTGTGGACTTCAACTCCAGGAATTCTGGGAGTTGAAGTCCACAAATCTTAAAGTTGCCAAGGTTGGAGACCCCTAAACTAGAGAACACAAAAAGAAAAAAGTAGTGAGGAAAAATAAAAATGTGATAATCAACTAATCTCAATGTCTAGTCTCCACTACCAAAGTTTCCAAAATGATGTGTGATCAGAGGTGTTATTCAGCAGGTTCTGACCAGTTCTGGAGAATCGATAGCGGAAATTTTGAGTAGTTCAGAGAACCGGCAAATACCACCTCTGACTGGAGATGTTACAGTATCCTTCCACTGCCACGCCCACCAAGCCACGCCCACAGAGCTGGTAATTAATGTTTTTTGAATCCCAGCACTATGTGTGATCCTCTGATAATTCATAGAACAACATTTCTTAACCTTGGCAGCTTGAAGACGTGTGGACTTCAATTCCCATGGCTGGCTGGAGAATTATGGGAGTTGAAGTTCACACATCTTTAGGCTGTCAAGGTTGAAAAACACTGTCATCGACAAAGAAGAAACTATGTTTTTAGATTTTTGCCAAGAATGATTCTCAACACTTTGGCTTTCTTTATTATTTTATACTAGCCTGCTAGCATCCCCCCCCACAAAAAATCATCTACAGTGAGTAACCTTCCCCAAATCAGACTTCTTTAAGAAGCATTTTTCAAATTTCTTCTCCAGCTGCTATAAAGATAAAGCTGTTAATACTAGGAATATGGGACAGATTACTGTGACAATACAGAAGTGAAATGGTAAATGTGACTATAGTATCTCTACAGTTTGTTGGCATTTCACAAAGGAGTTCTCCCAACTTCAGCCCTCACCCTTCCCTGCCTTTCCAGAAGACTCAAGAAGTCAGAGTTTTAAAAATGTGTACACTCACTAGGACATGAAGGTAGCCTGCAGAGTCTTGTTGTTTCTGGCCTATCTTCTTTACAAAAGCCAGTGATATTTTCTCTTGTCCTGCAGAGAACTGGCCTTTCTTGTGTGCCATTACCACAGGTTACAGAACACTGGAGAGCAAACGAAGAAAATTGGGCTTCCGATTCTCTTTTGTAAATGCATTTTTGGTTTATATCGTTCATCTTTATACATACACACTCACATGCACAATTATTTCATGCTAATCACACTATTGTTATGCTTCTTCTAACATTCTAAACTTCCGGATGACTCTAAGGCAAATGTTGAGTCATGCTGTTATATAAACATAACATCGGAGGTGGTATTCAGCAGGTTTTGACCAGTTCTGGAGAACCGGTGGTGGAAATTTTGAGTAGTTCAGAGAACGGCAAATGCCACCTCTGCATGGCCCCGCCCCCATCTATTCTCTGCCTCCCGAGTCCCAGCTAATTGACTGTGTCTTCTTTTGTTGCCCTAAACAGAAGAACTAAGCTGGAAAGCAGGTTAGTGGGGTGGGGAGGGAATGGGATTTTGCGGTATCTTTCCCCTGCCACGCCCACCAAGCCATGCCCACCAAGCCACACCACGCCCACCAAGCCATGCTCACAGAACTGGTAGTAAAAAAAAATTGAATCCCACCACTGCATAACATCTCTACATTCCGTTTTGTACATCCAAGATAAAGGGCCACTGAAGGGCCAGAGACTTTTCCATTTATTTCAATTGAAACAAATGTATAAACGGAATCATGATTCAAATGCCTGCTTACCTGTGACCAGGGTCCAATCCACCACTGTGCAGGGCAAAGTTCCCGATTGCAAACCCTCTTGCCCTCCGGACGATCACTACTGCAGTATTTGGTGTGGACAGAACGGCTTGTGTTGTCGTGCAATGTTTGGATACATCGTACTGAACGCACCTGATATCCTGTTTTCCCACAACTTTTGCTGCAAGGTTCCCAGTCACCTGTCACCCATCTGTTTCAATGAAAAACAATTAAGTCAAATATATAATGGCACTACTATATCCTCCTATTTTGCATAAGTATTTTGAGAATGAGTATTATTTAGTCTATAGGGACGTGGTGGCTCAGTGGCTAAGACGCTGAGCTTGTTGATCAGAAAGGTTGGCAGTTTGGTGGGTCGAATCCCTAGCACCGCGTAATGGAGTGAGCTCCCATTACTTGTCCCAGCTTCTGCCAACCTAGCAGTTTGAAAGCATGTAAAAATGCAAGTAGGAAAATAGGGACCACTTTGGTAGGAAGGTAACAGCGTTCCATGTGCCTTTGGCATTTATTCATGCCAGCCACATGACCATGGAGACGTCTTCAGGTGGCACAGGCTCTTCGGCTTTGTAATGGAGATGAGCACCGCCCCCTAGAGCTGGAAATGCTAGCACGTATATGCAAGGGGACCTTTACCTTTACCTTATTGTTTAGTCTGGGACTTGCAGAGGAAGAATAGTGGACTGAAGACAGCTCCATGAAAAGCAGAGCTGAAAATTGTGATGAAGAACGAACAGCTGATGAGTACACCAGCTCTTTAAACCTCTCTGGATAGCAGAGAGATTGCCCACAAGTGCTCCATGCAAAATAGTGGTCTCCAGTAGGTCCTGAGCAGTGAGAGATGAGAGAATAGTCATCTTGCTCAAACTACAGTTGGCTCCATTGGAAGGAGATACTAAGTCACAGAAGGAATTGCTTGTCAACTACTTATCAGCTATTAGAAATCTTTGGATCAGCAAGTTTGAAAGCACCAAGTAAGTCTGTCTTCAATACTTTAACAAAAGAAAGTTTTAGTTACAAGCTTAAGATCTTCAGATAAGCAGCAGAAGATTCATTAATACTTCAATTTTAGAAAGCTACAAATATACTAAGGGTTCAAATAAGTTTGAAATAAGATTCTGGAATTAATTATAAAGAATTCTTCCCTTGGGGAAAAAATGCTTTTTCTGCTTTTTCTTTTTAAATAATAGGACAAGAGAGAAAACTAAAGATTTCAATTAAAGAAGAAGAATGAATAAACTTGACAAATTTATAAATATATACAATCCCAATATACAAGTAGCCCTCGACTTACAACAGTTCATGTAGTGACTACTCAAAGTTACAACAGCAGTGAAAAAAGTGATTTACGATCATTTTTCACACTTATGGACATGTGATCAAACTTCAGACGCTTGGCGACTGACTCATATTTATGACAGTTTCAGAATCCCAGAGTCATGAGATCACCTTTTGCAACCTTCTGTCAAACAAAGTCAATGGGGAAGCCAGATTCACTTAACAACCGTGTTATTAAATTAACAACTGCAGTGATTCACCTAACAACTACAGCAGGAAAGGTTGTAAAATGGGGCAAAATTTACTTACAAAACTGCCTCACTTAGCAGCAGAAATTTGGGGTTGAATTGTGGTCATAAGTGGAGAACAATCTGTACTTAGAAATGAGAGCTGGATTTTACATAATTCTAAAAAATATGACCCCTACAATAATTCCACTGTTGAACTATCTTAATGTAGGTATGTCAGCCTTAGGAGAACAGAATTTCCTGCTAGTTTTTCTGACAAATAAGATCATCTATTCATAATGCTCTTCTAAACAATTAACATGGAAATCAGCAGGGAGAGCCACTACTGAAACAAGCGTTGTTAACAAAAGCTGGCACAGAAGCAGCATAATTCTTGGAAATAAAATTTTCTACTTTCGCTTTGCCAACAATTCAATAGTCAGCTAAGTACCATACGAAGGGAAATGAAAGCCATAGCTTCATAGTTTGCTGTTCCCTTGTAAATCTTTCAAAGCAACAGAGCCATTTTTCTTGGGAACAATGTTTACCTATTTTTGTACCTGTGATGATCATAGAGTGTGTGATAATCATATAACTATTAAAAACGTAGGTGTTGCAAAACTCTGGACTCTTCTTTTTTGCAATACTCCACCTAACACCATTTCCATTTCCCAGCAATGAATTGGTCAAGATGCTTCACAAATAGCATCAGAGGACAGTTTGCTCAGGCTGTGATAACCAGAGGTGGGCTGCTGGGGGTTTGCATGGGTTCGGGAGAGCCCCTAGCTATGATTCTGTGCAGTTTGGAGAACCCTCAAATCCCACTCCTGGCTGCCCCCCACCCTCTGCCCTCCCCAGGTGTCCCCAAGTAGCCCATTTTGGATGCAGATAAGTGCAGGGCACGCGCGAAGGCTCAGGGAGAGTGAAAAACGGGCCTCCCGGAAGTTCAGGAAGGCCGGAAATGGGCCAGTTTCTGGCTTCCAGAGAGCCTCTGAAGCCCAGGGAGGGCAAAAATGTCCCCCATCGTGGTGCAGGAGGCCGACTAGGCCACACCCACAATGGCCATGGGCAGAGAATCCTTTGCTAAAATTTTTGAAGCCCACCCCTGGTGATACTTTCTTATCTACAGTAAGTGAAATTGAAACAACCTCCATGGAGAAATTCCTCTTTAAAACCAGGGCAGAACTAAATAGTTGCTCTTTCCAAGAAATACCTAAATTCCCTTTCAGTTAGGGCACAGTGAACTAAGTTTTTATTTAGGGCACAGTGAACTAAAGAATGTAAAAGCAAACAAATTGTAAAGCGGACACTATTCCCAAATCATCTACAATTTTAGGATTTTCAAATTAATGTGTATACATAAAGCCTGCTCTATAATATTCCTCCCTTTTAGGTATGTTTGTTTTACTACACAGAAAGTCTACTAACAACCCAATGATGTGAGTTAAGTGGTAATGGAATGCACAGCATTGTAACATTACTACAGACACATCAACTAATTTGGTTGGGACATGATGCTAAATAACCAAAATCCTGATTTATCAAGAATGAGCATGTATGAGATTAAGGGTTCTTGGTGCTTTCTGAGCTTCCTTGTTTTCTTGCAGACGTGTACGAGATTCTCAACCCAAAAAGTGATAATCCTATTTGTTCTGTCTCCCCTTCCCTTCCCCAGAAGGTAAGGAACTTGGCAGCAACACTAGCACAGAGAGTCACGCTGGCCTGTCTCCAAAATCCAAGTTATCTCTCCCGATAAGAGTGTTGGCAGTCACCCAGGCTCTCACTGCCAAATTTGGAGCTGACAAGAAATGAAGTACTCACAGAAGGAATGATTTATTCCCAAAGTCCATAAACCACAACACAGACGGAATCCTCGGCTTATTCCACACTTTGTCACGTACAGAGTTTGCAGCATAGGCACACCCACTTTTATACCTGGTGGGGTGTGGTCCAGCTCAATCTCTGGCCCTCCCAAGCCTCCTATGTTGCTGCTGACGTTTCTCCCTCCGACGTTGCCTGGGATCAAGCCAGGAATCCTCCTCCTCACTCCCCAGCCGTGGCCGTACCGCTATGCGTCTCTCTTGGCTTTCCGAAGGAACCTGAGGCATTGCCAGGGAGGAAGGTCCTGGGGAGGGAGGCCATGCCAGGGAGAAAGGTCCTGGGGAGGGAGGCCTTGCCAGGGAGGAAGGTCCTGGGGGGGCAGGTCCTGGTGAGGAAGGCATTGCCCGTTCCTCCTCTTCTTCATCATCCAGGTCCTCTTCCTCTGTCAGCACAGGCTCACGAGGCGGGGCCACAACACCTATTTATGCATTTTTTAAATTGCTAAACTCTAGTTAGACTAAAAACAAAGGCATATCCTCTACTGTATCTTTACAATGCCAAACCATGGAATGTAAAATATCTGTTTACCAGAAGTATCTAAATGAAAAATACCATAAATGTTTACATCTAAAGGTTTTGTAAGCAGAAAATCTTCATTTTCCACCATTCTTCAACAACCCAATATTTCTAAAAGTTATGTTATAAAAAGTTTTTATTGCTGTTCAGATTAGGATTAGCAAATGTGATATTTTTCAATAACGGCCTGTACATATTTTTAAAGAATTGAAATCAATTTATATAAATTCTATGTGCTTCCCCTTCAAACATTCAGATGTGTATACATCTTCAAAGAGGACTTATTCTATCAAGTTTACTAAGATGTTTTTCTTTAAAAAAGTTTATCCCCTTCAAAATTTATTTTGCTATCAGGAGACCTCCTTATTTACATGATTTTTAAACTTAAGTACCTTAATTTTCTAATTTCATCATTTCACATTACATCATATGTAATTCCTAAAGTGATAACTTTATAAAAGTATCTGAGCAGCCCTGATTAAAAAAAAAAAGCGATCGAAAGGGAAGAACATTAAGACAAATTCATCTGAAGCAAGGCAATGTTGTGTTAGGAGGTGAGTATTTAATGGCAGTGAAAATTCAGAAAGACCCACTTACGTTGGCTGGGAACATTCCTGGAGATTGCACATTCTACGAATAGGCCTGGGTTTTGAGATAGACTCACAGTAACTGCGACGGATCATCTTCAGATCATTCTTTCTCCGGCAACCATATTTTGTAAATTGGTAGCCTTAAGGGAGAAAAAAAAACTTACTTTATCTTCAACATTTCGAAGAACTTTCACATACTTCAAATATTTTGTGTCCCCCAAAAAATACTCTGGCCACTATTTTATGAATGAAGGCAAATATACATGTCCCAAAATAATGTTGCAGGATCCAATCTGGCTCAGTCACTGGGAACAGAAGTTGTGTCTTCTGGGCTTTTGGACTCGTGCTGAAGCCCATCTTCTTACTAGAGAGAAGTCTCCTGAGGATGGGCTCCAGCATAAGTCTGAAAGCTCAGAAGACAGAACCTCTGGTCCCGGTGACTGAGCCAGATTGGATCCTGCACTATTTTATGACTTCCTTTCACCGGTTAAACCAAAGGTAATAGAATAATTCTCTTCTGCAAGGAGGCCTGTTTAGATATTTGTCCATCTCTCAGTAATCCAGAAAAGCACATAGAGTTGTGAATGGTTTATAAATTAGCTTCAGTTATATAAAAGTAAAGTAAAATCTCACTGGAGTCAAGCTTGACTCTTGATAATTTACACAGTTACATTCCCATCACTTGCTATTGCCTTCTTCCTTTAAGTCTGAGTTCTCAATGTAGTCAACTACCCTGTGCTTCCTAAAAGGTCCTCTTCCACTGAACCAGGAATGACTTTGCTTAGCTTTCCAGATCAGACAACATCAGGTTTCAATTATACAGAGAAATCAGAATACTTGGGCTGCCATATACAGGTTGCAAAAAACAGGACAATCACAAAATGGTTAAAATGGGATCCTGCTCCCCTCCCCAGTTCTTACACTTAGTTGTAAGTTAGTCAAAAAACAAGATCCAACCATCTGGAAATCCCAGGGGTGTAGGCAATACTGAGAAGCAGGAGAATTATATGGGAAGAAAGCAGTGGCAACTCATATATTTGCTAATAAAACAATTTGGATGTGTCTATGCAGTTATCAAAGTCAAACTTGGCTTAAGTGAGTTTATCATTACTCCACTAAACACATGTTTTATGGCTGTATTTTGTTTTCATAATTTTAAATTCTGTGAGCGCTTGAATTGTTATGCTGACATGTATTTGTGGCCTTCCAAAAGGAATATATTTATTTCCTTCATGTGATATAGATAAAGAATGATGTTGAGAATAATAAAGAATGATGTTTTTGGCAAACAGAGAACACAAAAACTCAAAATAAAAATATCCTTGTGCAGACTATGGACTTAGAATCTGTGTTTTCAGATCAGCCATGTTTTTTGTCATGTAGATCAAGAAACAGGACTGTGTTCTGCTCTGTTCTAGAAGTAGAAAATGAATCCTCTTAAAAAAACAAAAGCAGACACGTGAAAGAAACATAGGAAGGATGTATGAGCTGATTTTGGGAAACCTCTGATAAAGTGAGAATTTACCTGAGGTAATGTTCAGGCAAAATGGGCCTTGGTGGCTCAGGCTGTTAAATGCCTAGCACTTAAGTTCCAGCTGCCTACAATTACTGTAGGCTCGAATCCCACCAGGCTCAAGGTTGACTCAGCTTTCCATCCTCTCGGGGTAGGTAAATTGAGGACCCAAGATTGTTGGGGGCAATAAGCTGACTTTGTAAAAATGCCGCTTAGTAATAAGCAGGCATATATAATGGAATGAAGGCTATTGCTGAGTACATTGGGTTGTATCTCAAAAAATTGTAAGCCGCCCTGAGTCTTCAGAGAAGGGCAGCATATAAATGTAATTTTAAAAAAATGGACAAAGGAAATAACTGTTTCAAGAGAAATCTAGTTGTGAAGAAATAGGTAATAAGTTTTGGTGGCTTTCCATCCTCTCGAGGTAGGTAAATTGAGGACCCAAGATTGTTGGGGGCAATTAGCTGACCTTGTAAAAATGCCACTTAGTAATAAGCAGGCATATACAATGGAATGAAGGCTATTGCTGAGCGCATTGGGTTGTGCTCCAAAAATTGTAAGCCGCCCTGAGTCTTCGGAGAAGGGCGGCATATAAATGTAATTAAAAAAAAAAAGTTTACTCCAGAATTTGCATTAGGATTAATATATTTTTCTGTGTTAGAATGATTACCTTTTTAGATTTTTCTTAATTCAAGTAATTGTGTGTACTTCTGCATATTATACACATCCTCATGTTGTGCATCATTTTTAATTTTTTTTATCTGTAATAATTAATCCAAATCTAAATATCCTGGCAGAACATTCATTTTTAGCAAATCAGTGGCATCTTGTGGTCTGTCAGGAGCATTACATATTTTATAAACTCTTAAAATCTGCCTTTTCCCCATACTTTGAACAACTCTGTAACCATTTTCCTTCTCTATTGAATATTTACATTGTTGTGTTTACATTTAAAGCTTCTCTCCCTCCCTCCCTCCCTCCCTTCCCCTCCCTCTCTCTTTCTCCATAAACTTTGATTTCATTAATCTTTGGTCAGTCTCCCAACAGGAACTCAAAGGACTGAAATGTGTGGTCATATCCTCCTAATGATCAAGGAGGCAGCAATGTAGAAATTATGTCAATTTTTTGTATTTTCACTATTCAATTACAGTCAAGCAGCACAGGATATGAAAAACCTCTCTCTGTGACACACCACAGTTAATGGGAACACACAAGATAAGTACCCCTTGAATGATAGACAGTGACAGGCCTATAAAAAAGAATAGGAGGTGATGGTCAGGTATGAAGTCTCAAAATACTTCTGGGAGATGAGGTGATGACCTTCAGGTTTCCCCCCTACAGTTCAGCAATTCTGCTACAGGTATGTAGTTAGGGACAGCAAGTGTGGTGAATGTTTGAGATTGATTCCAAATTTCAGAGAAGGTGGAATTCTGGGAGCTAGGAAATGAGATAATGTGGAACAATTCTGCATATTCTGTAAAAACCAACAACCGACACATTACTGGTTAAGTATTGTGTTAGTACAGTCTACTCTAGATATGAAATGCAAGGTACATGCTCCACTGAAAATTTACACTGCAGCTTTCTATCTCCTGCCATTTGTTTATTTCACCTGTGTACTTTTAAAACTATTGTCCATTTTTTAGATGTGCAGCATGTTACAAGTAATAGACAGCAATAAATAATTCCCATGGAGTGTATTTTTCTACCTATGAACTAAACTTTTCCCTATTAAAATGTAACTGAAGATGTCAACATCTAATGATTCATAATGAGTCATACACTTTGGATAATCTCACAAAGACTTGATGGATGTTTGGAAAAATCAAATGTGCTGTGCTAAATGAATGAATTACAGTACCACAGATAAGAAATTACAGGTAAGCCTGTTAAGTCATTTTAACGTCATGGATTCCAGTCTCAAATTCAGCTATAAGCCACATTAAACCACCAAGCATTAAAAGCATAATTAGAAACACAGTTTTTCATAACAGACAGAAAAGTCAGTGCAGTCATCAGCATCTTTACCTCCTCCACAAGGTTTTGAGCACTGGGTCCATTTTTTCAGAGCCCATTCATATGGTACAGGATCTTTCAAGACATTGTTATCATCAACATTTAAAGAATCTTCATGGATCATAAATTTGTATGTCAATGAAATCTTCCCATTCCCATGAGGAATTACCTAGTTAGACAAATAATGTATATCTTTTCAGGAAGATCATTTTAACATCACTTTTAAAATCTCTTCAAAACCAGATTCCAACCAAGATTTAGGCTTCCGTGATTCTCAGGTCTTGTTCCAGGTCCATGGTCCTGGCAGTCTCTTCATTTCGCCTCTGCCACTCTGCCAACCACATTCCCCCCACAAGATCCCCAATCTTGTTTTCTGAAAAAAGGGAAATCCATATCCCCAGAGTTCTCACGAACAAAAGAGGCAATGTATATATTTGGGAGGCACAATCTAGATTTGGCTTTCATCCTTAAAACAGATTCCTTAACTGATACTATATATCAAATGAAGGGTGCATGATTCACTGTGACATGGCACCCTCGTCTTCAGGGAACTTACCAAAATGCTGATGCTGTGACGTAAAGGACCCATCGTTTGAATCATTTCCCTGTCCTCATCATTCCGATACTCCCATTCTGCACCCATGTGGATGAAAGTTTTGGAGTCTGGCACGTAGTTGTTTTCATTTAGAATAAATTTCCCTGTTTTTCGGTTCTTGATCGCTAAAAACAAAATAAGAAAAATATGAAGTCAAGAGATGTCAGGAGGCTTCCCCTTCCTTCTCATTTTTAATTTTTTTTCTAGAAGTCACAAAAGTGGCTGCTTATTTACTTTACTTGGAGAATTCATCAAAAAATATCACCAGAAAAGTTTCTATAAACATTTTGGTATTAACAAAATAAAATTTGCTAAAAAGCAACCAAAATATCCAATCTAGTTATTCTTAACCCCCCATCCCACACCAAAATAAAAAATTTGGAATCCTTTGTTTCTTATCTACGATAAAACTGAGAAGCCTCCGGTTCCAAGGCTGGATCCAAGTTTCTATAGTCCCAACCAGAAGGGGAAAAAACAATCTTCTTCCCATATCAGAAATTTTTTGAATTCTTTCTTCTCTGTCTTGAGAAAAGAGCAGCTGTAGTTCCCAATGTCCTACCCAGAGTTTTGGAAAAAAATGAGGATTTTTTAAAAAATTAGGCTGCCTAACTGTCAAATGTTTCAACTCCTGCCCTCAAAACGATGCTACAGAGCACTGCACAACAGAACAATTAGACACAAGGACAGTTTTTTCCAAACGCCATCACTCTGCTAAACAAATAATTCCCACAACACCGTCCAACTATTTACAAAGTCTGCACTACTATTACTATTAACCTTCTCATCACTCCTTATCACCCATCCCCTCCCACTTGTGACTGTATGACTGTAACTTTGTCACTTGTATCCTTACGATTTATATTGACTGTTTCCTAGTAAGATTTGATTGCTTATTGTACCCTATGACTATTATTAAGTGTTGTACCTGATGATTCTTAACTCTTGACGAATGTATCTTTTCTTTTATGAACACTGAGAGCATTTGCACCAAGGCAAATTCCTTGTGTGTCCAATCACACTTGGCCAATAAAGAATTCCTATTCTATTCTATTCTATTCTATTCTATTCTATTCTATTCTATTCTATTCTATTCTATTCTATTCTATTCTATTCTATTCTATTCTATTCTATTATTCTTATTGTACCCTATGACTATCATTAAGTGTCGTACCTTATGATTCTCGACTCTTGATGAATGTATCTTTTCTTTTATGTACACTGAGAGCATTTGCACCAAGACAAATTCCTTGTGTGTCCAATCACACTTGGCCAATAAAGAATTCTATCTATTCTATGTCTCAAGGCAGGGTACTATGTGATTCTAAATGTGGTAGATTCTGAATTATGGTATATTATAATTCACCTTAGACAATAGTACAAGGTTTGTTGTACTAGTGGAACCTAAGGCTTGTTGTATTTCTTGGACCCTAACAGGGACATGGCTGATTTTCCATTGGTTTCTCAAACTTCCAACTATATTCCCTGCTAGAATTGTTAGGATATTCTAAGGATGTCCCCCAAATAAAGCTTTATTATGCAATGGTTCTTCCTCATTTACAAAACTATATAGGGATCCAGGCAACATGGTCTTCCATCTATATGGAAAACCTAGAGCTTGCCAGTCTTCTTTATTTTTATTTTTATCACTAACATTTCATTAGAGAAGGAATTTTATAGAGAAGTGCCAGAATGAGAGAGAGCAAAATCTGTGAAGGCGAGAGGGGTGAAGGCAGAGACTGATGTTTATATTCCTTCCCACCTCCTCCAAACTATAGTTTAATGAGTTTCAAATTGGCTACTATTCTTGGATAATTAGCTATATATTGATTGCAGTTGTATGGGCCCAAGTTTGTAGGCTTCATTATTGGCTGATTTTTTAAAAAAGGAAAATAATTTAATTTCAAAGACAGAAATCCTCAAATAGAGTCAATGACCAAAGAGCATGCATGTTAAATATGAAAAATCTTTTCTCCATGAAAGGCGATTTGATTGTACCAGGCCTCTTTGAACATGAGAATTTTACACAATCTTCCCTCTTTTCATATACAACTCAGCAGCAGTCTTTATATATCTCTGCTTGTCACTGCTAAATTTGCTGGCCCACTACTACATTAAAACATGTAAAGAATATTTTCTCTTTCAAAATAATAGTCAGACATGACAGCCTCGTACACTTCCTACCTTCCTTCCCAACTGCTTCAAGATTCATTTGTGTTGCCAGCATCCATACGTTCATCAGATTTACAAAAACAGAAGGTTTATATCTTGCTCATGGTTTTTCAGAAACGGTTTGCATAAGGTAAGGAATATGTCTGTGCAATGAACATTATTAATCCCAGACAGCTGCAGAGAACAGCAATTCATGAAACATATCTCTTAAAACAAAGGATGATTCATAGAAAAGTTACTAGGTCAGTGGACATGAATCTGCTTCTAATTAATTACAGCCTACAAGACAATGCCTCTTATTGATCCACTGAGCTGTAAAGATTGAGAGCTTCAATTATTATTGAAACTTTGCTTGATTGAATGTTCTTGCTGCAGCTGGCTTAGAACTAGAAAGAAGGACCAAGAGAATAGATGCTGGAGATGTAAGCAAAAACACATCTGGTAAATCTGATGCACAGGAAATGTGGGCTCTGCAGCAAACATTGTTTGCACAATTATATTGAGTAAAATTACACACGATTTATTTATTTATTAAATGTGTATGCTGTCCAATTCCAAGTGATCCTGGGCATTTATTATTTTAAAACCAAGTTTTAGGAAAGTTAGACATACTATTTCAAATAGCAGGTTCTAAGTTACTTAGTATGGTAAAGTTCAAATTATGATCCAAGTAGAATCTGTGAATTTTTAAAATTCTATATATTTGTGTAGAGATTTTGTTTCTATAAATTCCTCTCTACAACAATAGAACTTATTTCACCACTACTTCTACAACAAAAAAGGATCTCACTGGAAACAAATACATTTCTAGATAGCTTTGATTAAGAGAGTACAATGTAAATATTGCATGCTGGAGTTCTCCAAGCAAGAGTTTGGGACTGCAGACAAATAGAAACAATTTCACTGCAAAACCAAACAAACACAGAGAATTCCAACAATGAACGTAATATGCAAACATGGAGTTACACATATTTGCTACTAGTTTGGTTTTCAGCCTTAAAAGTGATTAAAATTGCTCTGCCCAGCTTCTTTAAAATAGCATTAGCATTATTTTACTCCTACAAAAATGTTCCTCAACTCAATTAAAATATATTTTATAACCAGAATAGTATTTCAGCTAGTCAGGAAAAGCACATCCATGAGCAAAGTTGACTATGATGCAATACAATACATACCAAGATTATGAACAGTAGCATCAGATTCTTGTATAAGTAAATGCCTGGCACCAGCTGGAATGTCAAACATCTTGAGGTAACCTGCAAGAAAGCATCACAACTATTAACAATAACTTTTATAGGGAAAAGAAAAAAATCATGAATATTTGCTCTAGCTATTACTTTATTTTATATAGTAGATGCCATCTAACTCCTTTTTTAAAAACATTTTTGAAGCTCCATAACTGACTTAAACCACAATGTTCGTAGCATAATTTATTATCAGAAAATGCATAAATGTGGCAATATTTGCTCTAAGACTGGTTTCATATAGTTGTTATTATTCTTTGCACCATCCCATTGTCCACTGAGAAGATTTTTTCAGTCTTCCCTGAAAATATTCCATGCAACCTGTAGCCATGAAGAAATTTGCCTGTTTTAACTTGGGAGTTCTAAGGCACCTTTTGTTTCTTTTCTAAAGAATGTAGATGCTTCCTCACAAAACCAGGTGTATTCATCTGAGCTTACAACCCTTTAAAAGCACAAGATACTCTTAAAATTAAAACAACAAGAATAAAATACAATATATTTAAAAGGCAATTTACAGATAAACCTAGTTCTTTCTGTTATTCAGTGCTGGAATCTACTATATCAGGGTGTCAAACTGGATTTCTTCAACAGCTGGATCAGCATTGTAGTTCTCCTCCGTAGGCCAGCTGGGGGGGGGGAGATGGGATGGATGCCTTCTGCACCACCCTGACAGCGAAAACGGGCCACGGGGGGTGGGGGTGGGCATGGGTGTGAGAACCTCCTGTGTCCTGTTTTTGGCCTGAACAGCCTCCTGCAGCATCCTGCTGGCCAAAATGGGGTGGGGGGAGTCATGAGGCCCCCTGTTCCCTGTTTTCAGTCTGGACGGCCTCTTGCAGCACCCTGCCAGCCAAAACAGGGAGTGGGGAAGCCTCATGCAGCCCCCATGCCCTGTTTTAGCTGCCAGAGGCACCATGGCCCGGTCCTTTGCTATTTCCAGGCACCCTGCGGGCCGGATCTGGCCTGCGGACTTGAGTTTGACACCTATACTTATATCATCCTTGACAATTTCATTCGCACTCCACCTGAAAATCTCCCGTATGAGGGAAACCACTAGTCACCATTGCTTTATGACTTTTACCATCAGGAAATTCCTAATATGCAGCCTGAATCTCTTAATTTCAGCCCACTGGTCTTTACCCTACAACCAGTTCCAGCACATTTGCAGATGACTGCTTATTTTAGATATTTGTAGCAATAGCAAAAGCACTTCAACATATATTCTGCTTCATAGTGCTTTACAGCCCTGTCTAAGTGGTTTACAGAATCAGCATATTGGCCCCAACAATTTGAGTCCTCATTTTATCCACCTTGGAAGAATGGAAGGCTGAATCAATCTTGATCTGGTCAAGATCGAACTCCTGGTAATGGGCAGAGTTAGCCTGCATTCTAACTACTGCGTCATCATGGCTCACTGAATCAACAGCCTAGATTTGTAACTAAATATTTGCAGCTCCTTCAACCAAAAGGTTTAGCTCTCTGAACCCTGATCATCCAGGAACTCCTCCTTTAACCCCCTTCAATGTTGTCATGTCAGCCTAACAGCACAGAGTATAAAGGAGCTATAAAAAGAATATGGAAGTGGTGTTTCATATTTATTATTGAGAAATGTCAATTAATTAAATAGAGACTCTGACTTTACTTCCTCTGAAACCTGGTTTTCCCCTTCTCCTCTTTGTAAAGCATGGCATACTGATGATGCAGAGAAACTGAACAAGAGAACAAAGAGAGAGATAGGGTGCAAATTCATAACATACAATTCATTCCAACCTAGTCATAAGGCTTTTGTAAAAAATAAAATGGGGTAGCTCCATAGAAATCATCTTGCATTCCTGGAAGAATAAAAGCAGGAAACAAAGTAATGATTATAAATACAGGATGAAGCATTTGAACCAGACTCAAAAGGAAAAGGTGATTCAGAATGCACGCTGATGTCCACATCCCATCTGTTGGCAACTCTTTAAAGACAACAAGGAACCAAAAGCTGCAGTGTGCACATCCCTGCTTGCTCCCAATTAACTTTTCCTTTTTGAATCACTGCACAATTTTAGTCATTTCATCTATTTTTAAAGACTCATGATTATCTTTATTCCTAAGCAGGCAGGGTTGGATCAGGAAAGAAAACTGGTATTTTTTCCTTTTAGAAAGAAGAACCTTTTATGCATTGATCTCAGCTTATTTGCTCAATTCTGTCTTTTGGCTGTTTTTCAAATTGAAGGACTCAGTTTTTTGACAAGATTTTTCACCCCACCCCCCGAAAAATAAACATAATGCAAAGTGGACAGATTGTGCAAGTCAGACAATAACCTAGTTTAGACTGAACGATCAAGAGAGCATAAAGTCTGAACATATCTAACACTCTGGTTTTAAGGACGAGGTATCAAGACAGACAAGTATTTCAGCAGGGGCCAATGGTGATCTGAATGTAGTGCTGATTTACACTGCATTGCAACTCATTTAAAGAGTTGCAACAGTGGTCACAATAAAAGGACAGAAGCCCTGAAAGGGGACAGAGATATAAGCAGGTCTCAAAATATCTATTTCCCCTTAGTTTGGAGTGTGGATTTTTTTTTTTGCTTCACTTTAAGATGATAGGGAGACAATTGATAGATGCTCCTCAGAGGTGTTGAGAAATGCATATGGGGAGACAGATGACAATATCTGCATTAAATTAAGGGTATTGTCTGAAACTCACTTCTTTGGATTCAAAAGAATAGACTTACATCTTCTGTTTTATGGTTTGAGTAGACCAAGACATATGAAAACGTATCTCAGATTCATAAATTAGGATGTTCTTTTTATATTGATTTTATTTAAGAAAACATGCTTCTATCCGAACCTGTTCAAGGTTAGCATTTGATACAGCAAAGGAAATATGCTGTTAAATAAATTCTTGAACTCCTTTTAAAATTAAACACATACTTTTCTGGGGCAGGTATATTTAAATAAGAACAACCTTGTTTCTTTGGTGCCCTGGAGAATGTTCCTTTCACCACTTTGCAATGGGTGTTGTCTCCACCGCACACACCACATTTATCTTCTTGCTTTGATGAGCCTATTACTTTGTCACAGCCGACTTTCTGAAACCAAGGGGAAAAAATCCATTCATTTTGTGTGTAAGAGTCTTTTTTTTTGAATGATAACTAGATCAGGATATTTAAACAGGATATTCAGGTCTAAAATATAAGTATGTTCCTGAAATAATATATTGATAGTCCCATGGGACCTTATTTCAAGAATAGAAGAATGGTCTCCAGAACTTGAGTTTAAGTAAATATTTGATTCCCCCCCCCAACCTCTATTTTAGATAGTGAAAATCATAGACCTAGAGTTTCATATCTACAAACCCTGAGAAAATAACACCAAAAGCAACCATATGTTTCTCTTTTTCTCTTTCAGTTTAAAGACATCACACTTTAGCAAGTCTGTCCTCAAGTTACATATCACAGAAATCAGCCAAATACAAGGTTTATTTCAAGCAGATAACTCAAAAACTGAATGGTAGATATGGTTTGGATTAGGAATTGTTGAAAATTGTACCCAAGCGTATCTAGAATGACTGTATCACATGGCAAACAATGAATACCTATCCTTATCTATATCAAGGTCACTTTTCTTGGTTATAGGTAAAACTTTGGAAATCGCTAAAGTGCTATAAAAAAATCATGTATGTGGTGGCTCAAAGTACTACTAAAAGAACATGAACAATTCATTAACTCACAGACATTCTTTCTAAACACTATCTTTATGGAACATTCCAACATGCACTAGGAACTAAAAGAAGAATTTTAAAAGAAGAATTTAAGGGTAGTTTAATTGACTGGATCCATGTGCTCATCTAGTGCATGTGCTTATAGAAAGCAATAACTATTTCCTTAAATAAAAACAAATTTAGAAGTGTGCTCAACATCCATCCTAAACGAAGTAACACATTCAGAACACAGCAATGTGTCTCTAACCACATCATCTCATTTCCTGCCATCTTGAATTTCTAACCTTCAAAGCATTCTACAGTTGTGGAACACAGCTATTTTTCTTGGGACTCTTTGGAGATTTCTCTCTCCATGTAATGATTTTTTTTCCCCTTTAAAAACTGTTGCACTTCAACAAATATTTTCCTTTTAAATAGTTGTTTTCACATATTACAATTCCCTCCTGAGGATTGTTCGCTATTAGTAAATACTATGCTTTGAAAAATATTCTGCCACTTCCAATAAAACAGTAAAATACTACACATATGATTTGTTTTAAAATCATCTTTCAATATAATTTCTATAGAATATTTTATAAATTAGTCAGGGAAAAGGAAAAAAAACTAGCCCATTATATATAGCAATAGCACTTAGATTTATAGACCACTTCACGGTGCTTGACAGCCCTCTCTAAGAGGTATACAGAGTCAGCATATTGCCTCCAACAATCTGGGTGCTCATTTTACTGACTCCAAAAGAAGGCTGAGTCAACCATGAGCTGGTGAGAATCGAATTAGAATAGAGCTGCAGAATTAGCCTGCAATATTGCATTCTATCCACTGCTCCACCACAGCTCATTATAATTTTAATATTACTCTTACAGATAGAAAAATGGAAAAAGAAATTCCCGAAACACATGTAACCTACCAGGCATTCTCCTCGCATACAGATACTGTGCAAATCCTTATAGGAGCACCGTGTTCCATCATGTACCAATCTTTTCATATACACCACATCATTAGTCTCCTTGGACTCACAGTAGAGGTGGCACCTTTCTTTAGCTATAAGGGAAAATATTTGGGTAATTCATCTTCTCATTAGATAATTTTTGAAATGTTGATTCACTGAATTCTGGGAGTTGAAGTCCATAGGTTGTAAAGGGGGGCCTAGTTGCCCACTCCTGATCTGAGGGTTAATGCTAATGAATTGCAGCATTTCTGTATACAGGACATTCCAGTTTTTGAAACTGGGCAGAGTTATCCTGGTCTGCTCTGCTAATAATGATATGAAAAGATAAATCATGCGAACCATCAGTATGTTCATATGGGAGCCAGTGATGCTTCATATTTTGATATTCAAAAACGGGATCCCACTGCCTGCACTGCTCCTCTCTGAAGTCTTCATGATCATCAGGACAATCTTGGTTATTGCACAGCTGGAACTCATAGCTTGGCCCAAAACACGTGCGGCCTCCATTAGCAGGGCTAGGGAAAAGAAGAAGTAATACTAATGAACAATTTTAGATCGATAATATAGCAGTCTGTTGCATTTTTTTGCAGCTGTAAAAGCAGTATTTCTCCAGATATTGGATTCAAATTCCCATGAACGCCACTCAGAAAATTTCACGAAGTGAAAGAACTGCAGTCCAACAATGTCTGGAAACCCACTGATTCCTTATTACAGGTGGTCCTCAACTTACGACCATAACTGAGTCCACAATTTATGTTGCTAAGTGAGAAATTTGTTAAGTGAGTTTTGCCCCATTTTATGATTTTTCTTGCCCCATTTGTTATCACTGAATCACTGAATTAGTAGCATGGTTGTTAAGTGAATCTGGTTTCCCCATTGACTTTGTTTGTCAAAAGGTCACAAGAGGGGAATCACATGACCTGGGACACTGCAACAGTCATAAATGTGAATCAGTTGTCCAGCATCCGAATGTAAATCACATGACCATGGGAATGCCGCAATGATCATAAGTGTGAAAAGTAATCATGTCACTTTTTTCAGTGCAGTTGTAATTTCAAACAGTCACTAAGTGAACTGTTGTAAATTGAAGACTACCTGTACTTATTTATTGTTCATTTCCAAGATTAATTTCCATTGATTTCCAAAATCTATAAGCTCCATTTTGAATATGTATGAGGTAGGACAGCACAGTTGCATACTCTTACTCTCAATAGCTGCAATATGACCTAATGGGATATATGGATAAATACGACACACTGAATATGCACTATATAAATGCTGAAATAGATGTGGGTGAGATACAATGTAGGTTGTATGCTTAAGAAAGAGATTCTGCACGCAAAGTTAGGAGAGATTGTCCCAGGGATGGGATGCTACTGGTTCGACTGGTTCTATAGAACTGGTAGCTCTGAAGAGCAGCAGACACCGAACTGGTTCGGTGTCTGCTGCTCTGTTTGACCTACCCACCCGCTCGGGCTCTTGGCCGTCCTTTATTTCCTGCTTTTTCAACTTCAGCTGCTTTCCATGGCACAGCTGAGGTTGAAAAAGCAGGAAAGAAGGATGTTCAAACGCTGCGTACCCTTGCGTAGCTCTTGTCGGCTGTCCGGGAGGCACAGCTGAGGTTTTTAGGAAATGGTCTACATGCACACGCAAAATGCACTCTCACCAGGGATGGGATTCTACCTGCCAGAGAACCGGCAAATTGTGCCACTGGCTGGCCTCACCCCTCCCTGTCCTGCCTACTCATTCCTTACCTGGCATGTGCACCATCAAACTTGCCTGCTAAGTTGTTATTTTTCCTTTTTTTCCCCTCGACCATCAGCTGTTCTGCTGTGTCGGGAGATTTAGATTAGCTAGAAAGCAGGAAATCATTGGATTTCTTGCTTTCTAGCTAATCTAAAAGCAGAGCTGAGCTTGAAGCTTCTATTATTCAGTGCAGACTCAGGTAACAGATGGCAGAAACACAGATCTCTGAATGAATCTGTGATTCTATGAGCAACTCAATCTGCCTGCCTGCTTTGCCTGATTTTGGGTAAAAGTTGCTCTTTTTTTATAAAAAATTCAATATTTACATAAATATTTATAATATTTACATACAAGCTATGCCCAGCCAGTCACATGACCACCAAGCCACATCCACAAATTAGGCCACACCCACAGAACTGGTTGTTAAGAAATTTGAATCCCACCCCTGGATTGTCCTTTCCCTTCTGCAGCCTCTCCATAACCTTAAAAAACACACTGGAAATTTGGGGAAAGAAGGCACTTTTCAGTGGGAATGTGGAGAATCCAGTAAGCAAGAAGGGGAAAAAGATTATTTCTTAAGTATGTAGTGCAGGCTGACTCTGCCCATAGCCAGGAGTTTGATCCTGATGGACTCCAGGTTGACTCAGCTTTCCATCCTTCCAAGGTTGGTAAAATGAGGACCCAGATTGTTGGGGGCAATATGCTTATTCTGTAAACCACTTAGAGTGGGCTGTAAAGCACTGTGAAATGGTGCTATTGCTATTATTATGTATCCATTGCAGTCAACCCAACTCATGGCAGTTTTCAGCAGTTAAAAGAGATTAAATATGATTCAATTAAGAATAGCTGGATTTCATTCATAATCATCTTATAGAAGAAATACCTGAATACACACACACACACATTAACTATGAAACCTTTAATGCAGCATTCGAAGTGATTATGATATTTCCTGACAGGTTAAGGACCCAGTCCAAATTTTTCATTTATTGCTTGGATAATTTAATTTCCTAAATCTTACTGTAATTCAAAAAAGGACATTATGCATCAAATATTTATCTTATTACTTTTTAATTTACCACTCTATTTTCTCATGTTGCCTTTTGTGCTGTTTTTAAGATTTTGTTACTTTACATGAAGAATCCATAATAATGATTTTTAAAAAAATAGCACCAGTAGTGGTACTGATTTCTTTTAAGTCCCTGAATGCTCAATTGGCTGTCTGGAAAAAATAAACTTCTCTTATATCTTTCCTGGCTTCAACAGTAAATACAAAAACATGATACTTATAAAATGATTTTGTTAGGAATCTGTATACCAATTAGTTGGGTTGGCAATATATAAACCAACAATGTATGTTTGTAGCTTTAAGAAAAGGTCACTGTGTTCATTTGTACTGTGTTCCAATTGGTTGATTGTATTGCAAATTACCATAAGAGGGAGCTAGAGATCATAGCTTGCTCTCTCTGACATTCTGTTGCTATCTAAGGTTCTCTGTTGTATTTATGCTGTGCTTATACTTTGATATCTTTGTTTACTGTAAATGACTTACAACCGGTAAGAAGACTTTGTAATTGGATATTATTTGGACTGTTAAACGTATATGACCTGGACCGTTTATTAGACTGTGCTATTTCTTAGCGTAAACTTTAACTCAATTTAGTGTATCTGTTTGTGGCTGAATAATTATTCATAACTATTCTCATAAATGTTTCCATGTGCATATCCTAGTTACTCAAGGGTTATTCTGTACATATCATAACAGATTTCCTGGTTCATTTCGAACAATTGATGTCAGATTTGTGATCAGACATGGTACGAAGAAATTTATTGAGCATAAATTTGTTTCTTTCTGTAAAATAAGTGGAATTGTCTTGCAAAATATGACATAAGTGTGCAACTGGTGGCACACTGATCTTAAAGTTAACAGGACATTTTAGTGAAAATAAAAGTACTTATTTTTTCATTATTTCAGTCAAACACCATAATGAACCTTCACATATATGTTTATTATATTAGAAAGGGAAATCTTACACACAGACAAAATCCAGTTAAGTCTCTTTTTGTTTTAATATGAAGTGAATAGATAACATGCATCTTAAAGTATTCTGCAGTTTAGAAATTTGGGTGCAGAATGTCTGTTAGAAAATAAAGGTGTGATGGGGGAAACAACAGCAGGGTTATCTTTGATCATAGCCAATATTCATTTATAAAATGTACTGCATTACTATTACTTTCATTCATTAGAATTCCCAAGTAGGATGCACAATAGATGGAAATCTATTAAATTACACACCTTAAACTCAACAAATTAATTCTTTTAAAAGGAATGATAATAAGAAACTGACATAGTATTGTATGTCCTAACACAGTCTACCACAATATTGCATGATTATGCTCTATTTTATCTTTCTAGTAGGTTCGTAGTGAAACAAATACAAGAGCAAGGCAATGGTCTGAATTATAACTTAAATTTAATCCTTACTCATAACCAAGCAATTTTAAAAATATTTTGTGATAGTTTAACAACATTATTTTAAATCCATTGAAGACATCTAAACCAAAATCAATTATCAAAGAGCATAATTTGATCAGGTTCAACTTACTGTGGATTGTCACACTGGCGTGTCCGGAATTTCACTCCCGTTCCACAAGTTCGGGAACAGGAACCAAATTTACTCCATGCTCCCCAGTTTCCGTCTTGCTTCAAGATATCTGGAGTTAACCAGATACAGTGACCTTTAAAACAATGCTAAAAGAGAAAAATATACAGGTATGCATATTTTTGAAATTCATCAACTTCATTATCTTGGCAACTGGGCCCTAGGTTGAAAGGTCTTGCTGTTTAAAAAGAAATACTACTCCAAAAGAAACCACTGGTTTCTCATATATGCATTTCTCATATATTATTCAAATTCAGATGGTTGAACTGCTGCCACTGGGGGGAAAAATACTGCTAGAGTTTATGATAGCCTTTGATTTGGTCCATTGCATGCCAGTTCATACCTACCCATCTGTAATCCAGATATAGCTTCCTCAATTAGGTAGTTGAATCTCCAGAAGGAAAAATAAATAAATAAAACCTGCCCCTATTGCACTATGTCAGTTCCCTGGGTAGACCTGGGTAGGACTGCAGGGAGACAAATGTGCCAATGGAGCAAGGATAAAATGGAGACAGAAGAAAGCGATCTTCTTATTCAAAATTCACCCCCCCCAATTTTCATAGCAGGTTGCCAGTTCAACTTCACATCCTAGACAAAACATGTGAAAAGTGTAGTATAGGTAGTCCTCGACTTACGACCACAATTGAGCCCAACATTTGTGTTGCTAAGGGGGGAATTTGTTAAGTGAGTTTTGTCCCATTTTACAGTTTTTCTTGCCATACTTGTTAAGCAAATCACTGAAGTTGTTAAGTTACACGGTTGTAAAGTGAATCTGGCTTCCCCATTGGCTTGTCAGAAGGTCACAAAAGGGGATCCCATGACCCCAGGACACTGCAACCATCATAAATGTGAGTCAGTTGCCAAGCTTCAGAATTTTGATCATGTGACCATGGGAATGCTACAATGGTCATAAGTGTGAAAAACAGTCATGTCACTTTTTTTCAGTGCCATGACAACTTCTAATGGTCACTAAATGGACTGTTGTAAGTCGAGAACTTAATTTATTTATTTATTCATTTGTATTCTGCTTTTATTATTTGTACAAATAATTCAAGGCAGCTAACATATCCAACGCACCTTCCTCCTCCTATTTTCCCCACAAAAACCACCCTGTGAAGTGAGCTGGCCTGAGAGAGAATGATTGACCAAAAGTCAACCAGCTGATTTTCATGTCTGAGGCAGGTATAGAACTAATGGTCTCCTGCTTAATATCCTTCAAAAATAATGTCAAAATGCATTATTTGTTTTACAGTCAATTAAAGTTGAATATAACAACCAAAATCAGAAATGTAAATATTACTCTTTGGAGAAACATAAGCTAAATAATTCCCAAGCTTAATGTCAACAAAAATTAAAACTAAATATTGATGACCCTAACCTGGCAGATTTACAAAAATAACAATCTGAGAAAAGTCAAAATTAATATATCACTATAATTGTCACACAAGACATATTTATTGCTTGTCTACACGCAATAGCCAAGTTTTGGGAGAAACACATAGTTTGAAGTGGTCCATTGTATTCACAACAATATCAGAGACAGCTAAGCCTACATTACATCAGTAGAATACAATGTTGCTCTCCACCCTACACAAATGGATTTTATTTAATTAAAATCAGAGTGGTAATATTTCAACAGCTGAAATCTACAGTTCTTTCTCAGTTGTGATTTATAAATGAAATTCTGAAACATTTAATTGCAGGGCTGAGGAACAACAGCAAGTAAGAAAAAGGGCTTTAGCTAACGGCTTATAGTAAGCAGCAGGGAAGGAATATCTCTTTGTATGGGAGCACTGATGGCCTCGGAGAACATTAGAAGCAATATTTATTTTAATATTTCTACGAAGTATGTGAACATATAGAAACAGTAGTTTAAAAAACAAAAACAAAATGAACCTCAATAGCTACCTGAACTCAATCTTTTGGGAAAGACAAAAACACAGTAAGGCCAGTGCTAAGTGGTCCCCTCATCATATGCTCTATTTACATTTGTGTCTGTTTGAGTGCTACATCTTTAAACCCCTTGCTTTTTTGCTATGGCAGGAAGCTCTACATTGATTGATTGTAGCTGCTTTCTTTGACCATAGCTCCATTAAAGTGAATTTCTAAAAAAAAGGTTCTAGAATGGATTTCCAAAGAAAAATGTGCTCCCTTTGCCTGAGAAAAAGGAAAAAAGAAAAGGAATAAAGAAACAATCATGATTCCTTCTGGCTTGTGGAACAGAATTCAGAAGCCTAGGAAAGTGAAATACAGTTTATTTGTATCTGTATCTATCTGTATCTTTATCTCTGTCTATCTATCTGTCTGTTTATCTTTAGCTATTTATTTGTATCTGTATCTATCTGTATCTTTATCTTCTGTCTGTCTGTCTGTCTATCTATCTATCTATCTATCTATCTATCTATCTATCTATCATCTATTTATCTATCTTAAATGTATATAGCCACCATACAACCGCTTTTGTCGTGGTTTTTAAAATTTTTATAATTATATATATATATATATTACATTTTTATTATTTTATGAGTTGGCCAGAGTTGTGGTATATAAAAAGGGTAGCTATATAAGTCTTTTAAATAAGTACACAAATAAAGCTACACCTGATGTGTTAAGTTTCCAGTTGTCTGCAAGCTTGCTCCTTCCTGGCATACATGTGGCTAGGATTGATCAAAATTGTATCCCAATCCCTTTGGCACTATGATATTGGGAAAGACTTACTGTAGCACAATCCCATCCACGTGACCTTATCTAATAAAATATGAAGCTAGAAATACTTTCATAATATACTATCACTGCTTTATAATAGGTTGTAATTGTAGGTTCTGTGCATGAATGGTTTGTCAGTATAAGAATCTGGGCATAAAGACATACACGCAGATGGCTATACACAATCATTTGCTACTTTTCCTAATAATCATTTCCATAACAAATGTTGTGCCACTTGATCAGCCTTCAGTTTTAGGCATTTGGCAGGAACTGTATGTGAAACACATGGCTAAACAAACACCCACCAGCAGCAAAAACAGAGAAGGATGCATAATACAAAATGTGTCTTAAACAGAGAATGAATACTTTAGCAAGGGGAACAAGTAAAAACGTGTCAGATACCTCATAAAAACAGGAGAAAAGGCCATAATTTGTAGACCTGCTACACTGAAAACATTACTGATGATTTGGATGATCAACAGATGACTAAAGTCAAGAATTTCTTCAATGTAATAGCTTAGGTCAAGATAAGTTTGCATTATCTTCAAAGGATGAAAACTGGAAGTGGGCAATTAAAGAGGAATCTGAAAATAAATCTGCTTTTGGTTGTGTGCTTAGTGACTTACTTTTTTCTAACAATTACTAATTTACATCATGACTCTGAATTTATTGAGGAGAAGTTGTTTGTATTTAAATATTTGTTACAGTTGAATCAGAACAGCTTCAGAACAGCAGTCCAACATGTGATTGATTCGCTCACTGAAACCAGTACCGTCTTGGATAAGGTTTAATACTTCAACCACCAAGTTTCATGGGACTATATTTTATTGGAACATTTAATAATAGTTCCAGATGAGTTTTTCTACTACTGATTTTCCTTCTGACATAATGAAAAAATGTAAATATTTGATTTGTACCTGTTACAGTCAAAAAAGACTTTCATCAGTTTATATACATTAGTAAAAATAACAACAAAATATGCACAAAATGCAAAAACAGCCAGCAAATAAATGTAATATTAACAGTTGTATGAATTATATAAACCATCAATACCAATATCTCCAAGTGCTCCTGCTCTTCCCTACCATCACTCTCTGGAAATACATATAGATTATAATTTTTTTTCTTGAAAATCACTGAAAGTCATGGGATTATGGCAAGTTATAAATTCAAAATAACTCCAACACTGGCCATGAAAAGTCAATACTTGATTTTCAGTGTTTTAATATTTGAAGGTTTCCACGAGGAAGAGGGGGGTCAGTCTATTCTCCAAAGCTAAACCTAAAGCCAGGAGAAGAAGCAATGAATGGAAACTAATCAAAGACTGAATCAAGCTAGAACTAAGGAGAACAATTAACCAGTGGCTTGCCTTCAGAAGTTGTAGGTGCTCCATTACTGGAGATTTTTAAGAAAAGATTTGACAGTTATTTGTCTGAAATGGAATAGGGGGCACTGCTTGGGCAGGGGGTTGGGCTGGAAGATCGCCATAATCCCTTCTAAGTCTGCTATTCTGTTACAATATTTCTTTGACAATGTGCTATACTAATCTATCACAATAGCCAATCTGGTTCTAAACAAAATTGTTGGACAACAGTTCACTGACACAATAAAGGAGATGATGTAATGACACTTTGCCTGCCAAATGCCACCACGTAAACTCATATTTGCATATGTGGCTAGACTCCATAAGATTTATTTTTTATTTTACTCTACTGGCACTTGAGCTGTTACCTCTTTTGATGCCTTGAGATCCTCAGTGAATCAAGATCCCAATTGGGATCAACCATTACACATATTCACAAATGAAGGCAAATTACTCATGTTCTCCTAATTATCCACCCAACAATTATCCACCTTACAAACTGTAATGGTATACAAGAATGACCTTGGGAGACAGGAGAAAGAGCCGCAGACTAGACAATTATCAGACAAGCAATAATTGAGTCCACAGAATGACTATGGGCAAGGCAAAGGTCTCAAAAGGTCAATTTCTTGGACTGTAAAAGTTAGGGAGGAAGAGTTGTACTTGCAAGATTCTGATAGTGTACAAGTAATCCTCAACTTACAAGATTTGCAACTTTGCAGTTACAGTAAATCCAGTCCTCATACATATGGTCACAGCATGCCCATAGGTATTGGATGAAAATTCGGGAGCTTGGCCACTGGTCTCTTTTTTACAATGGTTGCAGCAATTCAGGGTCATTGGATCACCATTTGCAACTTTCCCAGCCAGCTTCCAAGAAACAAAGCCATAGGGAGAAGTTGGATTCACTTAACAATCACATGACTCATTTAACAAGTGCAATGATTTGCTTAACAACCTTGTCAAAAAAAAAGTGCGTGTGTGCACAGGATTGATTGTAGGAGAGAGCAGTTACAGCAGCACTGGTGACTCAAGAGTAAGGCTGCAAGGTAATGGCCGCTCCCTCAAGAGGATAAAAGCCAGGTTTGTAGAAGCATTCTTTGCAGACGGCAAAGACGCTCTGAGAATCAGCCTCGTGGACTTCATAGTTAGTATTTGCAAACTCTTGTAAACCAGTTCTTTTATCTGGGTTTTTGGCGGCCTTGACAAACAACTTGGCAAGGCTCTTTCTTGTTGGGGCTAATTAGTTCGAAGCAGCCTTTTATCTGTGAAGAAACAGATTTCGTAGATTAAACTTAAAAAGTGGGGCTGCTGCCTTTGTCTGGTGTTTGCTCTCTTGGAACCTGGTTGGGTCAGAACACCTTTGTACTCAAGGAAACCCCTTCAAATCTGTTCTGCTTCCCTCTCTTCCTTTGCCACTCGCTAGCTCCCTCTTCCTAATCTGGCTCATAGAAAAATGTCATCCAGAATCCATCATCTCTTCCTGTTATTCCTGTACTCCAACCACTGCACTCTTCATTGAGCCCCAAGAAAATTTGCATTTCATTCTATCTCACCTCCAGTTCTAGGAATCCCTGAGAAACTAGAAAATCTCCCACAAAGGGCCATAACTCTGGAGATCTTTGTTCTCTCCTATTGTTCTGACCCTGTTAGCCCCATTGTTAACAGTGGCTGTAGCTCAGCCTGCCAATGCATTAACTTCAGCTCCTATTTTTATCTCCTGTTATTATCTTAATGTTACCACAAAGTGCTTCTACTAATGTTTCTATCACAAGATTAAATAAGAAAGGGGATAGTGGGCAGCCCTCCTTACTACTTCCTGAGGTTTCCTAATATTTTGGCTTGAAAAATAAAACATTGTGTTGATACCTGAAATATCCAGCTTTCTCCCCTTTCTAATACATAATCTTGCTCTATTATATTTTACTCATATAGTCTACATTCTTCTTCTGAATGTAATACATTTATCATGAATGTAATTTTCTTGCTGATCCTGTTCTTTTGGCTTATACATTTGCCTGTTATTACTGCCTTCATGGTATCCCATCTTGTTCTTTGCTCCACACAATTTTTATTTTAAAAGCTTATCAAAACTTGAACAGATGTTGCTTCGCTTGTAGATTATAAAGCAATCTAGAATTCAAATGCAAAAAATAAGTAAATGGGAGCTTTCTAAGTTATATCTGATAATAACTGAGACATGATCTGGGATTCAGATTGGTAAAATTTCTGCTCAGCCCAGTCGCTTAAAAAAGGTTTTTGAAATTCCAATATAATCTATCCTTAAATGAGATTGATCCCTACCTGAGTAATATGTAAATCCTTTTTTTGAATGATTCATAATACCCCAAATACCAAAAACACAAGCACATACATTTGCATTAATGTCTGCAGTGTCTCAGGTAGTAAAAGTTGCTTTTTATTTTTATGAAAAGCTGTTTTATCCCCTGGTGTACCTGCATCAATATTTAAATCATCCCCTAGAATTAGTTTTTTCCAGCCAAATATACTCCAAACTTTTATTAACTTTTGCATATATCCAATTTGGTTCTGATTTGGTGCATCATACCCATGTTTCTCTGAAAAAAAGACTGGGTCTTATATTAATTTTTGCTCCAAAAAACACATTAGGGCTTATTTTCCAGTTAGGCCTTATTTTTTGGGAAAAACAGTACTAAATGCATCTGTCTGGATGATGATCCAAACTGGGGCTTATTTTGGGAGTAGGGCTTATATTACAAGCATCCTGAAAAATCATGCTAGGACTTATTTTCCAGTTGGTTCTTATTTTTGGAGAAATAGAGTACATACCAAAGTTACAGCTTTGTTAAAAAAAAGTTCTAGCTTGTCAAAATAAACTTCTTCTCCCCATCTTTTTGAATCTTATCCCTTTAAAGTTTATTTTAGTTTTAAATAAGCACTTCTTGACTTTTCCAGCAAAGAAAAAAAATACTCTTCTGAAATGTTTTCCCCCAATCCTCAATTTCCAAGGAATGGTAGACTGAAGATTTCTCTGCTTTTAGTAGAGCTGATGACTGTAGAAGAATGAGTAGCTGACAAATGGATTGCTGCCTTGAATTCCTCCCTAGATACAGAGGAAGGCCTGAGATTGCCTTTAGTGCTCCATACAGATGCTCCCTACAAAGTTCTCTGGTAGGTTTTAGAGTTTTGGGAGCTAGGAATGTCAGCTTTGTCCAAGCTGAAGTTTGGAGATTTCAAATGGACACTGGGTTGGCCCACTTTCTCTCTTAATCACTTCTGGAAGTGGCTTATAAATTACCTTTTGAATACTATGAATCTTCAGAAAAACAAGTTTTATTACATTGGGTAAAATTATTTATATGGGAATATATTATAGATTAGAGAAAAACTTGATAAGAGGAGGACTTGAAGGCCGGACCCACTAATACTGAATGGAATGGAAAAAAGTATTTTTTTAACTTTGGAAGAATTCAAGGCAACAATGTATTCAGAGGTTTTTCTTAAGATTGTCTGCTACTATTTTAAAAAGGAGATATAAGGGGATACAATTGAGAATCAGGCTGTTTTTGGATATAGATTTTAAAAAGACAATGTACAAGAATGATATTGACAAAGATGATACACAGAGCCTAAAAATGAAATTGGCTAATGTTTAATAGCTAAAAGGGAAGCACAAATAATAAATCAGAAGAGTGACTTGGATGCATGGATTTCATATCAGAAGAATAACTTGAACAACTTTCTTATTTTGGGCTTACAAAAGTGATGTGTTATACTTCTGAAGGTGAACTGATCATTAAATGCTATGGAGATACACCTTCCTTTTTCTCTGTGTGCTGTAATGCAGGGGTCCCCAACCCCCATACCACGGCCCACTACTGGATTGTGGCCTATTTTCAACCAAACCATGCAAACAATGGGCGGGTGCACACACGCATGTGCATGCAGCTCAATTTGCAGTAGGGCATCAGAATAGATAAGGGCACAAAAAATAATGGCTTATAACTTGTACTGGAGATGCCATACAAAACTTTCATGGGATCCTGATTTCATATAGCAACTAAGTAGCAATAGCAATAGCCCTTAGACTTATATACCACTTCACAGTGCTTTACAGCCCTCTCTAAGCAGTTCACAGAGTCAGCATATTGCTCCCAACAATCTGGGTCCTCATTTTACTGACCTCAGAAGGATGGAAGGCTGACTCAATCTCGAGCCGGTGAGACTCTAATTGCCAAACTGCTGGCAGCCAGCAATCAGCAGAAGTAGCCTGCAGTACTGCATTCTAACCACTGCACTACCATGGCTCTAAAAGGAAAAAATAGGAAAATGAAAAAAGTTCCTAGATTTCCTATTTACAAAAATATCCATTCAGTTTCCCATACCTTAGAATGAAAAAAGGAAAGATGATGTTATTGGGTGAAAATGTTTCCTATTTAAATTGCTTCATCAGCTATTGTCAATAGGGTCCTGACTTTTGAAGCTATCATAATGCAAGGAAAACAACTTGAAGGCAATATTTACCATCAGTGCAGACATGTTTATAATACATAGTTCGGATAATCTATCAAGTGAATTGAATTAAAGTAAAATCATGTTGTTACAATTCCTCTTTTCTTACATCAGAATCGCTGATATATAATGAATGGCAATTACAGATATGCCAAAATTATCACGCAAACACTGAGAATTGTGTAAATTGGACTTTGGTTGATTAATAATTATACACTCGAACTTTCTGTTCCTTTGACAGCACCAGGTAATAGGTAGCCGAGATTGCTGAATAGTCCTTAAATTATATCACATTATGGTTAATATAAACTGAGGTCTCCCAAATTATTTAACATAAACATCTCCATTTATGTACTGGGCTGATCTGAGAATGTTGTTGCACTAGAAATACATGTTGTGTGGGGACAGGAATTTAAATGGTTTACCTTACCGAAATAAATTCCAGCCTACCTAATGTAATTAGAGTCTTTCAGGAAATATCTGAAGTTCTTCTCCATTCCAGATTTTAACATTTTCAGATGTTTGATTTTGTGGTCAAATCCTGTTTGCAAAGAGTATTATTTCTCTGTCTCTTCATGACAATAACTATGCTGTAACTAGTCATGTCCATCTCTTTGCATGCACTAATGTGAAAAGCATGGTCGCATGTGAAACCTGTCAAAAAAGACTGTGGAACCCATAAAATTTATCTCTAATATTACAAGATCGGTTTCTGTGGTGACTAACACAACACATATTTATCCATTTGTTTCATGTCTGGGAGAAGCTGAGGTCAGCTTTCTCAGAGGGAAATCATCTGGACTGTAAAGATTGTCTTTGGCAAAATAAATATCCTCTGTTTAATTTCCTTTATGGAATGCTTATATATAATTCTGTAACTATTGTGAGGAGAAATTAAACTAAAAGGGGTAGAAGAGAATCTACATAGAAATACAGTGGAGAAGAGAGAAAGAATTATGGTGTTCCTTTGCCCCTGGCCACAATTCCTTTCTTCTGTAATGAATCAGATGTTGGATGGATTATGGATTGAGCTCACCCTTAATGTTATTGCTCCCAACACAACTCAAAATTGTTCCTGCAAGAATGAAAGCAAGGTAATTTGAGATACTGAACTTAAAGTGAGTTTCCTTTGATGATCATGAGCTTGATTTCAATTGTGAAATTCAAAACTAATGTTTTCCTTATTTCTTCTTTCCCAACGTTTTCCCTGCTTGATAACTGCCATATATTTGATGAAAGAAATGGAGGGGGGGGGGGGAAATAGGAAACAGATTGGTAGAGAAGGAAAAGTTTGGGAAAAACACAAGCAAAAAATGTTGGGAAATTCATACAGGTTATAGAATAGCAAAGAGTAATTCAATACTGAGGGGATTCAGTGATGTATAAGTCCCTGGGTCCATCCTCTAAAGCATTATCATTGAAAGTGATGGTAAAATAATTCTCTGCAATTTAAAAGTAAAAATGCCAGTTGCAAAACTACATCCAGTGGTTTATATTTATATGAAGAGCATAATGAGAAATATGTAATGCTCTGGACAATCCTCTGAACTTACAAATTGCTAGCAGTGCTTCAGGAGGATTTAGATTAATTCAAGCCATTTTGGAAGGTTCCTCATTTTTAAGAAGATAATTCCAGAATCTTTTTGGCTCAGTCTTAGTTTCAAACTGGATTTCACTGAATCTACTTCATATTTCTAAAATATAGTATGATATAAACAAACTTCTATATGTGGCATGTGAATGTGACAAAAAAGAGTACCATATTATTAAGATATATTTTTCAATGAACTGACCTTACATATGTGGTAAGATCAAGTGAGCTTCCATTGCAATGTGTGAAATGGTCCAAAGCTCAAGGCACAGAGCTGTCTATTCTGAGAGCAACTGAGAGATACAACAGTCAAATTGTTCCTTTACCTGCAAAAGAAATGTTCTCTTTCTTTTTGAGAAGAACATGCCAATGAAGGTAACATTCCATGAAGGCTGAATTTTATACCAAAAGTCCAACTGAATTCAACATGGTGCTAGCTACTAGACTGACTACTATTGACCTCACCCCTTTCGTAAGAGGTCTGTAGGGGGCATGCATAAGCGCACCAAAGTGCCTCCCGTCCCTGTCCTTGGTGGTGCAGGCTGTTAATAGCCTAGCACTTCGCTCCAGCTGCCTGTAATTATTGCGGGCTCGAATCCCACCAGGCCCAAGGTTGACTCAGCTTTCCATCCTCTCGGGGTAGGTAAACTGAGGACCCAAGATTGTTGGGGGCAATAAGCTGACTTGGTAAAAATGCCGCTTAGTAATAAGCAGGCATATACAATGGAAGGAAGGCTATTGCTGAACGCATTGGGTTGTATCCCAAAAACTGTAAGCCGCCCTGAGTCTCCGGAGAAGGGCAGGATATAAATATGAATAAAAATAAAATAAAATAAATAAATAAATATTGTTTCTTTTATTTTCTTATATGTATCCATGTATTTATAACTATGTTTATACTTATACCTATTATCTTGTAAGCAACTGACTAATCAAATAAATAAATAAATAAATAAATAAATAAATAAATAGCTAGCTCCAAAGAATAGAGATGTAAGACTGCACAGTTAAGGTTTTAAACAGCCACAAAAGTTTGTATAAAGGCACAGAAAATTATTTAAGCTGATGCAAAAGGCATCATAACTTCCTGCTGTTTAAAGACACACTGTCACAAGATTTATGAAAATTGAATGTGGTAGTATCTCAGTAGGATAAATGTATAGGAACAAATTAAAGACCAATTCTGAAAGGCACAATTCTTAGGAAACGTTTATTCTGTGAATCAAAATTAAAAGTGCAAAATTGTTTTCTTCTTTTTAATGGTTGATTTACTTCCACATTCCTCTTATCTATTTGTCCATTTATTTTACATTATCTTTTTAATATGCCCAATATTCAGCAATTACCAAATATAATTGTATTGACAAATATAATTGGAAATTTAAAAAATAACAGAAAAAATATGTAAAAAAAGACCAATGCATGTAGTATCATTCATCACAGACCAGGTGCTTGTACTTTATCCAGTAAAGCTATTAAAAGGAGTATCTTTATCTGAGAAAATTCAGAGGTCTTAGAAAGTCAAAAGTTTTCTTTTCCATTTTGCTAATGGCAGAGCTCACTTTCAGAAAGAAGTGAAGAAAACAGCTTACTTTCTGAGAAGGAAGTGAAGAAAATGTCATCCCAAAATCAGGTCTTTAGCAGAGAGAAAAGGATTTAGAAAATCAAATTCATCACATTGCTAGTTGGTAATTATTGTATCTAGCTAAGCATTTTGCCCATGAAGAAAATGCAAAAAATCAGTCAGTAATTATCCTGCATTTCTGGATTAAGATTAAATTTCTCTGTTAAGAACCTGACTGCTACCTCTTTCTCAAAGAGTGAAATAAAATCTCCTTGACTCGACCAGTTATCTCTTCTTGACCATTTCATCATTAGTGATTTGCAGCAGCATCCAGTTATAATTAGTCCCAGGGACGTCTACCAAAGTTCTTTGAGGGACATCTGATAAGATTTCAGCTTTATTTGACTTGAGGTGCTGCCAATGACCAAAGTCCCAATTAGTCTTTCCAAAACCAAACAGAGAACAAATTCACCATGGAGCTTTCAGACTCCAAACTGATCAGAGCAAACGATCAGTTGCTTCCTGCAAAGGTTTTCCTACCTTTGCACTTTCTTTATACCTTATGGGAGGGGCAATCACCTCCAAGCCTTACTCCCGAGTCACCCTTTTGTCTTAGCTGCTCTTGCCTTCTGGCAGCTCTGTGCACATGTGCATTGGGAACAGGCTCCCCTTGTTCCTCTGCCCCACTGCTGCCAGACTCTGGAGGCTCCGGAGTCAGCACATAACTCCCAGATGGTCCTGGCCCCATCTCTGTATCAGATGCAGGATCCTCGTCTGAGTCCTTCCCAGGCTCCCAGACTGGTCCCTGTTCTTTCCCACTATCTGATTCTGCTGCCAGAACCACAACACATCTTCAGAATGATTGTGTCAACCACCCAGCTCAATTCAATGCATCATAAGGAAAGAAGCAAGAACTATGCCAACTGAAAAAGCTGCCCCCAGCAGAATTCTCTGGAAATTGTTAGAATTATTAACTTAGATGCAGGTAATAGCATGTGGACTTGTCCTTTGGGAATAGCCTGCTGGCCTCAGATCAGGACAAAAACATTGCATGAATTTCTCCTATATTTAAGCATACAGTATATTAATTCTTCTACAATCAGCTTCTCCAGAAATATCCACACACCAAAAGATTTTCTGGCCAGATGTTATCCAGCTACATTACAGAATCCTCTGGTCAGTCAAGAAGATGATCTAGTTTTTGCCATAGTTTCAGCATAATGATGGAGAAAAGCGTCAAAGCAAATAAACAAATCTCCCTGTCCCATAATCTTAGGGAATTGTTTGGGCAAAACACTCCATTCTTTTAGGGATATTTTTTATCTCCATTATTTACATAATTTGACTGCTGATAAATATGGAATTCAGTTACCCAATTCCAGAATTTATGGATGGGAAGCATTCAGTGAAGGCTTCTGCTAGCTAAAGCAAACTAAACAAAACCGACACAAAAAAGTGTTTTTCTGGCACTTAATTTCCTCAGCTGTTGCTAAGCCAAGGTATTTTCTTAACACGTCAGCCATGCTCAGATTGGCATGCATTTTACTAAAGGGCACTGGGAATAGGGATATGAAATCACAATAGCTACATGTTTGTAGATGGGAGAGGAGAATTGTTGTTTTTCTTAACTCACACATTTAATTGGTTATCATTCTGTTCTGTTTCACTAACAGTGTTCCAAGCAAAACATCTGACAATGTTGAAGCAGAAAGCTATTTTATTTTTTCATGAACTTAATGGAGGGCGATGGAACCTGTTTTTATAAACATTCAGAATACTTGAAAATGAATGATCGCTATTTACCATAATTGAATTAATAGCTGAAGGAGCACTTAACATTAATAAAAAATGCAGCAGTAAAAAGAGAGTTAATGTTTGGGTCTGGCAACTGTGTAGAAAGCATGTTTGTTACTCATTGTATGATGGAATCCTGCTCAAATCAAAACTGTTCTCATATAGCTCTGGAAAGATGGTGGTCTCCCTATCAATCTTCTTATCAATAGACTTTTTTTAGCAATAATATGCTTTCTGAACTGTCTAGGATATAAAGCCTCTGTGTGAATGTATTTTTTTTAATGAATAAAGTGATCCAAGGACTGAAATTCATTTGATTTTACACATACAAAGGAATAGTACTGGTAACAGCCAACAGAGCTAGGAATGGAACAGTGGTGGGATTCAGATTTTTTTACTACCAGTTCTGTGGGCATGGCTTGGTGGGCGTGGCAGGGGAAGGATGCTGTAAAATCTCCAGTCAGAGGTGGTATTTGCAAACCTATTCAAAATTTCTGCTACTGGTTTTCCAGAACTGGTCAGAACCTGCTGAATACCACCTCTGGAATGGAAGCCTTAGACTAATAATAAATGATGTTATTATGTTTTCAACCCACCTTTTCATTTATATACAGTATATATAATGCTCAAGGTGGCAAACATACATAATATTCTTGTCTCCTATTTTCCCCATATTGACAACATTCTGAGAAAGACTGGGTTGAGAGAGAGCAATTAGCCCAAAGTCATGCTAAGTCATTCATGCTTTCATGCCCAAGGGAATTTAGAACTCACTGTCACTTGGTTCTTTCAATCTCTCCCATTAAAATTTGGTCATTCAACCCACCAAATGGGATCCTGATAATTTTAAAAATTCTGAAAAATCCTTTAGAAGAGCATTTCTCAACTATATGTCCACAGCCACTACAGTATAGGTTGAGAAAAGAATTCATAGGCAAATCACTTGACGGTGTGAGGGAGGGAGTTTAAAGGATTGTTTTTTGTTAAAAGCAATCAATTACTTTTCTTCTTTACCACATCAAATCTGATTGTTTCTTTCCATTACAATTTTCTATCTGCTCCCACTCAGTGGTGGGATTCAATTGTTTTTACTCCTGGTTCTGTGAGCATGGCTTGGTGGGCATGGCAGGAGAAGGATACTGTAAAATCTCTATTCCCACCACACTCCAGGGGAAGGTTATGGTAAAATCTCCATTCCCACCCCACTCCAGGGGAAGGATACTGCGAAATCCCCATTTCCTCCCCACCCCATTAATCTGCTTTCCAACTTACGTTCTCCTGTGCAGGGAAACAAAAGAAGACCCAGCTGATCAGCTGGGACTCAAGAGACAGAGAATAGGCAGGGGCAGGGCCAGTCAGCCCTGATTAGTTCTCCAAGCTAATCAAAATTTCTGCTACTGGTTCTCCAGAACTGGTCAGAATCTGCTGAATACCACCTCTGCTTCCACTGTTCTGTAATTGGGTTCTTATTTCTATGGAATATAGAACTAGAAGGTTTGAGAACTCTTGCTTTAAAACTTTTTGTCAGGAAACTACTCAAATTGGTTGGTCAAAATAGACTATTTCTCATTGAAGTGGAAAAAAAACTGTGATTCATGATATACTGAATAAAAGTTAAGTTTATTACAAAGAGACCAGAGGTCAGATAGAAAGCAAATTTAATTTAACCATTTGTCCCGACATGGTAGTTTTTGGTATGCAAGGAACTATTTCGTAAGGAAGCTCACTCAAACTAGGTAAATCATCACCCTTCAATCTGAAATCATATAATCTGGAAAAGAATTATTTTTAAACTTTACATAAATTACATATTACTTATATTAAGTAATCAAATTATATCTTATAATTTGAAATAGATTATAAGTAATATAAATATATTATATTACTTATATTTCAAATTATAAGAAGTAGATCTTTGCCAAGAATCTGATACTGATCTACAAGCAAAAATAGAAACAACCTTGTTGCCATTTGCCATAAACCTAAGGTAATCTTTATTTGTTACTAATTTACATGATTCCATATCTAACTCTAATATCAAAGAAGCCATTACAATTAACATACAGTTTAGTGCATGTATAAGCTTATCACATTATATTAAACTGCAATTGAATAGAAAATAAAAAAGCTGCATTTTTTTCTGTTCCTTCTACTTCTACTCCTTTTACTTAGAAAATTTTCAGGAAGAATTGGATTAATAGTGAAGCAGAGATCTCTGTGAGGTTACTGACTAGTAAAACCATAAGTAATGTCATGAAATTTACTTAAGTATTTACAATAATTGAATAGAAGTAAATTGAGTCTAGGACTCCATTCTTTGTAAGAGAAAAGATAATGTGGGATAATGTTTTCCTGGAGACTGGTGTGATGAAAGATAGCAGGAAGCCTAATACATAATAGTGCATTAGGGCTAATAGTGGTCTGTATAAAACTCACCTGACAGCAAAATGTTTAAATATTTACTAATAGCCTGATTGTTTAATATGTAAGTTTAAGGGTAGAAATGAAGTTTATTCATATGTCTTAAATATAAATAAAGGTTAAAAAGGCATCAAAAAGCAAATATGTAAAAGATGGGAACACCTGCAAATAAATTGCAGCAGATAACACAAAAAACCTGCAGAGAAACTGAAATTGAATAGGATAAAAGCATCATAAGAATTCTTAAATACTTTAATATCTGTGCAAACATAAAGAACTTTAAAGAAAAAGGAAAGGACACCAGAAATGGTAAAGGATGAGGCAGTACTGTTGGATTTTGATTCTTCTTAAGAATTTTTATCTAAGCCATTATAACAAACATTGAAAAGTTCATCTGAAGGCTACTCTATCAGAGGCATCTACAGGTTAATAATAAAAAAAATATTACATTATTAATAAAATATTTTTTCATATACTTTCTACCCAACATTCTCTTTTATGTCAATCAATCAGAATAGAGCTGAAAGGGACTTTAGAGGTCTTCTAATCCAACCCGCTGCTCAAGCAGGAGACCCTATACCAGGGGTGTCAAACTCACATTGTCACGGCTGCATCATGTGATGTATCAGGACTTTTCCCCTCCTTCGCTAACCTGGACATGGGCGTGGCCAACACCTGATGCAGCTGGCCTGCAGGCCGGGAGTTTGACAGCCCTGCCCTGTCCATTTCAGACAAGTGACTGTCCAGTCTCTTCTTAAAAAAACTCTAGTGATGAAGCACCCACAGCTTCTGAAGGCAAAGCTATTCCACTGGTTAATGGTTCTCATTGTTAGGAAGTTTCTCCTTAATTCCAGGTTGCTTCTCTCCTTGAATAGTTTCCATCCCTACTTGTGCTCTTTCCTTAATAACTGCAGCCATTAGCAATTTCCTTTCACCCAACAGACATCCAACCAGGGCTCCTAATAGTTCTCATTCTGAGAACACCCTCAGAGAGATGCATTGAAAACTGTCTGCAATAATCAGGGTTTGCAGCAGCCACCTTCAGACTGAAGTGATGATTATCACACAGAGCGTTCAGTAGGGTAACAAGCTGCTTAAGAAAGCTGTGTGTTTTGCTTTAAGTGAAGGAGCTGTTCCTAGCAGAAAATCCAAATCAAGAGGGTGAAAGGTCAGGGCCTGTACCCAATATATCTTTCCTTCTGCCTAACGGGTTTTTTTATTTTTTATTTATTTTATTTTGTCAAGCGATTATAAGATAACAGGTATAAGTATAAACATGGTTATGAATACATGAAATGGATACATATAAGAAAAAATAAAAGAAACAATAGGACAGGGATGGTAGGCATGTTGGTGCGCTTATGCACGCCCCCTACAGACCTCTTAGGAAAGGGGTGAGGTCAATAGTAGTACAACTATTGTACAATGGTACAGCAGATGACACCATTATTTCTTACTGAAAATATCATTCTATATGTCAATTGTTGGAATCTTTCTCTTAAAAAATAAAGACTAATCTAATTTCCATCAGGATTTATTTAACTGATACGTGTGAAAAATACACTGATATTAATATTGAGCCGTAATTTGGTACTATATAAGTAGTATTTGCTGGCTGCCCCAGTCTTTACAGACTCAGCAGTAAACTTCAAAACACAAAACATAAAACATAAAACCAATCCAGAACAAATTATAAAAATTCTACAATCAACGAAATCATTGATATGATTTATAAATCATATAAACCATATAACAACTGGGAACAAAACATATAAACAACCTAAAACAAATTATAAAAATTCTACCATCAACTTAATCATGTTGAGATAAATAGAGTATTTTTCCAGTATGAGAAATGCAAATGCGGAGGTCAAATATGTTTGTGGGAAAAGTGTGTTCCACAGTGTCGGGGCTTCTACAGACAAGGCCCGTTGCCTAGGCAATATCCCATGCACATTTTGTTTTTATAGGGAGTTGGGAGGGAGGGAAGCAAGGAAAAATTCTCAGTGGGAGCTGTTCAGACCAGACAGGCAGATTCCATTTGGATAAAGCATTGCTTGATTTACTCAGTAAATCTATTAAGACTATTAAGTCTATGCAGATTTTTAGGAGATACCTCTCTATTCAATTAAGATAAGAAAACAGACAGATTCTCCCACTCTTAGTGGCTTGCTGTTCCTGGAACCAGAACACCAGTCCAATAAATGAGAAGGAAAGCAAAAAAAAAAAAGAATAAATGAATCAATGTAGGAAGAATTATCTGGGCAGCCAGATGAATGAAGGGGCTTGCATTACCTCTAGAGGGCAAACAAAGTTGACCTGAATATAAGCTAAATTATTTTCCAAAAGCTAGCTTGATCTTTCCCCCCAGCCCATTCTGACTGAGCTAGGGAACAAATGAATCAACACGTATTTTCAACTTACAGATGCTTTGCATCAAATGAAAGGCACACTTGCAAGGGGAGCACCATTTTCCATCTGGATGGGTCCTTCCTTCTCTTGCTTTCCCTCTTCTCCTTCCCATCCCTCCATTTATTCAGCAGCTAATAACATCATTAAAAATGCATGCACTCAGGCATGTAAGAAATCACATACGTGAAAAGTTAAAAAGCCCTCCAAGATGAGATTGGTAATCTTATACTGATAATTTAAATTTGCTCCAGTAAACTTTTCTCTTTGGCATAGTCATAGTTTCGTCTTTAGCATATTTTTGAAAATGGCCATAATGTTGTTATCTGAAACAACAATTTTGTACTCTACAATAGCAATAAATACATTTCCCCACAAAAGGAAATGCTGCATTGCTATTTTTGCTTTTATTACCCTCATTACTTCTATTTATTTCTTCTTCTTGAGGGTCTTAATAAACCATGAGACTCTTTTATTAATCTGCATGACTGCTAATGGGTGTATTGTGCAAAAAGAAAAAAGTTTTGCTATAGAGTTCAGAAGTATTTGGAATACTCTTATTAAATTATTTAATAAAGGAGTTATTTTAGAACTGACACAATGGGACCTTCATTTCCATTTCTGCTGTCCCCAGTGGAACCCCAAATTTGCTTCAGAGCTGAAGATCCGCAGTTTTCCAGATTTCACCCTTGCTTTACCTTCAGGCAATTCAACTGATAGGGATTTGGATGAAAACAAAACCAGATAAGATCTACCCATTGAGTCAGCAGTATAATGCAGTGGTGGGATTATACTATGGGCAGTGGGCATGGGATTCCAAAATATCATTTTACTAACCTGCTTTCCAGCTCCATTCTCCTGTGCAGGGCAACAAAAGAAGACCCAGCCAATCAGCTGGAACTCAGCAGGCAGAGAATAGATGGGCCATCAGCTGGGGCTCTGAACTACTTGAATTTTCCACTACTGGTTCTCCAGAACTGGTCAGAACCTGCTGAATACCACCTCTGGTATAACGGCATTGTGAGAAAGAACTTGGGAAAGGGGTTGAAGGGATGCTGTCTAGCAAATGGTCAAATAAGAGACAGCATAGCCTCCAGCTGGACAATGGGTGAGGCAAGAGGATCAGAAGGGGCCCACCCTAGTTTTTTGGGCTATAAAGAAGACAGCAGGAAAATTGAACTTTCAGACTTGCAAAATCCTGTTAAAGTAAACTTTACCATAACACAGAATTAGCATATCAGGTCCTGCTTCCTGTGGGTCTATCTGGCAAAGCTAAACAGGAGGGTTAGTTCAGATCTACCAACAGACTAAGGAAATGATCAAACACTGTTCCTTTAATTCCTTGGGTTTAATGCACTAATAATGAGGAAAGGCTATTCATAAAAGTAAAATGGCTGATAAAGCTGAATGGGATTTTTGATACTTTATGCATATACAAAACATAGAAGATAGAATTTTATGCATCTATAAAGTGGTGAATGGGGCTTTAGACATACCGAGAGGCAAAATTTTTGTCCACTACATATAGTATTGGTAAACTAAGGTCAAAGGCTTTTTTTTTAAGTTCTTCCAATTTTTTTAAAGTTCTTCCAATTTTTCTGGGAATTCAAACCATTCATTTTAAATAGTTAAACTCCTAATTTCCTGCACATCATATTTTTAGTTATGGTCATGTTTACCCAGATATACATTATTAAGCAAATATTTTAAAACTTCTCTGTCCTTTACTCCCTGATCTTTTAACTCTTTCTGATGGAGATACTGTAGCTTCCCATTAAACCTGAAGAGCATATTAAACCCTCTCTCTCTCTCTCTCCCTCCCTCCCTCTCCCTTTCCCACCCCCTCTTCTTTTTCTACCTGAGACATGAATCAAAGAGTCTTACCTTTCCAGGGGCACACATAGTTCCATCCAGCGGAGGTCCTTTCTTTGTTTTGCAGAAGTAGGGGTTATCAGGATGACTGCACCACAGCTGCTTGCAAGGATCAAAGGTGCGGAACTAGAAAAAGTATTTATATTACTAATGGCTTCATCAAAGCTTCTATGCAATTAAATTTCTGTTGGCAATTAGAATACATTACTGTGGACTACCCTTGAATATAGAGGACAGTTAGGACTGAACAAAGAAAAGGGTGGGAGCTGGAAGGGACGCAGATCTACAAGTATCCTGATAGCAGCTCTCATTTTGATGTTGTTTGAATTGGACCCTCCCAACCAGTGGTGGGATTCAAAAACTTTTACTACCGGTTCTGTGGGTGTGGCTTGGTGGGCATGGCAGGGGAAGGATACTGTAAAATCTCCAGTCAGAGGGGGTATTTGCCAGTTCTCCAAACTACTCAAAATTTCCGCTATCAGTTCTCCAGAATTGGTCAGAACCTGCTGAATACCACCTGTGCTCCCAACTAACTCTTCTTTAGTTGGACTCTATGTGAATTTGTAGTTTGTTTCCATTATCTGTTTGTTTTATGAGTTTTGTAAATGCATTATCTATTTTGAAGGGGCTGAACAGTCTAGAAAATGTTTCTTATCTACTGGTACCTAGTTATCCATCTACTTATCATCCTTATCAGGACAGAAAGACACTGATGGCTTTGAAGATACAGAATATTTTACGGATAACTACAGGCTTAAACTAGACATGACTGCTATGGTAACATAAATATCTAGAGCATCCAAAAAAGAAGTTGATCAAATGGAACAAAGATTACTTATCACAATAGGCTCCTTTGCTCAGACTATGAAAAATCCATGGCTAGTCACTTTCTCTCAACAGAAATATTTCTCTCCCTCCCTCCCTTCCTCCCTCTGTGTACAGATGCCATATGTTTTGTGGAGAGTGGTCTTCATCTGGAAAATCAGATTAATTCCATGCCAGAATTGGGAGAAGTTGTCTTCCTGATTGCCAGAATTGGGTTGGGGACAAGAAGCCCTGTTTCAATTATTTACATACCACAGAGAGCCTCAGAAAGCCCCTGAGCCAGAAAAAAATATTATAGTGTTAAGTTTAAGTTATCCTAACAAAAGACTTTGGTGGCCAGCTTTGCCTCAGGCAATCTTCCCATGGAAGACCTTCTTGCTTTGCAGTTAATAACCTTTCAGAATCTGAAGGACTTTTCTTTTCAGTGGTAATTTTAGTTTACTGTTTTTTATTCAGTTTCTGATTGTTGTTTCAAAAACATTTTAAATTTATGACACTTTTTGCCTTGCAGCTTCCAGATTGCTTTAAATGGGAGAGGAGGCTCTTTAATTATCCAACTATTGTTTTGTAAATTTCTTAGGATTTGGGGAAAGAAGTCTGGGCATAGATAAGTCACGTCTACTGCTTTTGGAAATGTTGGATAGTACATGTACGGATTAACAGCTGCACTCACTAAATAATCATGATAGGTCATTGAGTACATGCATCTAATTCCCTCCTACATGAGGCAGAAGAGAAACCCTTATGCAATCAATCCCTGGAATTCTGGGAACTAATTGTAATAAAAGCCTTTTTTCCCATAGACCTTTTATTTCCAAAACCCTCTAATAAAATTATAGCATCATAATTGTTAGCATTCCAGTTTTTTGAAAACAGGATGTTTACACAACTTTCCAAGACAGCTCAAAGTTTACCAGTAAGCTTTGCTCTGTGCCTGTCAGCCATTTTGTCCATCTTCTGATGCTCCCTTTTAAAGTTATTTGGGGATGCTTTTAAAGGCCCTGGATAATGGCCAGCAGAGTTCGATTAAATACTCACAGCTGTACACATCATGTAGCCCAAACCAAAATCAAAGCGACACTGCTCATTCATGGAGTAGTGGAGTCCCGGTAGTTGAGGAAGGGAAGGCCAATCATGGTCAAAGGGATCATCACGCAAGCAATCATAGGAACTGCAATGGACAAAAGTCAGTGTCACACAAATGGATGTGGGAGGTTTTAAGCATTTTGAGTTTCGGTCCATGGTTGCTCCAAGCATAATCAAGGACATGCTTTCTCAGAAATGAGTTTAGAAAGTACACTTTCATATTTAGGTATATCAAACTCGGCAATCACTTTAATAAATTAGCATCTGAAACAAGAGAACATTTATTATAGCCCTCAGTTATAACCCTCAGTTGAAAGGAAACTCTTTCTCTATAATAAATACCTTGGGAGAGTCATCTGGAGAGGAGAAGAATAATTAAAAAAGAAGTGACTATAAGTAGAGATGAAACTATTTCCATATGCATAATAAGCAATTTATTGGCTGTTATTAGCTTCATCTGTTTGGTAAAAAAATGACTGGCATTTAATGGAAGCAGTTTAAATTAAATAAAAATGATCGCTATAATAATTTCCTATGTCTGTAGCCTTTCTTCAGTTTTATGCTGTGATTCTCATTTCTTTTTTTACATGTTGCTAATGGATATACAAGAGTGAAAAAATAAATGCAAGGACAAAAGCTTGGCAAATGGAGCATATTTGATGCTACAAAAAAATCTAATTGTATTTTCATTTCAAAAATTATACTAACATGCGTTACTTAAGTAAGAGTTTAGTAACAGGGATCAATCTGGTTATCTAACAATATGAATTACCCAAATCTTGGATAAATGAATTCAAAAGTGATACCCCTCCTTAAAAATCACAAAAACAGAGATGGCAATTATAAGAATCCTAGTTATCACTCACAATATTCAGGGCATATCCCTTATTTTATCTATGAAAGAGGGCACCATGCTGTAACAAAGACAACTTTTATTCATCAATGATCCTTTTCTTTGCCAATGTTCTTTTAAAAACATAAAGCAGAGTTTTGTTATTTAATAAATGTAACTTTAAAGGGACTGGAAAGATTTTACAAACATGTGGTTTAACTAATAAAAAACCGATAGGATAAAAAAAATTGATTAAAAAATCAGAACTGAGAAGAAGCTTATTCTGAAAAATTAAACGATGTAGCTGCTTACAAAATAGCCTCAGTACATCCTTACAAAGCAATCCAATGAATGGTTATTTAGAAGTGAATCTTAATTAGTTCAGAGCAAGTAAATTAGTCTGGGACAACAAATTTCATTTAACTTATATAACTTTTTCTAGCAGGAAAATTTTCTGATTCAGCACCATGCTTTCTAGATTATGAAAGGGTGCCATACGACTCTTGAGAACGGATCCTCCTCCGTCCTTGTACTCACTGCAGGTATCGGTTCAGTTCCTGTTGGCTGCATCGAGACCAATGGAAACGATGGAATGCAGCCTGGACCAGTGGTGCCATTATACTTCCCATCCGCACTTCATCCCCACATCGATTCCCTTGGCCATCATGCTCCATGCCTAATCTAGAAGAAAATTAGTCAGAACAAAAGGGAGTGCTTTAAAAGAATTAATAAAAGCAGCTGTTTATTCTTCTTGCGATGCATTTGTTCATGGTTTAGTCTGATTTTTCCAAACTTGGACTATCCACTTACCCCATGACTATTGTAGCCAACATGGCTTCTGCTGTGAAGTCTTGTGAAGTCTGTACATCAGGACACTGGTGAAAAGTGGCTTAATTTACTTTGCTCCAGGTCAAAGATGGGAGTTCTCATTGGTCTGCTATCCAAGTCTACATCTTGAATATTAGCTCCAATAGTATTATGATGTCCTGGCTCCTGAAGCAGGAGGCGGTTGAAGATGTCAGAATAAGATAATAACAGAGTTGGAAGGAACCTTGGAGGTCTTCTAGTCCAATCCCCTGCTCAGGCAGGAAACCTTATACTATTTCAGACAAATCGTTGTTCAATTTCTTCTTAAAAACTTCCAGTGTCAGAGCATTAACAACTTCTGGAGGCAAGTTGTTCCACTGATTAACTGTTCTAACTGTCAGGAAATTTCTCCTTAGTTCTAGATTGCTTCTCTCCTTGATTAGTTTCCATCAATTGCTTCTTGTCTTGTTTTCAGGTGCTTTGGAGAATATGTTGACCCCTCTTCTTTGTGGCCACCCTTTAGAACTCCCTTATGTCTTTATGAAGATGCCTTCTAGTGCCCCATTTATCTTTACTGCTACTATCACTCAATCTAATCCAATACTGCCCTGCCTTTATACTGTATTGCAGTACTGGTCTCTTCTCTTGTTTGTGGGCAGCCTTAAAAGTGCTCTGCTGGCCAGCTGGTCAGTAAGGTCAATGTCCTTATTATGCATCCCATAATCAGAGTGTGAATGCTTCAGCTGATGGTTATTCATGTGTGTGGGGCACTGCCTCATTTGACCAAGTGGCAGAGAACTTTATCTAATAACGTGTCAACACTGCCTATTTTATTCCTTGTTGAGGAGCATGCACTAAGAGTTTAATGTGAATTCTAATGGAGATTCCTTAGGATAAATTCTTGTACCCTAACATTGCTGACATCTATGTTAATGCAGGAAATGACATTTCCCTTTTGATCTTGTTATGTTTACTTCACTTTTCAGTCATAAATAATTACAAATGCTAGAGGAGAAAGCAGACAGATCATGCACAGGTAACAATGTTAAGAACCCTAATAAATCAGGATTTTTAAAAAGGACAGGAAGAAATCAGTGCATAATATAAAAAACAGCATTGACTATCCACTAAATAGAAAGTGTTGGGAGAAATATATTTCCAGAAGTTTTTATCCTCATGAAACACTAAAGGTTTTTCAATTCAGGAAACAAAAAAGCAAATGCTAAAGTACAATAAAATCCCACCCAAGAACATCAGGTTCAAATTCTCAAGAATGGTGCAGACAAACACCATTCTTAACTGCTGCTGTGCAAGTTAAGCAATTTGGTAAACTGTGACCATAAGTTATTTCCATATCAAGCAAACAAAATACAGGTAGTCCTCGACTTACAACCACAATTGAGCCCAAATTTCTTGTTGTTAAGCGAGTTTTGCCCCCATTTTATGACTTTTCTTGCCACCGTTGTTAAGTGAAGCCCTTCGGTTGATAAGTTAGAAACCTGGTTGTTAAGTGAATCGGGCTTCCCCATTGACTTTGCTTGTCAGAAGGTGGCAAAAGGGAATCCCATGACCCCAGGACACAGCAATGGACATAAATATGAACCAGTTGCCATGCATCTGAATTTTGATACATGTGATCATGGGGATGCTGCAAAGGTTGTAACTATGAAAAACGGTCATATGTCACATTCTTTTCAGCGCTGTTGTAACTTTGAATAGTCACTAAATGAACTATTGGACTATTTGTATACAATTCTTGCAAAACATCTGATCTACCAGAGTGGGCCGACTCTTTACTGCTTAGTGTTTACCCCCGCCCTTTTTTTTTTTGCAAGAAGCCATGATTACAAAGCTTTAAGGAACCCTGGCACTTTGCCACACATTGGGGTTAATCTTATGCATACAAGTACAGGCCTGTTCTAAAGACAACTTTCTGTCTACCCTTTAGATGAGGACAGCACCAGTGTGTAGAGGGAAGCTTGGCAGTTTTACTAGTATCCTACTAGGCAGTCTACTCTCCGTATTTTTTCAACAAGGGGGAAAATAGGTTGAGTCAGCGGCTCTCCTTTCTTTCACACATGAATGATGATCAGAAGACAATTTCAGCAGCAAGGGTCAGTTTGTGGAGGCTTCCATCTCTACTTACATCAATGTTTTTCAAATTTGACAACTCTTAAAAGTTGGCTGGGGAACTCTGGGAATTGAAGTCCATACATCATAAGTTGTCAAGTTTGAAAACGCTGATTTAGATCCTTTCTTTTCCAGAATAATAATTAAAAAATGAGAGCCTTCACAGGGAAAGGTTGTGCCCTGCTGCAAATCTTCATCTTCCCAAACAGAAAACAAACATCAGGAATATGACAGAGGGGATGTGGACTCATTCCCCTGTTTTCTCCCTTGTGCATTGGTGACTCTGTGTCTTTCTGAGAAAGAGGGTGAAAAAAGTTACAACTATTTTCTACACAACACATTGGTTCCAACAATGCACTCTCTTTTCCCTTCTCAACAATAAAATATTTTATGATGCTACTGTTGGCTAGAGAAGAATTCAAAACATGAAAAATGTTTGCAAAGGCTGGGGAGTTATTTTTATAAGACCATGGAAAAGAGTTCCTTTCTTCACCCTCAGTTCACATGCAGATGGTCACCAAGGGAACCATATCATCAACTTATTCATTTGGCTGGGCAAAGTTACTGAACTTCAGAGAACTTCAAATAATTTGCATCTAGATAAGAAACTATTCAAATCTGATGTATAGACCACTCCCTACCTCAGATATACTCAAAAGTTAGAAGAAGAGCAATAAGGGTTCTAAGCCGTATTACAAACACAAACTGTACCCCCATGTATAATGGCCACGATCTGATTAGAGGCTATTTAAAAACCAATTTACTAAAATGTAATGGGATTAAGCTGAATACATAAATAATGAAGAAGAATGAAGGTGTCAACTTGCATCGTGACAGAAGGAAAGTGGTGGATTGTAAAATTGGGTATTTTATAATTAGGTATTTTATAATTAGGTATTTTATAATTAGGTATTTTATGCCTAAATTATAACATGGTGAGGGCAGGAATGATGGACTCTCTATTAGTGGGGGTTTTCAAACAAGGGAGAGATGGTTATCACCTCTTATAGATAATTTAGTGAATTCCTGCATGGAGCAGGGGTTGGGCCTTGACAACATTTAAGTTCCATTCCAATTCATAAGATTCTATGTGTTAAGTTTGCATGAAGAGACAGACGCGGAGTGCTTCAAGCTCTTTAGTTTATTAGTGACTACAGCTCAGAACGGACCCGATTTGGCTGGGCTGCAGCTGCTACTTATAGCAGTTGACAGCCAATCAGAGTGCAGGCTTTTCCCGCACTTTTAAACCAATCATTTCTAACATTTTACAAGAACAGTTCAAACTAAATCAATGACTTTAAACCTACATACATAACACCCCTCCCCACTAGGTTCAGTCCATACTCAAACCCCATCTATCTAATGTATTCTTTTAAATAGGTGGGGCTCTTACGTGTACGTTGAGACCTACGTGGTTCAGATGTTTTAAGGTTCTCACCCAGTGAGAGAGGAAATGTGTCTGCTGACATTTCCATACTTGGACTTCTAGATATGGTAGAACCAGTTTGGTTACTACAACCTGGTCTCTCCTCCCAGTCCATCTCCAAACCAATGTCAGCACCTAAGTCAGGTAGTGATGTGCAATCTTCCATTTGTGAAAATTGTTGTTGGTACTGTGACAGGTTTTGGGATGGTTCCTGTCGTGTTAGCTCGTTACACATGGGGTTGATTCTTGTTGCTGATTACTCTCATAATCCTCCCCTTCCGCCCTAGAAGAGGCAGTAGGTATGGGAACCAGAGAGGAGCAAGGGCGATGCTCCTGTGGTAATCTGGATCTTAATTGATCAATGTGCCTGCTCCAGAGGATACCATCCTCCATTTGTACCCTGTAAGACCTGGGGCCTGTGATTTGGGTTATCCCAGCAGGAATCCATAATGGTTCACCCATAAGGTTCTTAGCATAAACAGAATCACCCACAGTGAAAGTGCGAATTTTACTAGTGGAATCCAGTGGTGCGTTGGGTGCGTAAGTGGGATGAAGGCGGTCAAGGGGAGACCTGAGTTTCCTACCCATCAACAATTGAGCTGGGGTTAAATTAGTTGAGGGGTTGGGAGTGATATGCTGAACACTGAGAAGTTTTCAACTCTCTCAGTGATATCCCTGGACCCAATTGCTGAAGTTTTTCCTTGGTAAATCGTACCATACGTTCAGCCCAGCCGTTAGGCGAAGGATGCCCAGGGGCTGTCAGGGCATGTCTGATACCCTGTTGTGCTAGATATGATTCAAAAGGTTGGATGTAAATTGAGGGCCATTGTCAGAAACAAGCACATCAGGTAACCCGTGAGTTACAAAAGCTTTTAAAGCTGTTTGATGACAGCTTCAGTTGTGGTGGATGCCATAGGGATAACCTCTAGCCATTTGGAATATGCATCTACTATAATAAGGAAAGTGTGCCCTCTGGTAGGGCCAGCAAAATCAATGTGAATCCTGGACCATGGGCCCCTAGGACATTCCCATTCCTGTGTGGGGGCGAGAGGTGGGGCAGGCCTGACTACCTGACAGTTGGGACAAGATGCAACCCAGTTTTCAACCATTTTGTCAATACCTGGCCACCATACATAACTCCTGGCCAATCCCTTCATTCTGACAATTCCCAGATGACCCTCATGTAACATTTCCAAAACCTCTTTTTATAGTTTTGCAGGAATAACCACACTGTTACCCCACAAAATACATCCTCTTAATACAGATAATTCAGTTTGCCTGGATTTAAAAGGTTGGGAGTTGAGGTAGATCTTGAAGTGGCCAACCTTTCTTAATCCAGCCTATGACAGGAGCCAATAAAGTGTCTTTGGCAGTCTCTCTGGCAATTTGAGCAGCATGTACTGGAAGCTTGGCAACAGTTTCTAGAAAAAGGTGTGAGTCTCAGGAACAGGGTCCTCAATGTGTGAGGAAGTGGGCAGCGACTTAAGCATCTGCATGCCCAATGTCTTTACCAGGTCTGTGGATCAGTTTGTATGAATAAGCAGCAAGAAATTCAGTCCATCTCAGCATTCTTGGTGACAGGATTGTGGGCATTGGTTTGTCTCCTGCCACAATGCCTAAAAGAGGTTTGTGATCTGTGACAACAGTAAATGTTCTCCCATATAGATACTCATGGAATTTCTTGACAGCTGCTACAATTGCCAAAGCTTCCTTGTCCAGTTGGCTGTAATTTCTCTCTGCTTTAGTCAAGGTGCGAGAGTAAAATGCAATAGGAGCTTCCCTTCTGCTAGGAAGCATGTGGCTCAAACCCCCCCCACTCCAAAAGGGAGGCATCACAAGTCAGAACAACAGGAAAGTTCTCAGAGAACTGTATCAACACAGCATCAGACATGATTTGTCTCTTGATATTGTTAAATGCAGCTTGTTCCTTCCTAAGATGCATTCTGCAATGGTTGCCTTCTTCACATGATAGAAGTTAATGAGTCCCAAGAATGCTTGTAAATCTGTTTTGCATTTTGGCCTGGGGGCTTCTTTGATTGCCTGAACCTTTGCATCTGTGGGGTGGATGCCATGTTTATCAATCATGTAACCCAAGAGTTCCACTTTATCTGTTCTAAGTGTGCATTTTTCTTCTTTGACTTTTAACCCTGCTTTTTTGAATCTAGTTAAGACTTCCCTGAGTCTCTCATGTAACTGAGTGTCATCTTCAGCAGAAATTAAAATGTCATCAAAATAGGGCACCACCCCTGGCAACCCTTGTAACATTCTTTCAATAAGGCTTTGGAAGATACCTGGTGCCACGCTTACTCCAAATTGCAACCTTTTGCATTTGAAAGCACCTCTATGGGTTACAATGGTTTGGGCTTCAGCAGTGGCATCATCAACTGTTAATTGTTGATATTCCTGTGCCAGGTCCAACTTGGCAAAAACTGTGCCCCCTCCAAGAGAATGTAATAAATGATGCACTACTGGAACTGGATATGCACTCTGTTGTAGTGCATGGTTCAATGTCCCCTTGTAGTCTCCGCAGATTCTCACAGACCCATCAGCCTTGACTGGTGTGACTATGGGTGTCTCCCACCTGGAGTGATCAGTGGGCTCTAAAACCCCTTGGGTTTCTCACTGAGATTGTTGGGCCTGAATTCTTTGTCTTTGCTTGTAGCAAACTTTCTTCTGTTGGGTGGGGTTCTGTTGGGTGGGGTTCTGGATGATTTGCAGACTCTTGCTAGGTGTCCTCTTTTATCACAACGGAGGCAAATGGTGTCTAAAAACTTGCATTCAGTGCGGGGGTGGCTTCCCCCACAACCTCTGCAGTAGAAATCTTGCCTCTTTCTTCCCAGGTCTTTCTTTTTCCGCTCCATTCTGAGTCTGTAAATTCCTTCCTCCACCTCACTACAGTCTGACTCAGAATCTATTTGCTCACAATGAGTTGTTGTGGACTTTTCCACATCAGGATGGCTTGTGGCCTTGTTGATTTTCTTCATGGCTGCTGCTGAGGACTTGGTAGCTTCTGCTGAAGAGGCTTCTTCTATTGCTTCCTTCAGCGTGATCTTAGGTTTCAGTAATAACTTGCTCTGTAGCACCTTGTCTTTAAGGCCCAGAACAAATTGATCGCGCATGGCCTCTTCTAAACTGTTAAATTCACATGCACCCCCAATGTCTCTTAAACTTGCCACGAAGTCATTTACGTTTTCGCTTTCCCCTTGATCACGACGGTAAAACTCGTGTCTCTTAATGAGGCACGATACTTGTGGCGCGTAATGGGCTCTTAACAGCTTTTCTAAGTCAGGCCAGTCCATTACCTTCACGTCTGCAGCTCCCGCCAATGCCTTCGCCATCTTGAAAACTGCCGGACCACCGTGCGTGAGAAAGACTGCCCTCTTCTGCTTCTCGGAAATGTCAGCAAGATCGTTTCCCTCCAAATACATTTGGAAACGATCTGCATACGACTCCCAGTCTTCTGCCGTCGGATCGAATGGGGCTGGGGGTGTGTTCAGCGCAGCCATCTCGCTATCCTTCTGTTCCGCGTTGCCTTCTTCTTCAGGGGAATCCCACCTTTGTCGCCAGTGTTAAGTTTGCATGAAGAGACAGACGTGGAGTGCTGCAAGCTCTTTAGTTTATTAGTGACTACAGCTCAGAACGGACCCGATTTGGCTGGGCTGCAGCTGCTACTTATAGCAGTTGACAGCCAATCAGAGTGCAGGGTTTTCCCGCACTTTTAAACCAATCATTTCTAACATTTTACAAGAACAGTTCAAACTAAACCAATGACTTTAAACCTACATACATAACACTATGAATCAATTTTTTCTTCCTTAAGAAGACTCCCTGTACAAATGAAATAAAGTAATCTGCAACTGCATCCTTTTGCTTGTAAGCCCTGACTTTCTCCACTGAAATCATATCCCACCAAACATATCCCACCAAAATCATATCCCACCAAACATATAACATGCAGGATCATATCCCACCAAACATATAACATGCAGGATTATGACAGCAGTGGTGGGATTCAAATTTTTTTACTACCTGTTCTGTGGGTGTGGCTTGGTAGGCGTGGCATGGCTTGGTGGGTGGGGCAGGGGAAGGATTCTGTCATTCCCACCCCACTCTGTAAAATCCTCATTCTCTCCCCACCCCACTAACCTGCTTTCCAGCTCCAGTTCTCCTGTGCAGGGCAACCAAAGAAGACCCAGCTGATCAGCTGGGCCTTGGGAGGCAGAGAATAGATGGGGGCAAGGCCAGTCAGAGGTGGTATTCCAAACCACTCAAAATTTCCGCTACTGGTTCTCCGAACTACTCAAAATTTCTGCTACTCCAGAACTGGTCAGAACCTGCTGAATACCACCTTTGCATGACAGCTATATGGAAGTGCTACTTACACATGTCCAGTTTCATGGGCTACAACAAATGCTGAGGAGAAGCCATCTTCGTGATTAAGTGTACAGCTTCGAACTGGATGACACATGCCAGTAACTGGAGCATAGCCTGTTAAGGAAAAGATAAGATGCTAATGAAGAAAAGGGAAATTAAGCTCAAATAACTATTTAAGAGCACCAGTCTCCAAGTGATCTTGCAACAGAAGTCTTACCTAAATAAAAAGAAAAGGGAAAGGGAAAAGGAAATTTATTATAATGAATGGATGCTGTGCTCTGAAATGGAGAGAAAATGCAGAAAGTTATGCTTTTTTTAAAAAAAATACAAGCAGGCAAATAAGATGAGCCTTTTATGAAAAAATCTTTACCAAATATATATTTTAGAGAGAGTTTATATATATAAAAACATTTTACAAGAATATGATAAAACCACAAATACTTTAGGAAGAAATGTGTACAGTTGAAATGTAATAAGAAATAAGATGCAATGGCTATAAAATGAGTGTGTACAAAATGGAAATTAATCAGAAATTAGGAATGTGCATCAGATTTTCCCAAATCAAAACTCTTTTGGAGAGGTTCATTGCTGAAGTGAATCAGGACCCTATTCAAAATAAACAACAGAAAGTTGTACCAGTGATATAGAATGTCATAAAAAATACCTTTAAAAAGCTTCACCATTCTAATATGGAAAATGCCAAGGTGGGCCAAGACATGGACAAAAAACAGAATTTAGTGACTGACATTTCAGTCATTACAGGGAAGACTTTGACTTTGGAATACTCTGTTCTCTGATCTCTTTAGTTCCTGTTTATAAGAGCAGGAATAATACTGAAGAGCATCTATGACCGAAGGATCTCTCTGTGGCTAGCAAACCTTCCCAATCTGTTGTCCTTCCAACTAATCCACATTCTTCCAAAGTAATCTTTTTCATTGAATAATAATCCAGTTCTTCACCTAAAGATGTGCACCTGTACTAAATTACTAAATATAATCCCAATCTTTTTTTCAGCAGTTACTTTATTACTATCATTACCATGATGACTGTTAATTTGCTTCCAAGTCCAGCACTGTTCAGTAACCAGCATATAAACCTTGCATCACTCAATCACCCAGTTAGGTAAATCAGCAGAATGAAGCCTTGTTTTCAGGAATAAAATAAAACCTGTAGATGCTCTCTATGAAAATAGAGTGATCTAATCACCCTTATGCAACTAAGTTACAAAATGACTCCCAAGAAAACAAAAAATTTGTGAGTGAAATTAAATCTGAAGACCTTACAGTACTAGGTGAGTGCAACATTGCATTCAGGGAAATGCACACAATTTTGAACACAACTTAGATAACTGAAACAACAACAACAGAGAAAAGTCAATATCCACATTTATTAGTAACTGGAAAGCCTTATAGATTTTTTGCATAAAACGGAAAAGAAACGAACTTGTGATTAGGTAGATTATATAAAGAAGAGAGCTGTAACTTTAGTGAATGAGATTAAAATATAGTTGTATTTATAGCTACTGTGAGGAATCAGAAGGCTCTTCTTTATGCCTTTATATCTTGCTTTTTCCCTAATTTTCCCTGTTCTTTTCTTACTGCGCTTTTATTTTTTTCCTATTATTTCTTTATTTCTTTTTCACTCTTTCTGTTCAATTTTTTGTGCAGTTGTTGTTCTTATTATTGTTCTTAAAACCTTTCATACAAATTAAGTATTTAAAAAAGGTAACTGAAATTGAAACAGCAGGTTGCCCAGCATTTAATTATGAATGAATTTCCCGCTAACTTTTAACCAACTGAGCCGACCATGAATTTAACTGGAGAAGAAAGGATTGAATTGTACTTTTCAGTCATGGTGTTTTGTTTCCTTTTTGTTTTTATATTCCTTGAGAAATATGTGGGCATCATAGCACTGCTAAAAAAAATCTTGTAAATGAAATATGTTCTTTGGTTCAGAAATGTATTTCAAGAAATTACTATGCTTTCCAACTAAAACATCTAAGATCTATATCCCAAAGTAGTTGCACTGCATTTGGCAAGGCTGTTAACTTGCAAGATTACTTTGGCTTTGTTAAGAAGAAAAATATTCAGAAATCCCTGAACACCGAAGAATAAATCTGAAACCACTTGACCCAGGCCAATTACAGAGAAACAGATATGGGATGAATACTCCTTCTAAGGCTGTGGGACGAACACATATTATTCTGCATTCAAGTACTGTCTGAACTGATAGATTAGTTAGTGGGCCTTCATTGTGTATTCACATAAGACACTATCCTCCAACTTGGCATCATTTAGATGCAGAAGTCAACTCTGAGAATTCCCCACTCAGCATGCTCCCTGCAAAAAATTGAGAGGGTGCCCAAGTTAAGATGGCTGATGTAGGCAAACCATTATCTGTTTAAACTATCTTCTCCCTAAACATGAAACCAAGGAAAGAGAAGCCATTTAAAAGATAAGATTATGTTGGTGACACCCAATAGTATATTAGCCTTCAAAGGTTTTAGCTGTTGGTGTGGAGAAGGATAGACCACAGTATGTCTCAGAGTCATTGCATGGCTCTTTGGCTAAATGGTGGCAAGCAACTCCAAGGGTTCAGTGGGAGAATAGTGGAGGCCTGCATAGGATCTATAGAATGTCAATTGTCCATCTGTGCCTAGTAACAAAGTATTAATAATTGATCCAAAGGCGCTTTTTCAAGAGGCAACTGAACTTTCTGGTTTTTCTTTGAAGACATTTTGCTTCTCATCCGAGAAACTTCTTCAGCTCTGAGCTGAAGAAACTTCCTGGATGAGAAGCAAAACATCTTTAAAGAAAAACCAGAAAGTTCAGTTGCCTCTTGAAAAAGCACCTTCAGGACAACCCTAACTGGATGACTGAGAAGCCCCATAGATATTAATAATTGAGATTTGTTTTTCACTGAATGGCCAGGTTAACAGTGCAAGTTAGATGGGGTGATTGGTAGTAGATTACTCACCTTGCATTCCAGAAGGTCCAAAGTCCTGCCTTGTGAGAAAAATTGCATGGTCATGATATTCTGCATGTCCAGTATCAGGTTTTTGTTGTAGGTAGGCCCAACGACACACATTCTCTAAACTTTGAGAAGGATTGCCAATCTCAATTAAACTCATAGACTAGAAAGGAAAGTAAAGAAAAAAGAAAAGAAGTTAGATTGATTTTAACTAACCTTTTCAGTAATACACAGAAGATTCAGATGTAAATTTGTTCCACCATAGAGTTACTATCCTGTTATGAAAATGCTGCATCCAGATCGAGATACCTGGTAGGTACATGTAATTTGTTATTCTCTGAATGAGAAATTCCACAGGAAATAGAATTACAGATCATATTAAACAAAAGAAAATTTATTTTTTAACTCAGTTGTATATTGATGTAGGAATCCCAGTTCTATAGCATCACCAGACTTACATACACATTTAGCAGATTTTTTTTAAAAAAAATTCTGAGTTCTGAAACAACATAAATATGAGGGCATTTTTGCTTTTTAAAAAATAATCATATATGAGACAAAGAGTAGCTTCTTAGACAGAGTTTATGTTCTGAATGCCCAACACACTGAGAAATTATACTACATACATACCACATCACTTGTTTATTTTTTACATTTTTAAAAATTGGGAGTGGGAAGGACTGCTATTTTGATATATCTTTTTGAAAGAACAGATTATAAATAAGACTTGTATTATGACTTTTGGTACAATTTATGTAGCAAGCATGCCTCAATTGTCTATTACTATATGAGTAGCTGTTATAAACCAATTAGGCAAAAGAACATCATTTGTGTTTTCTAGTTCATTTATCAAAGTGGAAGAATAATTATGCTATAATATTTTCCTCCCTTCTTATCCATTGATGTATCTGCCTTAATTTATGTAGTCATATGGAAATAAACACTATAAAATTATATAAAATATCTACTTTGCCTCTAATATATTAGTAGTCAAGTAAACTGTAATGGCAGTAATGGCAGTTTCACAAAAGGAGCAGCGTTTCCTTCGAAAGATGACATTTGCATGGATAGATTATTAATCTGAAAGCCAAACTGATCAAACACTCTTGTAATTAGTTGAAACAGCTCTATTTCTTCTGCAGTCTATGATTTAAAAAAAGTTATATGCTAAAACGTTGCTAGAATACTACCGCGATTTGTGAAAGAGGTATTGTGAAAAATGGAGCATAACTCTAACAATCTAAGGAAAGATCATACATTTTGTTGAAATAATAATTGCCGGGTTCCATTTTACAGAAAAGAGGGACAGAATACAATAGAAATGTAAGTTCTTCCTAGGAATTTTGAATTGTGGAGCTGGAAATTTTAGAACTCTGACTTTCTGTTAGGATGTTGAAACCATAGGAAGGAAACCAGATTATTCTTTGTCTATGTAAAAGGAGCCTTTTTTTTGAAGCAGCAGCACTGGAAATAGCATTTGGTATGGTTCTTCAGACCAAAGAGTAGAACTATGATGGGATTAGGCCATGGATTGGACCCTCTGCAGTTTTGCTGAGTGACTGTATCTTTTCAGGTCTACCTACCTCCGTCAATTGCATGGGCACAATCTCCATTGCCTTTTGTCAATTTCATCCCGTTTGTATGGAGATAAGTAATATTTCTTTCTATTTGTCACAAAAGGCTGAAAGAAGCTTAGTTACAGGCAAGAATATAGTTCCTAACAAGATAATGTAACCTGAGGAATCAGACTTGATCATGTCATGTTTACAAGTTCAAAGGAAAAATAGGCTTTTGCCTCCTTTTGTCATCACAGGTGCTAAATGTGAGATTCGATCTATTTCAATTCTCCAAATGCACTGCTTAGTTGAGGTAATCAAGTTCAGCTTCCTTTTTTTTTTGTTCAAGCTCCAGAAATTTTTCTGTGACTCAGAAGTGACAGACACAAAACTGACCCAAATGCAATAGAAAGTCTTCTCTGCAGTGTGAGAATGGAATTCTCTGCCAAGAAAGATTTATTTATGACATTCTAAAAACGTCACATTTATGATATTCCATAATGGTTTGGAAGAAATTAAAATGAACAAATAAAAAAGAAACAAAACCAAATAAACAATAAATAAGCAAACCCCCATCCTTATTGCTTATTTATTTATTTATTTTATTTTATTTATTTTGTCAATCGCTTACAAGATAATAAATATAAGGATAAACATAGTTATGAATACATGAAATGAATACATATAAGAAAAATAAAAGAAACAATAGGACAGGGACGGTAGGCACGTTAGTGTGCTTATGCATGCCCCCTACAGACCTCTTAGGAAAAGGGTGAGGTCAATAGTAGACACTCTAAGGTTAAAGTTTTTGGGGTTTGGGAAAGAAACCACAGAGTCAGGTAGAGTATTCCAGACATTGACCACTCTGTTGCTCTGTTGCTTGATTTCCTGCAATCAAGTTTGGTGCGGTTAACCTTGAGTTTGTATCTATTGTGTGCTCTTGTATTGTTATGGTTGAAGCTGAAGTATTCATTGACTGGAAGGACATTGCAATGTATGACTTTATATGCTATACTTAGATCGGACCAAAGGTGGCGTAGTTCTAGGTTTTCTAGGTCTAGAATTTCAAGTCTGGTGGCATAAGGTATTCTGCAACGAGTAGAGGAGTGTAGAACTCTTCTTGTGAAATATTACTGGACTTTCTCAACTGTGTTAATATCAGATACGTGATGCGGGTTCCAGACTGATGAGCTGTATTCGAGTATTGGTCTAGCAAATGTTTTGTATGCCCTAGTTAGTAGTGTGATATTACCAGAGAAAAAGCTACGTAGGATTAGGTTAACAACTCTTAATGCCTTTTTGGCTATGTAGTTACAGTGGACTCTAGCACTTAGATCATTAGAGATGAGTATTCCAAGGTCCTTGATGGAGTTTGGATCATCAACAAGGTCTTGACTATTTAGCCTGTATTTTATTTTCTGATTTTTTTGCCAATATGTAAGACAGAGCATTTATTTATTGAGATTTGAAGTTGCCATTTGTTTGACCATTCTGATACATAGTCGAGGTCTTTTTGAAGGGTAGCAGTATTGTCTGTGGTGTTGAATAGCTTACATCATCAACGAAGAGAACGCAGTTGCTCTTAATATGATCACAGAGATCATTTATGTAGAGTATGAAGAGAGTTGGTCCTAGAATGCTGCCTTGGGGGACACCACTGTTGACAGGTACAGAATTTGATAAGATGCTCCCAATTTTGACTTATGAAAGTCATTTTATTGCCAAATGGATGTTTTGGGATTTTTTTAAAATGTGGACTGACTCTGATTATTTTAAGCTATTTTTGTTTCTTGCAGCAGTCTATCATCCATTTTAGATTTCTATGATATATTTTAAAATGGCTTTATAAGTTGCATACTGACCTATTCACTTTCAATTGTATATCTACTTATTTAAAGTAAAGTGATACATTTCACTTTTGTAGATAACTGTAGAGAAGAGGGGAAAAAATTGAGAACTGATCTAAAGTTGGTAGACAGTAATAATTTAATACTTGTGAATTCTTGTGATACCAAAAGCTATATCACATGCCCTGGAAACATATCACATTATGTAATTAGTTACACAATAAAGTTAAGTGCTGTTTTCTACTGTTACACAACATAATCAATTCCATTTCCAAATTGTCTGAATGTGGAAGGAAAACTTCCCTACATGGTCTCAGATCAGTGCAGAAGGCAATTCCTCTTCCTCATGACTGACTGGGTGCAGCTGCATACTTTCCCCACCTGAAGCCTCCTGCTGCAGCTGTGCTCCAGCCAAATCATTCTCAGCCGGTTGCACGTCCAGTTTCTCTCCCTTTAACCTCCCCCCTGCCTTCACCTGGACTCGCAGCCTCTTGACATTGTGTGAAATATCTAATAAAAATAGGGAAACTTGATATAAAAGAAGGTAATCAACTAAATATTCCATAGTAGACATCCTAATTGGTATGTAGATCTCCTTCATTCCCTCACTGTAATGGACACAACGGTGCTAACGTCTGTATTTTAGAGACAAAGATTTGGGGGGGTAGAAGCAGGGGTGAGCTGCGCAGAGTTTGCATGGGTTTGGGCGAATCCTTTGCTCTGGCGAATGGTCGGCCTTGCCCACCTGCTCCTGCTCTAGTCTGTCCTTTATTTCTACAGTTTTGAAGCTCAGCTGAGGCGCGGCACACCGGATTACCACGTCTCAGCTGTTTAACTCACCAGTGTTGCAGTGGAATGTAAGTTTTAAAGCTGTAAAATGGTGGCTTTGTAATGTGCTGCACATGCACAAAGCGTGCACTCACCCAACCCATTGTGAAACCGGTACAAGCCCACCACTGGGTGGGAGACTGGGGGGTTAGGGTCATGTACTAGGTATGTAGATTGGGATATCTTCTAGAAATAAGCATGAACAACAATCTTAGATTAATTTTCAGGTACATACTCCTCATAGCATCATGCAATCTACCTAGCGTTTGCTGAAAATCAGTTAAGTTCTCAGCTAACAAAAAGGTAATATCTGTATCCAAAAGTATACATATACCCATTAGCCTCAACATCCAAATTCTCAAATTCATCAAAAGCATTCCTTGTATGTACCCATACAAGCATTAGACAGCACCTTAGGAGATATCATGTACTGTTATCTCACTTCCTGCTTAGTAATGATTTGTTTAGTGAGTTGTCCATTTATTCTCACACGTGCTTTACTTCCATGTTATGGAATTAACATGGCATTAAACAACCAACCTCTACATTGGAGCACAGTTCTGTCTGGCTTCCTGTGTTTATATAATTTATCTGAGGACAATGACATGTTTTTGGAATTCCTGTTTTACTAAGCACATTAATCAGTTTGACAGGATTGCCACAAGCAAGCAAGCACTTAGACTTATATACCACTTCACAATGCTTTACAGCCTTCTCTAAGCAGTTTACAGAGTCAGCATATTGCCCCCAATGATTTGGGCCCTCATTTTACCCACCTTGTAAGGATGGAAAGTTGAGTCAACCTTGAGCCTGGTGGAATTTGCAGGCAGCCAGCAGTCAGCAGAAGTAGCCTGCACTACTGCATTCTAACCACTGTGCCACTGTGGCTCAAGCTGAAGTCTTTCTGTAATCAATGCTTAATTTCTTTTATTTTTGTTTTTTTTAATTACTCAGAGTGCCATAACAATAATTCTGATGTTTCTTAGTCCTTTTCTAAATCCAGATCAAACTTCTGCCAGCTCTTTGAACAACTCCTTGAGCAACCCTTGCACCCTTGTACCATCCAATGCTCTAATCTGTATTGGATGATCCTAAGTATTATTTTGCTAGCACATGAAGTTAAGGATATGGTATAGTTCTTTCTTCACTCTGTTGAGTCATCTTTCTTTGGTATTGATATTCCAATATGCTGGGCACTGTGTTGTCCTCCAGATTTGATGGCATAAATAGATGAGAGCATTTTCTATTACTTGCTACATTTCTGTAGATACAATATTCCATTAATTTCTATAGCCTTCTAATTTGATAATTACCATAGTGCTGATCTACTTTCCGTACTAGAGGGTATTGTAAGTGGGGAATATCTTCTAAGAATGTCTATTTCTTGGAATTCCAGACTATCCTTTTCCTCTTTGTTTGATCTCCTTTGAATCAGTTACCATCAATTCATTGGCATCCTTTAGCACAGGGGTCGCCAACCTTTAGGACCTCAGGGACCACCAAATTCATAATTTTAAATCCTGCAGTCCAGAAACCCTGAGAAAACCCCAAAAAAAGTCTGCAGAAAAATTCCCACACCCTGTTTTCCTATCAATTGATCATTTTTTATTTAGGATCTCAGGATACCTCCTCCAGCTCTGTTCTCAGGGGGAGAGGGAGAGAGAGAGACTTTTGACTTCATGCAAGGAAAGCAGCAGAAGCAGCAGAAGTCTTTCTGCCTCTTGGAGCAGAATGCCTGGCAGGGTCCCAAAGACTCATTTCTGGCGGAGTTTCTGGGAGAGAAAGAAAGACTTTTGCTGCTTTCCTTATGTGAAGCCAAAAGCAGAAGAAGAAAAAAGCAGAAACAAGCAGCCCGGTGGCAGGCGAGGCACATGGGACGAGTGGAGGACGTTCCCCCCTCCACCCTTTCCCCCCTCCCCTCACTACCTCATGTTGTTCACAATGCAAGCGGCGCAAGCCTTATGTTCCCGCGGGCCATGTGGGTGGTGCAGCCTTGTGTTCCTGTGCAGCCTGGATTAATTGCTTTGGGGATGCTTTAGGGGTGACATTTCTCTGCAGGCCACCAAAAATTTCTTGCGGACCACCAGTGGTCCCCAGCCCACTGGTTGGCGACAACTGCTTTAGCATACCAAAAGTTTGAAACCTCCTTCTGAATTGGAGATCTTCCGAATTGGAGATCTTTTGAAAGACTTCTCTTGTTTTTCCATATTTGTTTCTATCTTTGGTGTCTACAGATGTTATTATAATACTGTGTTTTGTCTTTTCTAGCGACAGTTTGCTAATTCTTAATTAAATTCCTTCCGGAGTTCTTTATCTTTCCTGGCTTTGTCTTCATTATTCTCTTGGCAATTTCCGTTATTTTTTCTGACATACCATTGGCTTTCTTCTTTTCTTCTTGGTATTTAACAATCTTTTTTCACATTACTATTTTCCAGTTTTATAAAATAATTTTTGACTTCCTTTTCATCATTTTTTCTTGGCTTTTTAACATTTGTAGTGTATGTTTCAATTTTGCCTTTGACATATCATTTCATTGCAATATAAAACTCCAAAGTAGTTGCTCCAGCATTTCTTCTCTTTAGTTTAATTTCAAATAATTTTGTAACTTTTGTTTTATTTATTTATTATTTATTAGTGGGACTTATATGCCGCCCCATCTCCGAAGACTCGGGGCGGCTTACAATAAAACAACAACAATAAATACTTAAAAAAGAATTAAACTAACAGTCCCAATTACAATTACCAAATACAAAACTTAAAATCAATCAAAAAGTTTTAATTTCCATTCACTCGTTTGGAAGCTTTCTGCATAGCCTGACTTATCCATTTATATTTCAAACAGAATCACCCTTCAAGTTCTGTTTCTGTTTTAATCTTAACCATTCCTTGTTATCCTTGACTGCATTCTTTGTAACTAGAGTTTTCCTTCTGTTTACATCACACAGTATCTTTTTCTCATCCTCATTTTTTCCAGCAATCCACTGCCTTATACGCAGTTTCTTTATTCACAAGCTTATTCCATTTTATCATTCCACATGAGACCCTTTTTCATCAGTGGTGGGATTCAAATTTTTTTACTACCAGTTCTGTGGGCATGGCTTATTTGGTGGGTGTGGGTTAGGGTCATGTGACTGGGTGGGCGTGGCTTGGTGGCCATGTGACTGGGGTGGGTATACTTGGTGGTCATGTGACTGGGTAGTCATGTCTTGGTGATCATGTGACTGGGGTGGGCATGGCTTGGTGGTCACATGACTGGCTGGCGTGGCTTGGTGGTCATGTGACTGGGTGGGTGTGGCCAACTCAATGTCACTCACGCCTGTGCCGCCTGTCCCTCCCTCCCAGCCATTCCTTGTCACACCCAGCCTCAACATATCTATTGTTCTGTAAAAATGTTGTTCACCTTTTTTTGACTTTATTATCTATGTACTATAGATGTACTTTCATGGACCACTGAAAGGAGGAAATGGCTCACATGCTTTGCTCAAGAGTGTGGCAACAGGCTTTTAAGCGGCTGCCAGAAAGAGTGGGGGAGGGAATGTATTTTCCAAAGCACCAGAAGGCAAACAATGTATTTTCCAAAGCACCAGAAGGATGGAACTGAACAAAAAAGGGAAGCAACCTAAAAGTAAGGAGAAACTTCCTGACAGTAAGAACAATTAACCAGTGGAACTGCTTGTCTCCAGAAGTTCTGGGTGCTCAATCACTGGAAGTTTTTAAGAAAAGACTAGACAGCCATTTCTCTGAAATGCTATAGGGTTCCCCCCAAGGTCCCTTCTAAGTGTTATTCTGTTATTCTGACACCTTTCCCAGGACCTCTACTCAGAGTTTGGCATCCTCAGAGTTTTCCTGCCTGAGCAGGGGGTTGGACTAGAAGACCTCCATAGTCCCTTTCAACTCTGTTAAACACACCTGTATTTATGCTCTGGACTATAGAAATTCAATGCATGTAAACCCTGAAAAATACCTGGGCAAAAGAAAGGCAGTAAAATCACTCTAGGTATAGGGACAGCATAAAATATTAATATATGATAACTAATGAAACAATTAAAAATAGCACAGAGTTTTTTTCTCTCTCTCCCTTCCTGTTTCTTTTTCTTTCTTTCTCTCTCTCTTCCTATTTCTTTCTCTTTCTTTCTCTCCCTTCCTCTTTCTTTCTTGCTCTTTCTTTTTCTTTCTCTCCCTTCCTTTTTTTCTTCCTATTTTTTTCTTTCTTTCTCTGTCTCTTTCTTTCTTTCTTTCTTTCTTTCTTTCTTTCTTTCTTTCTTTCTTTCTTTCTTTCTTTCTCTCCCTTCCTTCCTTTCTTTCTTGCTCTCTCTTCCTTCCTTCCTTCCTTCCTTCCTTCCTTCCTTCCTTCCTTCCTCTCTCTCTCTCTCACAGACACATACCTGGTCTGACTGGGACAGCGCGAGAAGGCAGAAAGCGAGCGGCTATGGCAGCGGGGGCATCAGCGCTGCTATGGGAGGCAGCCCCGGGAGTGCCCACCCTCCCTTTCAGGGCACCTCTTACCGCGGCATTGGACAGATGTTCCTCCTGTGTGGAGTCAGCTCTTGCACAGCCCCACCTCCTCAGAAGAGCAGTGAGAAGTCTGCTTAAGTGGGGAGGAAGGAAAGCCCTGGCCCACCCGTTCTGCCTGGCAGCTCTGCTCCCCTTGCTCTTCCAGGTTTTGGCGTGCTGGCCAGCTCGGACATGGGACAGTTGATGCCCCACCAGCAAACGCTGCCCTGCCAGCTGCTCCTGCCACCGCCGACAACAAAAAGGCAGCAGCAGTTCTCAGCCGTCTCTCACTGCTGCTCTTTTGGGGAGGCAGGGCTGCACGTGTGAACTACCACTGGCCTCTCACCTCAGTGGTGGCAGGAGCAGCGGGCAGGACCAGGGCAGCGTTTGCTGGCAGGCTGGCTGGCATGCCGGAACCTGGAAGAGAGCAAGGGGAGTAGAGGCGTTGGCACGCAGGTCCACCCCATTGAGCCCGCTGCACTGGAAGGACTTGCCCACGTGCCTTCTCCTTGCAGAAAGTCCCAGCCTCATGTGTGCACATGTGAGGTCCCGGGACTTTTTGCTAGGAGACAGCACGTGGGCTACCGGCTCAGTTCCGTCTAGCAAAGAGGCATCAGCTGGGAGACTTCTTGCACTGAAAAAAAGAGGCAGCAGCTGCAGGCATCTCATGACGGGGTGGGGGGGCGAGATGCAGGCTGGTGGGGAACCCAGCATCTCTCAGCCCTGGCTTGCCATCCCTGGCAGCCAGCCACTGGTCGCAGCCACAGACGATGAAAGAGGCGGTCATAGGGAAGGAAGCGAGGAGATTAAGGGCCAGACCAGGGCCTCTGAAGGAGGGGAAAATGGGCGACGCATCGCGCCTAAGGGAGAGTGAGTGGCGAGTGGGCGGCGGCTCCGGGGAAAGGCTGGAGCTGGGGAATCATGTGTTACCCCACCCGGCCGAGGCAACTGGCAGTTCCAGAGCCTCAGGGAATAGCGCACATCCCTGGGGCCCCAGCCCCCGACCCAAGGTGAAGGGTCAGCGGGCGGAAAGCATTGCTTACCTTTGGTGAGCTGAGACGACCGGGCATCAACAAGGCAACTGGCAAGGCGATTAGCTGGGCCACGTGGTGAAGGCAACATATATAGGGTGGGGGTGGGTGGGACAAGCATCGAGCAGCTGGAAAAGATGAGCGAGCATCAAGCAGCCAGAAGGAGAGAGCAAGTGGCGACCAGGCGACCGGGTCAGGGGCCTGGCCAGCCAGAAGTTGCTACTGGTTCGGTGACCCACGCCAAATTCTTGCTACCGGTTCGCCTGATCTGGTGCGAACCGGCTGAATACCACCTCTGTTTTTCATGCTTCCACTAGTGTAATTCCACACACTTCTGTGGTACTCTGTAAAATATTGTTCTTCATTCTGTTTAAAGCAACTTCTATATTCTCTTTTCCTATGTAAAATTATTCTGATACTTATTTATACAAAACTTTTTTCTGCAATCATTCTATCTCTCTCTCACACTCTGTCTGTCTCTCTCCCTCCCTCCTCCCTCCCCAACTCTCTTTTACTCACTTTGATGTCCATTTGTTTCAAGGGCCACTTTTATCTTTCCCCAAAATGCTGAACTTTACATTCTGGATATCTTGTTCTCCTTGTATACAATTGGAATTGTGCATAATAGATATCACATGTTTCAATCACATACATTTCTTTGCCAGAAGTACATATCAGTGGTGGGATTCAAAAGTTTTTACTACCGATTCTGTGGGTGTGGCTTGGTGGGCATGGTGTGGCTTAGTGGGAGTGGCAGGGGAAGGATACTGTAAAATCTCCATTCTTTCCGCACTCCACTAACCTGCTTTCCAGCTCTGTTCTCCTGTGCTGGGCAACCAAAGAAGACTAAGTCAATCAGCTGAGACTCGGGAAACAGAGAATAGATGGGGGCGGGACCAGTCAGAGATGGTATTCCAAACTACTCAAAATTTCCACTACCGGTTCTCCAGAACTGGTCAGAACCTGCTCAATACCACCTCTGGTACATATGAAAAGAGATGCTTGAGGCACATATTCCATTCACCTGTTCCCACTTTTCTTCACTTTTGGATTTTGAATGTTCGAGTCACCTTTTCTCTGCTGATTCATTTCCTTCCCATCTATCCATTCCATCAAACAGAGTCCCCCTCCCTGATTGCATTCATTTAGAGTGTTCCACAATCTCCCCCAAACTCATGTCTAATTCCATCATCACCATTCACTAGAGTGTACTATGTAAACCTATGGAATATACCAATTTTACTTTGTGACATTGAGATCCAGTTTAGTGCAGTATTTAAGGCATTTGGCTAGAAACCAAGAAACAGTCCCCAAGAATAAAACCAGAGGTGGTATTCAGCAGGTTCTGACCCATTCTGGAAAACCGGTAGTGGAAATTTTGAGTAGTTCAGAGAACTGACAAATACCACCTCTGACTGGCCCAGCCCCCATCTATTCTCTGCCTCCCGGGTCCCAGCTGATTGGCTGGGTCTTCTTTTGTTGCCCTGCACAGGAGAACGGAGCTGGAAAGCAGGTCAGTGTTGTGGTTCGCCGGCAGCAGATGTGGACGGCTGAGGTCTCGGAGAGCAAGGACTCAGATGAGGGGCCTGCATGTGATGCAGTTGATGGGACCAGGACTATCAGAGAGTGGAGTTCTGCCTTCGGAGCTTGTGGAGGCTGGCAGCAGTGATGCAGAAGACCCCGAGGAGCCTGTGCCCAATGCGTGTGCGCGCAGGGCTACTCGAAGGAAAGAGCAGCTGCAGCAGCAGGGTGACTCAGGAGTAAGGCTGCAAGGTGATGGCCCCTCCCTTAAGGGATAAAAGCCAGCCCTCAGAGGTGGGATTCTTTGCAGGAATCAAAGAAGTTCTTGCACTTCAAGTCTTGTGGAAGCTTGGACTATCCTGCTTTGTGTTTGGAGACTTTTGGTTTTGATTATTTCCTTGCAATTTAATCTTGTGTTCTTGGCAGCCTTGCACAACCTTGGCATGGCTTGTTCTTATCTGGGACAATTAGTTTTTAATAGCATTTTACTGTGAATGAACGGAATTCACAGAGAAGTATTAAAAAGGTTTTGCTTTTATCTCTGTTTGGTGTTTGTTTGCTTTGAACGAGGCTTGGGTCGGAACAGTTAGTGGGGTGGGGAGGGAATGGAGATTTTACAGTATCCTTCCTCTGCCACACCCACCAAGCCATGCCGACCAAGCCATGCCACACCCACCAAGCCATGCCCACAGAACCAGTAGTAAACATTTTTTGAATCCCACCACTGAACAAGACATGATTGTGCAAAAGGAAAACAAAACATTTTGGAATACATGCAGTGCACTGACATGTAGTCAAGACTACTGACACCCCCTTCCCCCTAAAAGAAAAAAAAGAGGATGATGGGTTAAGGTATACATTTCAAGTAGATTTTCAAGATTTTGGAATGATCTTTCAGAAAATAAAATATCCAAATATACTCAGTCCAAGAATTAGCTTAACACTTAATCACTGTTTGTAGTAGGCCAACTAGTGGAACATGTCAAGATATAATTTGTCTCACTGATTTAAATGGTTCCACTTGAGTGTGAGTATACACCTCTGTGCACATGTACCCACCCACACTGAAACACATATATCTATATATTTCTTCTTCCCTCTATAGACTTAGTAAAAGAATGCAGACAGCAGACTCTTTACAGGGATGCCTGCAAAACTACATTTCAGAGTTACATGCTGAAAAAAATGAATAAAAAATCTACAGTCAATCAGGCAATGGAAAGGGAACTAACCTTCACCCTTGCTTCTTCAAAAATAATATCATATTCCCAAAAGAACAAGTATTTACTACTTCAAAAGTTACTACACTTAAAATGTTATAACTGAATTCCTAATAGCAGCATGTGATACCTTCCAGATTTTTTTTAAAAATGTGAACGCTAATCTTCTACCTATGAAAACCATATTATTAGGACAACAATCTTATCATAGCAAAAGCCGCTATATTATTTATGTGTCTGATAAGAACAGATACTATACTTGATTTTACCAAAAAGGTGAAGATGTCAAAATAATTATGGTACAAATGGCTTGTGTCCTTTTGTGGCAACTGCTTCAAAGTAATGCTACAACTAAAAAAACATCATTGATTTGCTTCAACATTTCAGATCAAACCATTGAAATAAGTCAACTGGATCTGATTAGCCATTCTAGACTAATGAAAATTGGGGAAATTGGCATTGGCACATGTTGAAAATTCCCTTTTAATTCCTAAATCAATGTGGCATGACCACTTCAAATCAAAATTTCAAACAGAACCAGAAGAGAAGGTTGATTAATTCTGTGTGGAAGTGAAGCATCAATGGCCTACTAAGTGCTATAATTTAGATGTCAGGATTTAGCAGTGAAAAATGAAGGACGCCACGAAGCATTGGGTGTGTTATGTATGCAGGTTTGAATGTCATTGGTTTAGTTTGAACTGTTCTTGTAAAATGTCAAATATGATTGGTTTAAAAAGTGCAGGAAAATCCTGCACTCTGATTGGCTGGCAACTGTGGCTGCTGGCTATAAGCAGCAGCCGCAGCCCAGCCAAATCGGGTCTGTTATGAGCTGTAGTCACTAATAAACACTTCACTGAAGCTCTCCGCATCTGACTCTTCATGCAAACTTAACACTGGCGATGAAGGTGGGATCCTTCCTGAAGAGAAGACGATGCGGAAAACAAGCTGAGAGAGATGGCTGCGCTGAACACCCCCCCAGCCCCGTTTGATCCAACGGCAGAAGACTGGGACTCATACACAGATCGTTTCCAAATGTATTTGGAGGGAAACGATCTTGCCGACATTTCTGAGAAGTGGAAGAGGGCGGTCTTTCTCACGCACTGCGGTCTGGCAGTTTTCAAGATGGCAAAGGCATTGGCGGGAGCTGCAGACGTGAAGGTAATGGAATGGCCTGATTTAGAAAAGCTTTTTGTAACCCACGGGTTACCTGATATTCTTGTCTCTGACAATGGCCCTCAATTTACATCCAACCTTTTTGAATCCTATCTAGCACAACTGGGTATCAGACATGCTCTGACAGCCCCTGGGCACCCTTCGGCTAACGGCCGGGCTGAACGCATGGTAGGTTTTACCAAGGAAAAGCTTCAGCAATTGGGTCCAGGGGACATCACTGAGAAAGTTGAAAAACTTCTTAGTATTCAGCACATCACTCCTAACCCATCAACTAACTTATCCCCAGCAGAGTTGTTGATGGGTAGGAAACTTAGGTCTTCCCTTGACCGCCTTCATCCCACTTACGCACCCAATGCACCACTAGATTCCACTAGCAAAGTTCGCGTTCAGTGTGGGTGATTCTGTTTATGCTAAGAACCTTATGGGTGAACCTTCATGGATTCCTGCTGAAATAACTCAAATCACAGGCCCTCTTTCTTACAGGGTACAAACAGAGGATGGAGTCCTCTGGAGCAGGCACATTGATCAACTTAGATCCAGACTACCTCAGGAACATCACAATTGTTCCTCTCTAGCTCCCATACCTAATGCCTTTTCTATGGGGGAGGGGGAGGAGCATGAGGATAATCAGCAAGTAAGAATCAACCCCATGTGTAACGAGCCATTATGACAGGAACCATCCCAAAACCTGTCACAATGCCAGAATCCATCCTTACAAGTGGAAGATTGCACATCACTACCTGACTTGGGTGCTGACATTGGGTTGGAGATGGGTTGGGAGGAGAGACCAGATTCTAACAATCAAACGGGGTCTTCTTTCACTGGAAGCCCAAGTAGGGAAATGTCAACAGACACATTTCCTCTCTCACTGGGTGAGAACATTAAAACTTCTGAACCACGAAGGTCTCAATGTACACGTAAGAGCCCCACCTATTTAAAAGAATACATTAGATAGGTTGGGGTTTGAGTATGGACTGAACCTAGTGGGGAGGGGTGTTATGTATGCAGGTTTGAATGTCATTGGTTTAGTTTGAACTGTTCTTGTAAAATGTCAGAAATGATTGGTTTAAAAAGTGCGGGAAAACCCTGCACTCTGATTGGCTGTCAACTGCGGCTGCTGGCTATAAGTAGCAGCCGCAGCCCAGCCAAATCGGGTCTGTTATGAGCTGTAGTCACTAATAAACACTTCACTGAAGCTCTCCACGTCTGACTCTTCATGCAAACTTAACAGGGTGGAAACTAATAAAGGAGAGTAGCAACTTAGAACTAAGGAGAAATTTCCTGACAGTTAGAACAATTAATCAGAGGAACAATTTGCCTCCAGAAGTTGTGAATGCTCCAACACTGGAAATTTTTAAAAGGATGTTGGATAACCATTTGTCTGAAGTGGTGTAGGGTTTCCTGCCTAGGCAGGGGTTGGACTAGAAGACCTCCAAGGTCCTTTCCAACTCTTCTATTCTATTCTATTCTATTCTATTCTATTCTATTCTATTCTGAATTCACCAATTTACTTTAAAATGTATGTTATTATAGTTTACAATATGAAATTTATATTGTCATGGATGTTCTGGATTTGAAAATATGGTCTTATTGAAAATCACATCTGTTCTGATGTCACAGACTTAAAAAAAAGTAAACTACACAATTATGATAGCTTTATATCAAATAACAACAGACCATAAATAGATTGGTCTAGAATTATATTTATGTTTTCCATAACAAATAACTTTCAGATGTTATAAATGTAAAGCTGGAGCAGATAATTTTTTCAAGAAGTTTTTCTTAAATTAAAAGTTACAGTTGTTTTTTAGTGGCGTAGTTTGCCAAGAGCAATGCTCCCAGAATTAATGAGAGGGAAACTAGGTTAAAAAGTAAATTCAATTTAGTTTACATTTACAGTTAATTTAAACTAAATAATAAATCTTCAGTCATGCATGTAGCAATTTCTTCCTTTTATATTAAAGTTATAATTTGATAACAGCTTATTCTCATTTGATGTAAAGGAAGGATCCTGTGACAGAATAGTATAGCTAATCTTACATGATCTCCCAGACAGACAAGCTCTGCTTGAAAGTGATAATAAATTCATGCCTGAGAAATAACGTGGAATGAAATAGACATTAGATTCTAGTACATCAAATCTGAACAGCTATTGATGGAATTATTAGCACTCTATGCTGTTGTTACCAATTACTGCAGGGGAAGGATTTCAGATAAAATTAAAACATGCCCCTGAGTGACTAACACATTTGATATACCTAGAGAAACTGTAACATAAACAAATCTGGATAGATCACACATTTTAATACGATCACATCCCTCTGAGGTGCAAGAGTTTTCTAAAATTAATAAAAAAAATCATTATGATACAAAACTAATAATTATTATCAGGCTGAAAGGAATGAGGAAGTGAAACAAAACAATATGGATACTATGCAGGAAAAACTAATCGTTTTTAAAATGTATCAACATGCAGTTTAAAATTTATTTGCTTATTTAGGCTATGCCACGGGCTCTGATTGGCGTCCAACTCTTAGGGTCTCAGAGTTTGTAGAATAATATTAAAAGTAGATAAAGTGGAATTTTGACTGAAGACAGTTAAAATGACACAGACAGAATACAGGCGGGTGCCTCCATCTATAATAAACATATTTCAAATGGAATTCTTGACTGTTGCTTAATAAGTCCTGGAGATAATAGAAAAGGGGGAAAAATCAGAGAAGCAGTGGTGAACCAATCAATTTGGCACAAGTAGATTTGTCCAATCTATTATGCCTTTCTGAGAGAAGATTTGCCTATGAATTTGGCAATGCTGCTTGATTTAATAAGTTGCTTGGCGAAACAGCTGCAGCATCTGAGTTAAGAATGAGCCTGCCAAATATGCTGCGGTGACCTCCAGCTTAGATTACAGTACTTCGGTTTGGCCTGCTTTTAAAATCTAGCAAAAAACTTCCACCAGATCTTGATTGCTGTGGTCAGCAGACAGCTGACAAAAATAACTAAAGGGCCACATTATCCCCAGTCTTTAAGAAAGTGTATTGATCTGTAACGGAGATTTTGGATATCCTGAAATGGTTGCCTGAAGGAGCACATCTCATCTCTACGATCTCTAACTTGAAACATCTGTTTTCAAAATTCATAGAAAACCACTAAAATATGATGCGAGGTTAGCAAGAAAAGAGCTTTCGAAATCCCTTTCAGTTAAATGCATTGCTATCATTTTGGAAAAAAATTGTTTAGAAAAATTTGTCCTATATGAGTCGAGTTATCTTTGCACTGCACTGGTGGAAAAAAAAACCTGCTTTCATGTGTCTCTTCTATTTATTATGTTTAATGTTACTTTTAATGTTGTTGGATTGCATCATTTTATAGATTTTATAGACTTTATTCATGAACCATTTAAGGGAGTATTGCTAAAAAGCTGGTCAAGTAGGAATTTATACTTTGATGAGAGTATCAAAAAAATATGACTCTACTGTTTCTATTTATAATTCCAGGCAATCAATGCCCCTTTTGTAGGAGGCTCCATTTCTGTCCTCCAGCTTTTCTCCCTCACCTCCTTTGTAGTCAATGTTTCATGTTCAAAGTATGTTTAATCCTAAATATATTTGCAGAAATGCTTTTGAGCTTAAGTTTATGGTGCTGTTTCTGGATTACTTGTTTGCTTGTTAGCTTGTTCTAAGATTTATATGGCACCAATTCTATGGCTAGCAAAATTTTGATTAACCAGTCAGTTTATTCAGAAGACAATGCCTATAAAAATGTCCCTCTCCTTTCATCTTTAAACGCAGCTGCCTTTCAATAACTACTGTCTTGTTTAATACTAATTTGACCAATTGCATTTTCTACATGCCAACAGTACATTCAATAAAAACTCCAATATAAAAACAATAAAATCAATAACCCCACCCCACCCCCGGTGACAACAAGCAATCAAACAAACCACTTGATGGGCTCCATCCAACTCTGGGTTCCCCAGGTCTGTTGGCAAAACCAGGTCTTCAGGGCCTTATGAAAGAATATCAGAGTGGGAGGCCATTGATGACACTGCTTGGCTAAATAAAGATTCACAACCACAGATTGGATTTACTGATAGAGAACAGTGGTAACAGATTATTCAGTATTGGTTAATGTCAGAAAATAAATTAAATAAATATTTTATCTGATTAATGCTCCACTTGATGTTAACCAAAAGGACGAGAAGCAACATTTTTATATAAGCTTGAAAAAGGAAACTTTCAAGAGACATCCATTAGATGGTGCTCCAGCTGTAACTTCTGACAATTCTACACATCTATACCTACTGGGGATGAAATGGTTATCTTGTTAGATTTATAAATGGGCATTGTTAAGTTAACAAGTTTAAAAGTAACACAGCATGCATGTATGAGGCAATCTGAAATACTGTATATTCATTTGCTGTCGAAAGTGACGACAACCAAAAATGCATTTCAAAATATTTTCCTTCAAACCATTTACTTAGATTTACTTAGATTGGATTATTTCCAGCTGATTATTTCCTATGAGCTAGGCAAGTTATTGTGAGGAGGGGGAGGGGAAGAAAAACAAGAAAGGAAAAACAATTATTGGTACCATGGTAACAGAATCAACAATACCAACATCAATAAACTCAACAAGTAAATTGGCATTTTGCTTTCAAAGCACTGCGAGCAATATCTCATGGTAATGTTTTATTAGATTTCTCTCTCTAATAACACTGTATTATATATGTGTAGGAGAAATAGTACATCCAGAATAAATATAAGCCAAAGAAACATCTGAAAAGAAATGTGTAATTTAGTTTTTTTTTAAATGGCTTGTTCCCCATTTTATAAAAACTGAAGGTAATTATATAGAATGGAGGTGTAAAGGAGTGATAGAGAGAAATTATAAGAATAATATTTTACTTCCACTCAGTAATATTCACTGAACTTTTGTGATTCTAAATGCAATTATTAAATGCAGTCATTTATTCCTTTATGCCCAGAATCCTTTATAATTAGATGTCATGGCCTGCATAAAGTAGCATGAGCACACTTTACATAAAAGTGGGGTTTGATTGCACTTGGAGTATCCAAATAAAAATTGTCCAAATTTACTAATTCTATTCTTATTCTCAGTAAGGAATGCTATTATTATGGCATGGATATAGCTAACACTAACCTAGTTAATACCTTCTCTATCTTACTAAAAAGTGTTATGAAAAAACCTCGATGGATAGGATAGTAATGAAAATGTGATTGGATAACATGGATGCCCAAGAATACATGGGAATAACTGTTCTATGAGTCTCTGCCTGCTTTAAATACATGGCTTAAACAGATGTCTACTCAAATGTCTACATACAAAGTAATAAACATAAAAGCAGGATTGATCTAAGAGTTCACAGCCACTCACAACATTCCCATCTCTTAAGACCTACTGAAAAAGCCAGTTTTAAAACCCAGAGTAGGGGCCATCCCAATGTATCCTCCTGGGGAATACTATTCCAAAGAAAAGGGGACAAATGAAAAATAAAATGCCTCCAATCCTGAGGATGTTTACAGGACATCTCAAAGGTACAGAACACATCTCAAAGAATCTCTGGCTGAAAGACCAAATTTTAGCTACTCTTCTTCCATATTTCCAGTAATCTGAACCCAGCTGATAATACACATATACATATGCATATGCATATGTATATGCATATGCATATACATACATATATAAAGTACTATAAAGTAGCCTTGGTGGTGCAGGCTGTTAAACACCTAGCACTTAATTCCAGCTGCCTGCAATTAGTGCAGGCTCGAATCCCACCAGGCTCAAGGTTGACTCAGCCTTCCATCCTCTCGGGGTAGGTAAATTGAGGACCCAAGATTGTTGGGGGCAATAAGCTGACTTTGTAAAAATGCCGCTTAGTAATAAGCAGGCATATACAATGGAAGGAAGGCTATTGCTGAGCGAAATTGGGTTGTGCTCCAAAAATTGTAAGCCACCCTGAGTCTCTGGAGAAGGGCGGCATATAAATGTGAATTTATATATATATATATGTGTGTGTGTGTGTGTGTGTGTGTGTGTGTGTAGAAAAATTTACAAGATAAGAATATTACTATAGATTCAATATAAAGCCATACTAATAGAGAAATAAATGAGGAGAATCATTTCTACAACATCTTACTGGAGGAAAGGATTTGTTGGGGGAAAGATAATCCCAAAGAAATCCAGGTCCTAGTCTATGAAGGACTTCCAAGGTGATAGCCAGGACACTGAACTGCATCCTGACCTCAACTAGTCTCCAGTGCAGCTCTTGAAGCAGCAGTGACAGAAGCTGCTATTCAAGTTGTCCCTTTCCCGTCCAGTTGTAGAAGCAAGTTGCAACAGACCAAACGCAAGCTTATTAAGGTGTAAGTGACTGAGAGAAAGGCTTCTAGATTGGGAAGGTTTGGGGAAAAGTCTGACTGAAAGGGTGAAAGAGATGACAACCAGCACATTTAGGAAATACAATATAGTTTTATGCTAAAGAGTGCAGATTTTTAGCCTTCAAAAAATCATTGAGAAAACTGCAAATGTGAGAAAGTAAGTTTAGTGTACATTTGTTGATTCAGATAAAGTATATGATAACCGAAGTAGACTAGAAATTTAGATTGTTTCACATAAATATGTAATTGAAAGCTGGTTGCTCTATCTGATGCGATGGCAGTAAAACAAGTACACGCATAAATGGAATGCATAGTTCAACGTTGTGGAATAAAGGAAGGAAGTGTGTTGTATCTCTTGGTGTTTAATGGATCAGAAATTATTATGGTGATGTTAAAGATGTGAGAGGCTGGAGATAATGTCTAGTCTAATGAAGGAACATCTAGTCTATTAAAAGAAGGACTAGTGGTGACATGATAGCAGTCTTCCGATATTTGAGGGGCTGCTACAAAGACAAGGAAGCCAACCTGTTCTGGAAAGCACCTGAAGGCAGGACAAGAGAAAATGATGGAAACTAATCAAAGAAAGAATCAAGCTAGAAATAAGAAATTTCCTGACACTCCAAGGTTCCTTCCAACTCTGTTACTCTATTATTCTGGAATTGATGAGATCATCAGAGAGAAAGAGAGGGACAAGAAGTTTAAAGAAAAAACTCACTGTACGGTATGAATTAACATATAGGTGTGATGGTGTAAGTAAGTTTTGGGAGTTACAGCAAATGGAGTGTGTACATAATATAATTTTAGCTATGTTTCCTTTTCTTTTTCTAATGCCATCCTTTTCATTGTCTTACTTGGTTTCTGTGCTCTGTAAACATTTAATCCAAAAGAAAACAGCATGATATATACTATATATGTTCTTGAAACAATGTGGTTAAGGGATTAAAGTTTTGGAAACTATTGAAAATTATACTAAAAATAACTTTAGAAAATGTACACCTGCTTTATTTGGAACTCTGTAGAAATCTCAAAATTTGGTTTGTCTGTTTTGGCAAATATCCCAAAATATACAATGTGAATTATGAAACAAGATTCACTGAGACTACGTATAAAATTTTGTGAGGGGTTTAGGAAATTGAAACCAATCTCTTTCCGTGTCCTTTGTGAACTGAAGCTACCATTTAAGACTAAATCTGATCAGACTATTCCAGAGATTAATGGAGAGAGAAAGTTGGTGAACCTAGAAATTATTTTGATTTTTCAGGGTCTTAAATTTTAATTTGCTGCATAATTCAAAGTGCTTCTTAGCCAAGGAAAACTTAAACAAATTTTGTATCATCTTGCAGCAATAGTGCAAATAAGCATAACGCCTTGAGAATAGAATACACCTGCTTAATATTTACATAATGAATTTCTGGTCTATATAACACAAGTTCCCACCTTGTCAGCTTCACCTCATACCATTAATAAGTATACAGTGGATGTCTGCAACTGATTTTTAGAAGCTTAGGAAAAGTAGCAAGCACATTTGGTTTATTTTCAACTCAATGAATATTTTCAAAAAGCCACCATTAATAATGCTGGAAGTCAGGCTTAATTAACATGTACTTTGTCCATTTTCTTTGTCATCAAATTTTCAAGGAATGACATTTGTTAAAATTCCTAGCTTGAATTAAATGACAATTATTTACTGTGTTGAAAGCTAATTTACTGCATTAACAAATTCCCTAAACATAGAGAAACTAGTTGCTATGCAACTATGGAATGTCCCAGTTATGTTGAACAATATATGTGATATATACTACTTAAAGTAATAATGAGCATCACTGACATCATCATCCTGAAAAGGGATACAATTGGAAAAGGTGCTTTTGGTCACCTGAGGCTGAAAAAAAGTAAAAAGAACTGTGGCCAGAGGTTTTTCGGAAACCTGGAAGACACGTCTCTGGCTTTCTGGATTGGGAAGCCCATGAAAGCAGCATTTTCCAAACTACTGTATACTTGCAGATTGTTTCATCACACTATCAGGTGTAGTTTTATAAAGAAAACAATGCAAATGGTGAAAAAATATATATCAATTACTGTTTAAAATTGGTATTAAAATTATACTTACTTTTCCATAGCTCAGCAGGATGATTCTTACCAGGACAACGTTAATATGGGCACCTAAAGACTCATCATGATAGATTTCGTTAACCTACAACAGAACATGAAAATATCCATGTAACATGACAACCGTTGAATAAAGCCACGTGTTAAAAAATTTTAATTCAAAATCTACTTAATAATAGCATATTTACCTAACAATCAAGCTGCAACACTGTATTAAATTAGAACCTTGGAAATAAAATGCTAGCTGTGATATTTTGAAATATTGTTTTATTTCCCTGACACCAGAAAAGAACATGAAGGATTATTGTTAAGGCAGAAAAGAAAAAAAGCACATTTGTTATGCTTAGGTTATAATTTGTATTTACTTATTAGTTAAGAAAACTTTCCTATTCAATTAGCTTTTGGGAGGAATGGTGGTACAAAACTATAAAAAAGGTGATAGTGATGTGCAAGACTCACCTGCCTCATAAGTTTATGGATTGTAAAGACATTGTACCTTGTCAAGTTTCTGAATAGCAATAGCACTTAGAGTTATATATCACTTCATAGTGCTTTTACAGTCCTAAATGGTTTACAGAGTCAACATATTGCCCCCAACAATATGGGTCCTCATTTTACCAACTTCAGAAGGATAGAAGGCTGAGTCAACCTTGAGCTGCTCAGAATCAAACTCCTGGAGTGAGCAGTGAATTACAGTAGCCTGCATTCTGCATTCATATCACCACTGAGCCATCATGGCTCTGTCTTCAATGGTATAAGAGCAGGGATACAACAATTCTTGCCCAGCACCAGCTTTCTTAGAAGACTCAGACTGAGTGAGTGCCTTTCTCTGCCTTTGATTCTCATCCTACAAAATTTTAGTGTCATGTGCATACTATGAAATGTTTGAATAAACCTAGGATGCTTTATCTTAGTGAATAAAGAGATAAACCATTCTGTGACTCTCTCATGCTTTTGTTAACATAGCTGTGGGGTGCGTTTGTTTGTTTATTACTTTTAAGATGAAAATAAGGTATCTCTGAAAATTGCCAAGTCTTCACAAATCCCTTCCTCATAAACAAGGCTCCGTATTACAGTGGAAAATGATGTATACATTGATTGATTATGTTTGTCTCTAAGACAGCATATCTCTAACATGTATTTTAGGTCTCCCCAACAGTACACTAATCAAATCTGTAACTGGGTCCAACCAATTTGTACTGATCATCTTCTTCTCCTTATTTCCTCCTTTCTTAGTATTACAGCCTTCTCTAGAGAGCTAGAGCATCCAAGTAGATAAAATTCTCATTTGTGCCTCAAATGAGAATTCTGAATTGATTTTTATTATTTATTTATTTAGTTTGTCAAGCATGTATGAGAAAACAAGTATAAGTATGAACATAATATATAAACATATAAGTATAAACAGGTATGAGTATATACATAATAAATGAATACTAATAAATGGGAACAGTAGGAGAGGGACGGTAGGCACGCTGGTGCACTTAATGCACGCCCCCTTTGTTTGTTTCATGATCCATTGGTTTTTTTTTACTATATAAAGTATTCTCAAAGTCTTTTCTAGAGTTCAAAGTTCAAAAGCATAAATACTCTTCCTATCCACCTTCTTCAAAGTCCAACTTTCACTTCCATAGATGGTCACAGAGAATACCATAGCTTGCACTATTCTGATCTTTGTAGGTACAGACACATGATGGCATCTGAATATATTTTCCAAAGACTTCATGACTGCCCAACCAAGTGGTAGCTATGACCTGTGGCATATTTCTCGACTGCTTGCTTCCTTATTGTTCATGATTGATCCTAAAAGGCAGAAGTTATCCACCTATTTTGATTATCAATTCTAAAAATATACAAAAAAAGTAGAGCTTAGTGATATCAACTGTGGTTGAGTGTGTTATGCAAACTGAACCACAGTTTGTAAATCATACCATAAACTTCAGTGTGTTTTATGGCTTTAGAACCTGTGAATAAAATTGTGGTTTATTTAATAATAATAATAATAATAATAATAATAATAATAATAATAATAATAAAACCTAATCATAATATTTGGGGCCATGCATAGCTAAAAGTTTTTTTGAAGTTCATAAAAAGGAAAAAAATGAATGGCAAGATTGCAGGTTTAATTTTATTTCATGTAATTATTAGTTTTATTCACCCATTAGAAACCTTATAGGCAACTTACAAAAATGAAGCTTGATAGGGCTTAAACAATTAAAGTATTTCTCAATAGTTTCCAGAAGGATGACTGTTTTAGAGTGGATTGCAACAAAGACAACAGTCTTCTGGCATGATCAAGGCTCATAAAATTATAAATCTGGTTTCATACAATTTACTTCATTTCAGAAGTTATATGTCTCTGGAAATTCTCAATCATCCAGATCATGGTTGTCCCAAAGGTGCCTTTTTTTAAAAAAAATTCATATTTATATGCCGCCCTTCTCCGGAGACTCAGGGCGGCTTACAATGTTTGGAGCACAACCCAATGTGCTCAGCAATAGCCTTCATTCCATTGTATATGCCTGCTTATTATATATGCCTGCTTATTACTAAGCGGCATTTTTACAAAGTCAGCTTATTGCCCGCAACAATCTTGGGTCCTCAATTTACCTACCCCGAGAGGATGGAAGGATGGAAGACTGAGTCAACCTTGAGCCTGGTGGGATTCGAGCCTGCAGTAATTGCAGGCAGCTGGAACTAAGTGCTAGGTGTTTAATAGCCTGCACCACCAAGCCTCAAGAGGCAACTGGGCTTTCTGATTTTTCGTTGAAGATTTATTTTTATTTATTTGATTTGATTTGTCAATCACTTACAAGATAATAGGTATAAGTATAAACATAGTTATGAATACATGGAATGGATACATCACCAAATACAGAGGAAAGAGGCAATGTTCTGAGTTTTTTTTCAGACTTTGATTGCTTTTTATTTTATTTATTTATTTGATTTGTCAATCACTTACAAGATAATAGGTATAAGTATAAACATAGTTATGAATACATGGAATGGATACATATAAGAAAAATAAAAATAAAAGAATAGGACAGGGATGGTAGGCACATTGGTGCGCTTATGCATGCCCCTACAGACCTCTTAGGAAAGGGGTGAGGTCAATAGTAGACAGTCTAAGGTTAAAGTTTTTGGGGTTTGGGGAAGAAACCACAGAGTCAGGTAGAGTATTCCAGACATTGACCACTCTGTTGCTGAAGTCGTATTTCCTGCAATCAAGTTTGGTGCGGTTAACCTTGAGTTTGTATCTATTGTGTGCTCTTGTATTGTTATGGTTGAAGCTGAAGTATTCATTGACAGGTAGGACATTGCAATGTATGATTTTATATACTATACTTAGATCGGACTGAAGGCAGCATAGTTCTAGGTTTTCTAGGTCTAGAATTTCAAGTCTGGTGGCATAAGGTATTCTGCAATGAGTAGAGGAGTGGAGAACTCTTCTTGTGAAATATTTCTGGACTTTCTACTGTGTTAATATCAGATACGTAATGTGGGTTCCAGACTGATGAGCTGTATTCAGAATTGGTCTAGCAAATGTTTTGTATGCTCTAGTTAGTAGTGTAATATTACCAGAGAAAAGCTATGTAAGATTAGGTTAACAACTCTTAATGCTTTTTGGCTATGTAGTTACAGTGGGCTCTAGCACTTAGATCATTAGAGATGAGTACTCCAAGGTCCTTGACAGAGTTTGGATCATCAACAAGGTCTTGACTATTCAGCTTGTATTTTATTTTCTGATTTTTTTGCCAATATGTAAGACAGAGCATTTATTTGTTGAGATTTGAAGTTGCCATTTGTTTGACCATTCTGATACATAGTCGAGGTCTTTTGAAGGGTAGCAGTATTGTCTGTGGTGTTGATTAGCTTTACATCATCAGCAAAGAGAACACAGTTGCTCTTAATATGATCACAGAGGTCATTTATGTAGAGTATGAAGAGAGTTGGTCCTAGAACACTGTCTTGGGGACACCACTGTTGACAGGTACAGAATTTGATAGGACGCTTGCAATTTTGACCATTTGTTGTCTGTTTGACAGGAATGCTTCTATCCAGTTATGCAGGTGTCCAGAGATACCATAAGATTTTAGTTTTAGGAGTAGTTTGTCGTGTACCACTGAATTGAAGGCTTTACAGAAGTCTATGTAGATTGCGTCTATTGCTTTGCCCTGATCGAGTTGTGTAGTCCATATGTTTTTGCAGTGTAAGAGTTGCAGATTACAGGATAGTTTTTTTCTGAAACCAAATTGTTTATTAGAGAGTAGGTTGTTTGTCTCTAAGTGGAGCATAATGGATTGGTTAATAATTGATTCCATGACTTTACAGGTAACGCAGCATAAAGAGATTGGTCTGTAATTTTCAACTAGGCTGGGGTCTCCCTTTTTGAAGATGGGGATGACTGTGGCTTGTGACCATAGTTTTGGCAAGGAGCTGGTCCTTGCCAAAGATTATACTTAGAGGTTCGGCTATGGCAGTGGATAGCTTTTTTAAGAAGTAAGCACATATTCCATCCGGTCCAGTAGATAGAGATGGTTTTAGATTGCGTAGTGCTTTTTCAACATTGTCTTCTGTAAAATCGATATGTATTAGATCATTGTAGTTGTCTGTGGTTCGACTAGGAAATACTGGGCATGATCCATTGCTGTTTACAAATACTGAGCCAAAGAATGTGTTAAAGATGGTGGCAATCTTTTCCATTAGGTCCTTTCAATGGACCTTGAGTCTTTTAGTTTGTTGTTTACAAAATTGTAGAAAGCATGGGTGGAATTGGTGCGTAGAAGGTTTTCCTCTTGTTTAATGTGATAATTGGTGCATTCAGTCTTTATCTGGTGGCATAAATCGGCTTTTGAAGTTGGCAACGTGACCAGATTTGTTTTTCCACCAAAGTGATCTCTTTTTGGATTAAAGTTTCCTTATTGTTATGGGTAATCTGTTTTTTTTCTGGTTTTGGGAGTTGTTATTGGCACATATAGTTTGATGACTCTTTTGACTTCAAGTAAAAATATACTGTAATGGTCTTCAACAGTATTGCATCCAGTGAATAGAAATTGCCAGTCAAGGGATGAGAGATCATTGTCTATAAGATCATAGTTGCCTTTTTTGAAGTTATAATTGGGGATCACATCGTTGTGTTGATTTTTGTGTGGATGTATGTTGAGACAAAAGATGTTTTGCTTCTCATCCAAGAAGCTTCTTCAGCTCTGACTGGATGATGGGGAATGGAAAGATTTATACTCCTTGCAGACAGCTGGTCATTTGCATTCTCTTAGTGGGTCATTAAGGTCACCTGGAGGTTTATCTGTGTCATCAGGTCACCTGAGTGGTGCAAATTGGTGTGGAGCCTTATTAGAACTGTTGACAGGACTGTGTTGTAGATTGGAGAGAGATGATGAGAAGCTAAATGTCTTCAAAGAAAAACCAGAAAGTCTAGTTGACTCCTGAAAAAGCACCTTTGGTTCAGAAGTTATACAGTCCCTGAATCAAAAGGATATCAGGCTGAGAGAGGCTGGGACAAATACCCATGAACTAGAATTTGCTGCATCAGATTTGGAAAGAATTATCCTCACACAAATGCACATGCCCATTTCTATGAACAAACACATAATGCAGAGAGAGAGAAACTATAAAGAGCAGGTCAGAGGGAAATGAAATTCAATCCCACCAAAAACATTGACACAATGAAATGAAAGCATGAACTTTTCATAACAGCAGAACTGAGGACAGCAGTTTAGGTGGGCTCAATTTTTTAAAAAAAGCTATATTTAATAGTCAGGTTAGATACTATGCTGGGAGTCTGAATAATAGACACGTAGCTGTTTTAGAAAATTAGATATTCTGCCAATCATTATTTATACTGGACAGAAAAGCATTGCTATGGTATTGGGAGAATAACATAGCTAATAAATAGGGTCATCACTTTGTAAAGTGGGCTCAACACATAGAGCATCTGTCTCTGTTGGATCAGAAGAGAAATTTGTCCCAATTCTAAATATGAATATGGCTGTGGAAGTTATCCATGGGCTTATTCCTAATGGATGGATTAGAGTTTTCTTTTTCTTTCTTCCTTCCTTCCTTCCTTCCTTCCTTCCTTCCTTCCTTCCTTTCTTTCTTTCTTTCTTTCTTTCTTTCTTTCTTCTTTTTTCTTTTTTCTTTCTTTCCTCTCTCCCTCTCTTTCTCTCTGTCTCTCTGTCTCTCTGTCTGTCTGTCTTTCTCTCTCTCTCTCATCTCTCTCTGTCTCTCTCTCTGTGTCTGTCTGTCTCTCTCCTACAGACAAGTTTGAAGAGAATGTCATTGGTACCATTTTACTATAATTATAAAACCATGGTGGCGCAATGGTTAGAGTACAGTACTGCAAGCTACTTCTGCTGTCTGTTGGCTGCCTCCAATTTGGCAGATCGAATCTCACCAGGCTCAAGGCTGACTCAGCTTTCCATCCTTCCAAGGATGGTAAAATGAGGACCCAGATTGTTGGGGGCAATATGCTGACTCTGTAAACCACTAAGAGAGGGCTATAAAGCACTATAAAGTGGTATATAAATCTAAGCACTATTGCTATTGCTATCATGATGATAGCAATTCTCCTCTATGTACAATTTGACTATCTGCATGACAGGAGCAATGATCAAGTTGAAAAAGTTGACATAAAGTGAGACAACAGAAGAGAACTGTATGTAATGTTACAGCTCCTAGTTGGTAGTTCAAATTATACAGTTAGGGAGATCAATTCTGCAGGTCAAAGTTATGCAGTGTAACAGCAACATTAGAGAATAGGGAATATAAATCAGATAACAGATAATAAGCTTTGAGGTAAAACTCAGTTCAAGGATACTGAAAAAATAGATAACGGTGTTTAAATAAATCATGCCTTAGTGCAAAGTACAAATTAAACATAGTTTATGGTTTGTTGCAGTGGTGGGATTCAAATATTTTTACCACTGGTTTGGTGGGCATGGCTTGGTGGGCGCGCTTTGCGTGTGTGCATACACTTTGTGTGCACAGAGGCATTTGCGCAGGTGCAGCGGCATTCTAACTCACCTCCTGGAAGCCTGCACGATCCTGGTCGCTTCAGCAGCTGCCGCGCAGCACTCTTCTGTGCCGCACAAAGCAGCTGCGCTTCAAATTCAGAGGATAAAAATAAGTAGGGGAGCCCGGGTGGGCAGGTGGGCCCAACAGCAGAGCGGCGGAGAGAACCGGTTCAGTCTCCACTGTTCATTGCTGCTACCAGCTCTGCAGAACCGAGCCGAACCGGTAGAATACCACCACTGGTTTGTTGTAAATGCAAGAGTCTTGGAATTGACCTTAAATATGGAGGGCTTCCATTAGATTGTCCTTGAATAACATAGCAGTCTTAGATGTACTGTATGACATATGGCTACTAGATAAATTACACTCCCTGCTAGACTGAGAATAATATTATGCAACTAGAGTTTTTGTCCAGAAACAGTGAGAATTTTCTCCACAGGGATTCCAGAAGCAAACAGATTTACAATAAACAGAAATGATTGGGAAAATTCCTTTTCCCCTGCTTCAACATGTGTGTGTGTGTCTTTGTGTGTGTCTTTGTGTGTTGTGTCTATGTGTGTATGCCTATGTGTGTGTGTGTGCTTTTGAGCTGAAGGTTTGCTCCAGGATTCACCATGCTCACTAATAATCCTTTGCATCCCCATTCCTGAATCTGATGGTCTCTGGCTGTGTTAAACTGCAGCTCAATACCACACACCATCCTTTTTAGAAGACTAATGCAATAGATCTCATTTCTCCTTAGTGTTCAATTTACAAATCAGTACATTTACAATCATTTTGCAAATATATGATGTTCATTCAAATAGAATGATGTACAGTTTGATGGCAGGTTAGAAAGATAAGAAATAATGTTTGGCCATGGAATTTATTTGAATGAAAATTATTCTCCCTCTTCCCCCTCTCTTCCCCTCCCACCCTCCCTCTCTCTCTCCCTACAAATCAAGGCATGTGCTGGGAAACTAGGCAGGGAAGATGACTCAAGCAGGGAATTAGCCTTGAATCCTTGCACAGCCACGAGAGATCCAGCTCTCTCTCCCTCCCTCCCTCCCTCCCGCCCTCCCCCCCTCTCTCTCACACACACACTGCCACCACAGAACCTTTTATATCTTCTCCCAAGGGAAGGCAAGCAGTTTGGGCAAATTCCTGTATTATAGGCAGAATATAATAAAGTAGTTTGAATTCTGCAAATATGGATCTGGTTGCTTACACCTGACATCAGGACATACAGACAATAATGCTGAAGTACTTATGTTTAAAGTGATTAGCTGATTTCAGGTTGCTGCAGAAGAATATGTTGATAGGTTTTCTTTCTAATGCATGTTTTCCCAAAGGGAGCATAATTACACTGTTGATACACCTTTAATACTTATTCAATCTTTCCTGAGAATTAAGAAAGTTGCAATTCATTGAGGATAGCTGTGGATTTCTAAACAGATAATCCTCAGTGGGCTTTGAAATCTACTACTCCCCAGATGCCACAAAAGAAGCATGATTTCAGTTAAAATGACCAGATTACATTATTGTTATTGTTATCTGCTCAAACCAGGAGTGGGATTCTACCAGTTCTGACAGGTTCTATAGAACCCCCTGTTAACTTTCTAAGAAGTTCAGAGAAGCGGTAGTCAGAAGCAATCGCCTTTTGTTTTTTTCCACCCTTATTACATTCTTGCCAGTACGCCTGGACTTCCTGTCTCTGGAGCTTCTGGGGCTTGATTTTCTTAAAGGGGAAAGGTTGTTTTAAGATTTTTACACTGCTGTTGGGATGAAATACTTTTTTTAAAATTACATTTATATGCTGCCCTTCTCCAAAGACTCAGGGCGGCTTACAATTTTTGGGACACAACCCAATGCGCTTCCCTGGACAATCAGCACTTTGAAGAAATAATTGAATAATGAAGCAGAGCTGTCAGAAAGAAGCTTTTAATGACAGGGAACCAAGATGAGTGACATTCAGCAAGGCTTCTTGGCTAGCTAGAAAGATTGACATTCAAACATGAGTATAGTTACCCTTTCTGAGTTTTGGTCTAAAACTCGTTTTGGGTGAAAGTTAATTCTGTGCTTGGTGATGTTTAATCCTGTGTTTATTGATGGGATAGTTTTCCCTATTCAGCTTCAACAAGCAACAGCTACTCTTGTGATTTAATTATTTGTATTGTGTTTGAATTTTTTCCTGCCTCATGGTTTCTTTTTCTATCTGGGGACGGGGTCTTCCTTCACTGCTTTAGTGGTATCTGGCACTGTACTTTTGGGGTGTACTTCCAAGAGGCAGGATGCAAGCTTGGCACTGATTTTTTTTACTACCTTTCTGGGGGGCATGTGACCTTTCCTTAAATCCTGATGATTTCCTTAGGATATCTTGTGAGGTGAGTGAGACCAGCTGGTATCTTTAAGTGGTGCAAATGGATCTAAGGATTGTTTCTCCTGGGTGTGCTCTTTCTGAAGAACTTAAATGACCTCTCTGCTGGGTTTCACTTTATGAGCAAGAGTTGGCTGCTAATAGTTATCACTGTATTTTAACTATTTTCATTCCTCAAGGTGATCTGGCACCCTGCCTGATTTGTAAACCTGGCTTGCAGGTATTTTTAACCTAATGATTGGTATTTAGGGCAGCTTTTTGCAAGCAAAGAAGTTTTTTGTATTTTTGTACAGGTAATCCTTGACTTACAACAGTTCATTTAGTGACCATTCAAAGTTACAATGTCACTGAAAAAAGTGACTTATGACCATTTATCACACTTATGACCCCCACTGTCATGAGAGGCCAAGCGAGGAGAAGCGCTCCTTGACATGAGTGATGTTGAGTTGGTCATGCCCACCCAGTCACATGACCACCAAGCCACACCTACCAACTAAACCATGCCCACAGAACCAGTTGTTAAAAAAATTGAATCCCACCCCTGGCTCAAACATGCCTGAACCTATGTTCCACAGACAAGTTGCAACATTCCCCTCAAGGTGAGCCATAAAGTGCAACTTTTCAACTCTGATTCATAACCAGTGAATTCATTAACATACAGGCAAGTCATTTACAAATATTTTAAACCATGCTGGATCCTGACTGCGAATCATATGAATATAAGGAAGTTGTCATCTATCTTGTTAGAGAATTTGACCTTCTTGCCTGGCACTGTCTTCAAACAGCATCCCCAGTTCTTTCAAAAAGATTCTTCCTAATACTATCTACTTAAGACTTTGAGGGGAAAGTCTTTGACATCCAAACCTTCAGCCCTTTGCATGCAACCTCTTACAATCTGCTATTTGTAAATGATGGGAGCAAAGGAGACGTAAACCATATATGAGAACCCCATTGCTTTTGGGGAGAACATTGGTTTTGCAGGTTCAATTCCTAACATCTCAATTTCTTTAAAGTAATGAGAAAAACTGTGCTTCAGGCTCTGGAGAGCCCTGGCCAACCTGGAAAGGCAAAGTGGGCTAGTTTGTTCTAATAGAAGGCAGATTTTCATGGCCAGATTCATTTCTGTTTTCATTTGGAAGGTAGACTGCAGGAAGGGCATGGAAGGACATAACAGTTCTCAACAGAAACCACTGCACAATATATGTAAGTCTCAAAATCTCAGTGGACTACATTACTTATGCTTTCATGACTATTCTGTAAACATTCTAACAAATCATCCTTTATCAGCTGCTAATCAAACTTTGTTTTAAAAAAAAAATCCACAAAATATATGCATTGGCAAAAATAGCTAGTTTGGAATTCTGTGTCTCCTCTGTGACAGCAACATTGGCTGTCAGAGGCTACAGACTCTCTTCTGGATTCAAGACCAATTTATGATTTATTAAGTTCCTCCCTCAGGCTATTTGCCTTCTCAACTTTTGCATATAAGCTACAGCACCAAAACAAAAAGCAAAAAACCCCAACCCCTAAAAGTATGTATAAACAGTTTCCCTCAGCCTCCTCTGCAATCTCCAGATGATATAATCTGTTGATAGAAGGATGTCATGATTAGTAAATGACTGTTTACAATTCATGGAAATAGGCTAATTAGGAAGCATATAGAGAGCCAGTATGATGTAACCCTGATTTACTATCCTACAATACTACAGATTAAGACTGTAATTCTCCAAATTCCCAGTCATGATTGAAAAACCATGAATGCTAGCTTGAAGATTAGCATATTATATAAAATCTGTGAGGTTTCCCCACCTACTGTATACTCCCAGTTCTGTTTCAAAAGAGAAACATATCAAACTTGCATGATTGGGAAAATTCAGGGTGGAAAAATAATAAAGTAAATTGGAGGCGTTTACAAACTGGATTAAATAAGGGCTCTATAAAGAGTATAAGGCAAGTTTTGAGGCATTTCACCAACAGAATAAAAAAACCAGAATAATGGCAGGGAGTTTGGAGGTCTCTTAGTCCAATCCCTTGCTCAAGCAGGAGACCCAATAGTATTTCAGACAAATTGTTGTCCAATCTCTTCTTTAAAAATCTCCAGTGATAAGTACTGCATCACTAGGTAGGTTTAATTTTTTTTAATTTATTCAAGAGAAGACTGGATAGCAACAACACATTTGTTGTTCCCACATTTGGAGAGACCCAAGTTAAGAAAAGTTTCCTTAGAGGAGGGGTGTCAAATTCACATCATCACGATGGCATCACGTGATGTATCAGGACTTTCCCCCCCTTCATTAAACCGGGCATGATGCATCCGGCCCGCAGGCTGGGAGTTTGACAACCTGGCCTTAGAGTCTTCGTCATTCACTGTAATAGGAGTCATCTCAAACAACTGCCTATATCCTAGTGTGATGTAAATAAGTTGCTTTAAAATCTGAATTGTGGAGAGAGAGAGGGAGGGAGGGAGGGATGAAGAGAGAGGGGGGAGGAAGGGAGGGAGAGAGAGCTGATGAAGAGAATCAGGATCGCTGACTCAGCATGACCATACAACTCTGTAAGGAGCCCACCATTCATTCTGGGGACAACCTGAGCAGCCAAGGATAGATTTGTGCAGTTCTCCCATCTTTCTGCACTGCTCCTAATAGCTGAATGTGCCATTTGGGTTCCCTTAATCAGCAAGTTGCCTTAACATTTTAAAAGAGTGGAGATAATCTCTTCTTTTTAAATATTATTGATAATATTTCTATGGCTTCAGAATTCAGGGCATGGTTTTCAATTGGGACTCAAAAAAATATAAAGGGAAAATATGTATCATTCGTTAATCTTCTTTTCCTCAAAGCAGCTTAGATTTTATGAATTTAGAGAAACTGTCAGAAAAAGCCGGCATTCCTGTCTTTTGTTATCAACTGGGACCTGCTGTTCCTTCCTTCTTCTCTTTCAGAAAACCCACTGTATTAAAGCATCCAGAGAAAGAAACATTCTCACATATTGTGCCTTGAACTGATATATCAAAGGGGGGGGGGAAGATGAACTAAGAAAATTGGTTCCAAGTAACTTGATTCTGCAAGAGATTTGTTAGTTTATTCTACCCCTATCTTGATCTGAGGGACCAAAAGTAGCAAATATCTTTGAAAGCATGACTCTGACAGCAGGAAAATTTGAGACGAACTGGAGTTGGTCTATAATATGATAGAGAGCAGCTCTAACATGCTGTGCAGTCTCTGGGACATTTCTACTACTTTAGATTCCCAGCTTTAGTTCAAAAGAGAAACATTTTGTACTTGCCTATTTGGGAAAAAAGATGCAGCAGCAGCAGCAGAAGCAAATTTTTAGGCCCACACCAGTTCAATGATCTCGCCAAGTCATGGATGAAAGAACCATGAAGTAAGCTCTGTTTGAGGGAATGTTTACTTTTTTATTAAAGCCTATTCCAAACATGTCACTCTAATTTCCAGAATTTTTACATAGCAAAAAGATTTTGGTAATATTGGTAGTCCTCATTTAGCAATTGCCTCATTTAGCAACCATTCACAATTACAACAGGGATGACAAAGTGACTTTGTGACCAAACCTTGTAGGTCTGCAAAGCAAAGGAAAGCTCAAGGTCGTAGCAGAGTTGTTTCACTTACTGTAATTTCACTTAGCAACCAGTAAGCAACTGCTTCACTTAATGACTGAGTTGCCACTCCCAATTGTGGTTGCTAAGTGAGGACATTCAATAAGGATCCACTTTCTATGGGAGTCAGTAAAATCATCTCCTTGGGGACAATATTACAGAATAGAATAGAATTCTTTATTGGCCAAGTGTGATTGGATACACAAGGAATTTGTCTTGGTGCAAATGCTTTCGGTGTACATAAAAGAAAAGATACATTCGTCAAGAGTCAAGAATCATAAGGCACAACACTTAATAATAGTCAGAGGGTACAATAAGCAATCAAATCATACTAGAAAACAGTCAATATAAATCGTAAGGATACAAACGACAAAGTTACAGTCATACAGTCACAAGTGGGAGGGGATGAGTGATAAGGAGTGATGGGAAGATTAATAGTAATAGTAGTGCAGACTTTGTAAATAATTGGACAGTGTTGAGGGAATTATTTGTTTAGCAGAGTGATGGTTCCGGAAAAAACTATTCTTCTGTTTAGTTGTTCTGGTGTGCAGTGCTCTATAGCGTTGTTTTGAGGAAAGGAGTTGAAACAGTTTATTTATTGATTGTTTGTTTGATTGATTGATTGATTGATTGATTGGACTTATATGCCGCCCTATCTCCTGAAGGACTCAGGGCGGTTCACATCATAAAAACACACAATACAAAATTTAAAAGTTATTTAAAAAATTATTAAACCAAAGCCAAACAATATCTAAAACCCGCAAAAACACTAAACCTAAAACATATAAAACCCACCCACCCCATCAGTCCAGGCTGGCTTGTTGCAAAACCCATGTCTTCAGGTTGCAGCGGAAGGAACGGAGGTCAGGGGCCAGCCGCAGCTCCAAGGGCAACTGATTCTACAGGGTGGGCGCTCTCACAGAAAAGGCCCTACCCCTGGGGGTCGCCAGCCGACACTGTCTAGCCGATGGCACCCCAAGGAGGCCCTGTCTGTGGGAGCGCACAGGGCAAGGGGCAATTGATGCTGGCAAGAGACGTTCCCACAAGTACCCCGGCCCCAAGCCATGTAGGCTTTATAGGTGATTACCAGCACCTTGAATCTCACCCAGAGGGCAACTGGCAACCAATGCAGTTCACGCAGAAGGGGTGTAATATGGGAGTATCGGATACTCCCATCACAACCCGTGCGGCCGCATTCTGCACCAGTTGAAGCCTCCACATGGTCCGCAAGGGCAGCCCCATATAGAGAGCATTGCAGTAGTCAACTCGGGAGGTAATGAGCACATGAGTAACCATACACAAGGCATCTTGGTCCAGATAGGGGCGCAGCTGGCGCACCAGGCGAACCTGGGCAAATGCCCCCCTGGTCACGGTTCCCACCTGCTCCTCCAAACTGAGCCGTGCATCCAGGAGGACACCCAAGTTGTGCACCCTATCCACGGGGGGCAACACCTCTCCCCCCATGCCTAACGATGGAATATCCTGGATCATCCGAGATGCCGGTACGCACAGCCACTCAGTCTTGGCCGGGTTGAGCTGGAGCCTGTTCCTTATGTCCGGGATGTGAGGGGTCTGTAAATATTTTCACAGCCCTCTTTTTGACTCGTCCAGTATACAGGTCTTTGACTGAAGGCAGGTTGGTAGTAATGGGGTTTTTTGCCATGTCTGTCCTGTTGGGTTGCAGAACCAAACCAGACAGTTATAGAGGTGCAGATGACAGACTCAATAATTCCTCTGTAGAACTGTATCAACTGCTCCTTGGGCACTTTGAGCTTTCTGAGATGGCGCAGAAAGAATGTTCTTTGTTGTGCTTTTTTGATGATGTTTTTGATGTTAGATGTCCATTTTAGGTCTTATGATATGATAGAACCTAGAAATTTGAACATCTCTATTGTTGATACTGTGTACAGCAAAACTGTGAACAGTGAAACAAAACTCTACTGTGTCCTGAATAACACAATCATTTGGACCCAAAATGCACTTCAGCCCTTATGAGGTGCACAAACCTTCATCCCATCTCCATTCTGGAAGCATTTTATTCCTTTGCTAAGAAAACTGAAAAATCTGAATAATAGGCAACTTTTATTCAATGCAATAATTTTAAAAGGAATGGAAGCATGAAATCTGGACTTGGAAGAATGGTTCAAAACAGCAGCTCAGTGAGTTTGCTTTTCTTTCTTGAAATCCTTCTGGAAGCTGCTTGTATCTTTTGGGGTCACTACTCTCCCTGAAAGGGTTACTTCATTTCAAAATTAAAAGATAGGTTACAATAATAAATCAACTTTTCTTTCTGTCTTGCTCATGCATGCCAGGACATACACACGTTTTATGATAGATTCTGGTCACGCAATATAAAACACTTGCATTAAATAAAAAATAAACCACACAGTTGGATTCAGATTTTATTTTAATGGACTGATGGAGGCAGTTTGTTTAAATGTCATTTAAAAATTATAAAGCGGGATTTCATTTCTTCATTCCAGGATGACTTTTTGAAACCCAGGAAATAATTACCTTTGCACCCTTAGAATTGAGGGACTGTTAAATTATTGAGCTCCATGTAAATCTTCTTATACAGATTTTGAGCTTTATCCTTTCTACAAGGATATATCTGGATACTATTGACAGACAGGCAATGGTCTGAATTAACTAGTTGAGGAATGGATTGACAGGCAAGAGACATCTACCTAAAAGTCAAAACCCAGATCTTCTCCAGATGCATTGATTTGGAGATGATGACTTTAGTTCACAATATTTGGAATGATACCAAGGAAAAGAAAGATACCAGTCAGGGAAAAATCCTTGGAATCCTAAATAAATTCAAGGAAAGAGGTAACATGTTCTGAGAAATAGTTGATGCTATATGAACTTCAGTTCCTCAATTTTTTTTTCAGACTCCATCCCTTTGTTGAAAAAAATTAAAGAGAAAGTCATTTGGCTGGAAATACATTTAGAATGATCTGGTTGTGATTTCTACTGCTTTTGCAAACAGGTTCTCCTAATAGAATAGAAAAGAATTCTTTATTGTCCAAGTGTGATTGGACACACAAGGAATTTGTCTTGGTGCAAATGCTCTCTGTATACATAAAAAAAGAAAAGATACATTCGTCAAGAATCAAGAATCATAAGGTACAACACTTAATAATAATCATAGGGTACAATAAGCAATCAATCATACGAGGAAACAGTCAATATATTTATCAAGACCAGCTTTAACAATTATCTCAATAAATATTGAGGGGTTTGATTAATATAATGGGACTTTACAAATTGTACAAAGCCACAATATAGATTGTTAAGGATACAAGTGACAAAGTTACAATCATACAGTCACAGGTAGGAGGGGATGGGTGATAAGGAGTGATGAGAAGGTTAATAGTAATAGTAGTGCAGACTTTGTAAATAGTTGGACAGTGTTGAGGAAATTTGCCGGTGGGGGGAGGGTTACATGAGCCATGATTTGGTTAATATTCTTCTTCTTCCATATATAGATCAAACTATAAAATGCTGGCAGGAAGTGACCTTCTTGGCTTTGTCATTGGTCAAAAATAATGGTACATGTTTCTGGCAGTAGCCAGATAGGCTGGATTCTGCTTCTTTCCACATTCATACGGTGTGCTGTTATCTGCTAAGAGCCTCCACTTGAGCATTTTGGTTTAGGCATTCCAACCCTCAACCTATTCAGGGAAATATTGTGGATCAATATTTCAAACAACAATCAGGCATACCTGGGCAACAGCAACTTTGTTTGCCAGCTAATTCTTCTCACACTAGATCAAACCTGGGAAAACCAAGGAATGAATTCACCAAAAAGGTCTTTATCAAGACCAGCTTTAACAATGATCTCAATAAATATTGAGGGGTTTGATTAATATAATGGAACTTTGCAAATTGTACAAAGCCACAAACAGCAATCCTCATTATACCTAAATTTAGTTTCCCCCATCTCTTGGGGCTGCTAAACACATCTGGATTTGACAGATTTTACAAAGGAACAGTTTCTCAAATTGGCTGCCACAGGATGCCATGGACAAAAAATATGCCTTGCAAGAATTTCTCAACCATCTCAGCTTACCTCTGTTCTGAGTAAGTGGACACACTTCTAAATAGAAGAATTTCTACATTGCCCTATCATTTACTTTACTTTTCTAACAACCCTTCTAAGGTATCTCCATGGCCAGAAGCATTTTTAGCAGTAAAGATTACACTACAAATTGGCACTTGGTTGTGTTAGCATTTTATTTTCCACTTCATTCTTTTTCAAATTAGAAGGGGAGGGAGGGAGGGAGGGAGGGAGAGAGATATGATAAATATCAGTGAAATATGAGTTCTCGGCAGGAACTAAGGGAGGTATGGGTACCTGTTACCCTTGGTGACCAAAGGCTTGGCAAATTGTGACCCATCTTATAAAATATACCTAGGATAAAGGGTTCCCTAAGGTATGAAAGACTAGGAATAATCCCTCAAATCATTTGAGGGAATAAATATTCATTGTGCTAGGGACTTCTAGAAATTCTTGTTGAGGTAGAAAAAGAGGTAGATAAAGTAATATTTTGCATTTCTGCAAAAGCTCTGATTTAAAATTAAAATTAGATTATGGTTTCCTTAATGAAAACATTGGTTAGTTTACTGAAAATGTATGACTTCCTTACAGGATCTATATACCTTCAAATAGATTTAAGTGGGATGATAAGAAAATGTTTCTTTTCAAAATCTGTTTTTCTGTGTAGAATTTATATAACTACTTTTAAATTGAACATGTTTTTTTTAAAAACCATATGTTTTAACTGCACATTTAACTGCAGGGATTTTCTTGATTTCATCTATCTGCATCTCAAGTTATTTGCTGATTCTTTTTCAAGGGAATAACTAATATAAAGAAAACTGTGAAGACAATCATAAACATACATTCAATCAGAGATGGTATTCAGCAGGTTCTGACCAGTTCTGGACAACCAGTAGCGGAGATTTTGAATATTTTGGAGAACCAGCAAATACCACATCTGACTGGCCCCACCCACATCTATTATCTGCCTCCTGAGTCCAAGCTGATCGGCTGGGTCTTCTTTTGTTGCCCTGCACAGGAGAATGGAGCTGGAAAGCAGCTTAGTGGGATGGGGAGGGAATGGGATTTTGCAGTAACCTTCCCCCAGGAGTGGGGAGGGAATGGGGATTTTTGCAGTAACCTTCCCCCAGGAGTGGGGAGAGAATGGATATTTTACAGTATCCTTCCCCTGCTACACCCACCATGCCATGCCATGCCCACCAAGCCATTCCCACAGAACTGGTAGTAAAAAAAATTGCGTCCCACCACTGCATTCAATCCCACACCCAAGTAAAATGTCCTTAATAACAGTAGTGCAGTCTTCAAATGCAACACAAAGACAAATGTTAAAATGTTAAAATTTTATTTAACAAGGAGTCTCTCCTAATTTATTCTGACTCTAAGAACTGTCCATCAGCACACTGGATAATCAAGCATCCACAATATCATCATGGTAAATTTAAAAAAAGGATTGAGTTATTGAGAAAAGAACCCAGAAAACTGGCTTAATACTTATAGTACAATCAGAATAGAGAATTAACCTCAGCAGCTGAAGTTTTGACAGATTAATGGTAAGGGGGGAAAATCCAGAGACCAACAATGTTATATTTCAGTTTGCAAATTAATGGTTCTGTTACTAATAATTGAGAAACAAAAAAATGCTTAACCCATGCAGTGCAATAGTGGAGTAGGAAGTGATTCTAAAAATGTTTAATATGTTCAATATCTCTTAATGTTTTCCTTTTGAAATCTTTCTCTTTCTTTTATGATGTATAGCTATGTAATGATCAGTTCCTACATGGTCATATTCAGTCCTAGTGGCTTCAGGTTGACTGACAGGTTAAATTTGCAAATTTAATTCTTTTGAAAACAATAAGGGTCATGAGAAAACCAAATCCAGAATGATTCAGGTTAAATCAAATGGAGCATTTCAAAATACTTGCAAGTTTCTGGGTTTTTCAGAGCTCACTACTAGATAAGCTGACAGTGATTAAGGAAGGTAAGCATAGGATTGACTGAGAGACACAGAAATAAGTTTATGATTATTGAATCCTGTCTGAATCTGGTAACATTCTTATATGGACCCATCTAAGGCATTTCTGCATGCGTCACTGGTTTTACCGATGCTAGAGTCCTGTCATTCTTCATTAATGCTCCTGCTTATAACTGGTCTGAATGAATCACCATTATCCTTCTTTCGTGAAATTTAGAAGTAGATGTATTAGTATTGGCTGCTATCCAGAAGTTATTCTGCTAGGACTTTGGGATCAGGGTCAAGTCACTGCTGACTTTTGGCAGCTGCTTGGACAAGATCTTGACGTTTTCTTGGCAAGATTTCAAAAGTGGCTTGCTTTTGCCTTCTTCTTTCTAAGCTGAAGGAGAGTGACTGGCCCAAGATCTCCCAGATGACTTTGTGCTTAAGAGGGGAAACTAGAACTCACACTCTCCCATTTCCAGCCTGGTGTCTTAACCACTACCACAATGGCTCTCACTAGGACTTCAGCAGGACTCTTCACTTGTAAAGACCTGTATATTATTTTTATTTTTTTAACAGTCTAATTTGGAATATATCAATCACAGGCTTTTCAGTTTTGTACTGAATTGACTGTTTCTTACTAAACCCCAAATATATCCCTTCTAATCCAGATTGCATCTTTCTTGAAGTATCCATAATTCTGGCTTGAACAAGGGATTCAGCAGAGGATACTGTAAAGCATGATTGTGTAACATGAAAAGCAAGACAGATAACAGATAACAGATAATCAGAGTTGGAAGGGACCTTATATAGGTCATCTAGTCCAACCCCCTGTCCAAGTGGGAGACCCTACACCATTTCTGACAAATGGCAGGCCAATCTCTTCTTGAAAGTCTCAAGTGAAGGCACTTCCACAACTTCCAAGGGCAAGCTGTTCCATTGGTTAATTGTTCTCACTGTCAGAAAGTTTCTCCTTATTTCCACGTTAAATCTCTCCTTGTTCAGTTTCCATCCATTATTCCTTGTCTGGCCTACAGGCACTTTAGAAAATAGCTTGACCCCTTCCTCTCTGTGGCAGCCCCTCAAATATTGGAAGACTGCTATCATGTCTCCCCTGGTCCTTCTCTTCACTAGACTAGCCATGCCCAGTTCCTGTAACCGTTCTTCATATGTTTTAGTCTCCAGTCCCCTAATCATCCTGGTTGTTCTTCTCTGTACTTTTTCTAGAGTCTCAACATCTTTTTTATAATGTGGTGATCAAAACTGGATGCAGTACTCTAGGTGTGGTCTTACTAAGGCTTTATAGAGTGGTATTAGTACTTCCCTTGATCTCGATTGTATCCCTCTGTTAATGCAACTTAGGATTGCATCAGCTTTTTTGGCTGCTGCTGCACACTGTTGGCTCATATTTAGCTGGTTGTCCACTAAGACTCCAAGATCCCTCTCACAGTTACTGCTATTGAGCCTGGTTTCACCCAGTCTATATGTGTACTTTGGGTTTTTCTTGCCTAAGTGTAGGACTTTACTTTTCTCTACATTGAATTTCATTTTGTTAGATACGGTCCAGTGTTCTAGTCTGTCAACATCCATCTGGATCTTAAGCCTATCTTCTTAGGTGTTAGCTATTCCTGCCAGCTTAGTATCATCTGCAAATTTGGTAAGTTCCCCTTCTATTCCCTCATCTAAGTCATTAATAAGATATTGAAGAGTACTGGGGCTAAGACAGAACCTTTAGACACCCCACTGCTTACTTTCCTCCATGTAGACTTAGACTCATTACGGACTACTCATTGAGTACGGTTTGTCAGCCAGTTGTGAGTCCATCTAGTGGTGGTGCTATCTATTTCACTTTTTTCTAGCTTACTAAGAAGTAGGTTGTGATCTACTTTGTCGAATGTCTTGCTGAAATTTAAATATATTATGTCCACAGTATTTCGCTGGTCTACTAATTTAATCACTGCTAAAGAATGAAATAAGATTGGTTTGGCATGATCTGTTCTTAACAAACCCATGCTGACTGCTAATTATTACTTTACTTGTTTCTAGATGTTGGCTGGTCTGTTTTTTTATTATCTTTTCCAGTATCTTCCCGGGTATTGATGTTAGGCTGATTGGTCTATAGTTTCCTGGGTCTTTTTTTTTTTTCCTTTTTTGAAGATGGGAACCACATCAGCTCTTTTCCAGTCCTCTGGTAGTTCCCCAGTTCTCCAGGATTTTTGAAAGATATGGTGCAGTGGTTCTGAGATGACCTCTGCCAGCTCCTTTAAAACTCTGGGATGTAATCCATCAGGCCCTGGTGATTTGTGTTCATCAAGATCAGACAAGTTCTCTTACTAATTTTTTGCTTATTTTAACTTTTATTTCTGGTCTGTCTTTTACAGTTATGTTTTTGGTGGGTTGAGTTGTATTTTCTTTTTGTGTGAAGACCGATGCAAAGAATGAGTTAAGTAGTTCTTAACTCATTCTTTGCATCGGTCTTCATGCAGTAACATGAAGAGAGGTCCCTTATTCTGCCCTGTTCCAATTTGTGCAAGAGTTTCCCCAATTCTTCCATGGAAAGTCTATTTGAAATAGACTTGCATGGAAAGCTGTGGGGCTGAAGCAAATGAGCTCCATTTGAACTCCAACAGTAAGAGATTGCATCTATGTTTAAAATATATGTTTTCTTATATAGACATTTTAGAGCTAATTACCAAGCTGTTTCCTTTTAATACAAACTGATAAACCACTTTCAGATGTATTTAGTGAATGGATGGTAGTGAATCTAATTCATTATTATGTGTTTATAGGATTGGAACCCCAGTGAATTATATGATCAAATAACCTTAGGGTTATACTTAGGTATTGTTGTTGTTGTTAGTTGCAAAGTCATGTCCCACCCATCGCGACCCCATGGACAATGTTCCTCCAGGCCTTCCTGTCCTCTACCATCCCCCGGAATCCATTTAAGCTCACACCTACTGCTTCAATGACTCCATCCCTCCACCTCATTCTCTGTCATTCCATTCTTCTTTTGCCCTCAATCGTTCCCAGCATTAGGCTCTTCTCCAGTGAGTCCTTCCTTCTCATTAGGTGGCCAAAGTATTTGAGTTTCATCTTCAGGATTTGACCTTCTAAAGAGCAGTTAGGGTTGATCTCCTCTAGGACTGACCAGTTTGATCGCCTTGCAGTCCAAGGGGCTTGCAGGAGTCTTCTCCAGCATCATTGTTCAAAGGCTTCAATTCTTTCCTTACAGTCCAACTTTCACAGCTATACATTGCAACTGGAAAAATCATAGCCTTGACTATATGCATGTTTGTTGGCAGGGTGATATCTGTGCTTTTTAGTATGCTGTTAGATTTGCCATAGCTTTCCTCCCCAGGAACAAGTGTCTTTTAATTTCTTGGCTGTAGTCTCCATCTATGGTGATCTGTTTGAGAGGGCTGGATGCCATGATCTTAGTTTTCTTAATGTAGAATTTCAAGCCAACTTTTGTACTCTCCTCCTTCACCTGCATCAAGGTCACTTTCTGCCATTAGAGTGGTATCATCTGCATATCTGTGGTTGTTGATTTTTCTCCTGGCAATCTTAATTCCAATTTATGATTCATCTAGTCCCGCCTTTGTCATGATGTGTCTGCGTTGGAGATAATTCTCCAGTGGATCACATTTTGTCAGAGCTCTCTGCTATGATCTGTCCATCTTGGGTGGCCCTGCACAGCATAGCTCATAGCTTCATTGTGCTTCACAAACCCCTTCACCACGACAAGGCAGTGATCCATGAAGGAGATATTTAGGTATAGGGTTATAGATATAGAAAGCTGCACTGTACTGAGATAGAGCATTGGGTTTATCTAGTTTTGTCATTAACTGGTGAGAACTCTTCAAGATTTCAAGAACAAGCTTTTCTATTTCTGTCTTGGATATAGTAAAGTGCTCTACAATGTGCAAGGTCCCTCTCTTTCTACTTGAAGCAATAGAAAAGGTTTGATTGTAAAGAACTTCAATTGTTGAATATAATAGAACTATAGTCTGTACGGATCTGAACTTGGTTTATACTCCAGTGCTTGAAGTAGATGAAGCATTACTTAAATGCTAACATAGTCTTCGCAGTTGGATAAAGAAATAATGATCTGAATGTTTGAGATATTTCTTCTGTCAGGCCTTGGGATAGGATGGTTATGAATCCCCTTTTTTAGTTTTTTTTCTAGCATGAGAATGGATGTTTGTTCTTTTGATCAAGCTATCTTTTTTTCTTTGCATTGTTTCACATTTATTTTTAAGTCACACAGAATTGTCAAGGGTTTGGACAGTCTCAATATAAAAATAAATAAATACAATAGAAATTTGCAAGACCTGTTAAGTAATCCAACTGGGCTCAATTAAAACTCTGGTACTAAAAAATGTTAAGTTACTCACAATATTCATCAGAGTCAGAAGATACTTCTGAACATGTTCCTTCCCATGGAACTGTACAACTGAGTCATCAACTCCAAGAAGCACTTCAATGTTGTAGTCATCGTCAGCCGCATGTCTTGGATATCTCCTCCTCTTCCTTGAGGAACTGATTTCATCTTTCAAGAGATACAGCATGCTGTCTAGATTAGTTAAATCAGCCTCTAGAAGAAATTGAAATAAAAAAATGTGTTTGAATTTTAGATCTCATTTCTTATTCTTTCATAATGCGGCACTTTCCAGATGTTACGAGACCAAAACATCCAGTCTGCTTGGCTTGTAATATGCTTTGATTATAGCAGGTGGTAATTTTGAGACATACAGTCCCTACACATCCGGAAGGGACAATTTGGAGAAGGCTGCTATAGATTGTGTCATGACCAAATAAGTAGGACCCAAGAGGTTCTTACACAAATATTGTATCTATCTTCAGTGAGCACATATTACCAATCTTAGACTGACTCATTTTCCTTTTTTTTTAATTTTTAAAAATACACATACTATTTAACAGCAGCTGTCTCTGTCTTGTTATATAACATTTAGATGCTGTAATATACTTTATATACAACTACAACTGCAGGGTCATATGATATTGATATTGCAAAAGCTATATATTGTCAAATGCCTTAATTGTCTCAGAGTGAAGAGCACTTTCCTATAAAGTCACCAAAAGTCGAACATGGCTAAATGGTTAAAAACAAACAAACAAACAATGTCTGCTCATAATCCAATATCTTGAGCGCTGTAGCATATGGGTTATCAGAATTTTTTTTATTTTAGAAAATATTGTTTTTAGAAATCATTTTAATTGATATGTCAATTTAATACCCTCCCCCCCATTAGTCCTTCCAATATATTAGAAATAAAAACTTACATATCCAAACAACACAGCCAAAAAATCTGTGAAATCCTGGGTACAATTTCTTATTGTGTCCCAAGTCATATTATTTATTTTGCTTTCCTATATTTCCTAAATTTTTCACATCTGATTGTAGAGCAAGGGAGTAATGGTACTTTAAAAAGTAAATCAAATTTATTAGCATAGTAGTTTGACTGTTAAATCAATGAGTAATATTTTCCCATTCTACTTCATACAGCACTGTGCACTATCTTCTAACTGCCTGTCAATATGTACATACATATTAATATAGAATATGCTTTTAAAATACACACATCCACATGCATGCTGCTACTAGTTATTTGACAATATATTTCATTTATTTATTTTATTTTTTTATTTTAATTACATTTATATGCCACCCTTCTCCAAAGACTCAGGGCGGCTTACAATTTTTGGGATACAACCCAATGCGCTCAGCAATAGCCTTCATTCCATTGTATATGCCTGCTTATTACTAAGCGGCATTTTTACAAAGTCAGCTTATTGCCCCCAACAATCTTGGGTCCTCAGTTTACCTACCCCGAGAGGATGGAAGGCTGAGTCAACCTTGAGCCTGGTGGGATTCGAGCCTGCACTAAATGCAGGCAGCTGGAACTTAAGTGCTAGGCATTTAACAGCCTGCACCACCAAGGCTCTATGAGGAGGAGGAGAATGAGGGAGATGGAAAAATAAGAAACACAAAATATAACAGTTCAAAAGCACCAATTCTTCTTCGATCAACCATTCTTAGTATCCAACTCTCACACCTATGCATACATGAGTGGCATACTAAAGCCACAAAAATTGACCTCAGCCACAAAAACTGACTTTCCCTCATCCCTTTTATCCCATAAGGTTGTAGAAATAAAATGTATGAAGTTTCCTTGTAATTATTATTTGCCTTGACTTCTTGGGAAGAGTCAAGGTGCTGGTAATCACCTATATAGCCCTACATGGCTTAGGTCCAGGGTATTTGCGGGAGCACCTACTGCCAGCAACAACTTCCCATAGCCCTGTGCACTCCCACAGACAGGGCCTCCTCAGGGTGCCGTCGGTCAGACAGTGTTGACTGGCGACCCCCAGGGGGAGAGCCGTCTCTGTGGGTGCACCCGCCCTCTGGAATCAGCTGCCCCTGAAACTTCGGATGGCTCCCGACCTTCGATCCTTCCGTCACAACCTGAAAACATGGCTTTTTCAACTGGCCGACCTGGACTGATGGGGTTTTTTTATTAATTGGTTTGTTGGTTTTAATTATGTAATTGGGATGTTTATTTAATAGCTTTTAAAATTTTATATTGTATGTTTTTTATTGCTGTGAGCCGCCCTGAGTCCTTCGGGAGATAGGGAGGCATAAAAATCCCAAAGATAGATAGATAGATAGATAGATAGATAGATAGATAGATAGATAGATAGATAGATATATCCTTAATGGGTAAATCACCCTGAGCATATTAAAGGAGGATTGTATCATACAAATTTACAACAGTATGACTCTTAGACTTACATATTGACTCCTCCAAGCACCCTTCTAACCCTATGATTGTGATGTAAGACATTAAGAAGTTACAAAGAAATGGTCTGATTTCTTAGAACAGACATGTCAAACTTGTGTCATCATGGTGGCATCACATGACATATCATAATTTTTTTCCCCTTCACTAAACCAGGTGTGGCCAGCATGTGACGCATCCGGCCCGTGGGCCACGAGTTTGACAGCCCTGCCTTAGAACAAGGGCCAGAAAGTTTGATCTAATTTGTGTTTGCTTTTTTTAAAATCAACCTGATAACAACTGCAACACTTAATTATTGAAGAGTCCCATGTTCCCACTAGTTGCCAATTGGACATATCTAAAATAAAATCATGCAGTTAATACTAAAGAAGCTCATTTTTGAACAGTTCATCATCAACTCAAATAATAGTTGCAAGATGAAAAAATGTCTGGTTCTCCAGATGTTGCCAAGAGAAAGGGAGCCAAAATCTAACCACATCTAAAGGTCTATAGTTTCCTGATTCTAACCTGAATCATCTTCTTGCTTGTAAATAAATAATTAAATGCAATTTGCATCAAATAAAATGTAATCTATAAAACCAGAGACAAAAGGAGCAGCTGTTTTTCCCCCTAGATTTTCATCTGACATAGTACTATTATCAGTTTTAAGGCAGAATTGAATGTAATGGTAGCAGCAAAACATTTTTTCCTGGTAAAAGAGGGAAAGATCCTAACACTATGTGTTATCATGGTTACTTTACTGATTTATTGGTTTGATTGAACACTTCATTTTTGTTATTTGTCTTGTTTGTACCATATTTACTGGAGGCTGCAATGGGACATACGTGTCCTAATAATTGATTAATTTCAATGGCAAGCACCATCAAACAGCAATAAAATGGCAATAGAGAACTAGAAAATAATCCTTGGCTGAAACATCACAGGAAGACAGAAATGTTGAATCTATTTTTGCCATCCTCTGTACCAGAGGTGTTATTCAGCAGGTAACGACCAGTTCTGGAGAACCGGTAGCGGAAATTTTGAGTAGTTCATAGAACCAGAAAATACCCCCTCTGACTGGAGATTTTACAGCATCCTTCCCCTGCCACGCCCACCAAGCCACGCCCACAGAACCAGTAATAAAAAAATTGAATCCCACCACTGCTCTGTACCAACCCTTTGTCAACCCATGATCTCCAAGACCAGAAATGAACTCAATCAGTGAAATGGTTGTGACAGATGAAGGCTTCAGAACTCATCAACTATCCTTTATTTCCTCATTGGTTAGTCATATCTATAGTCAAAGTTCATCATCTGAAGATTCCCATTCATGTAACCCAACTGCATATCTGTTTTGACCTGTTGCTAGCATTGCAATGATAGAAGTCTGGTAGTCATTAACTCCATCTCCTTCTCCATACCTTTTCTTATTATATCCAAGAGACCTCAGCTTGTCTTTTATCTTACCCAGTGCCTTTCCTTCCAAGATTTATAAATTTTCATAATTTATAAATTCTCTTTTCACAGCAATATCGCATTTGGAATCTTACACTGTATATCTTGCATCAGAAAATTAGGCAAATCCAGCAGGCTCAACTACAAAGGAGGTTCTGTGAGGTGAAGCCAAATTGAAGTTTCAACTTAATATTTATACATGGTGACAAATGTTCTTTCATTCCATCCTGATTCAGAAAACACTTTGGTATGAACATGTTCTGAAAACATGTGTTTGGTTGTTGTTGAAGTCAAAAGAAGCTTATGCATATACAAGATGTATCTTAAATAAGGACAGAGTGATGGATAAAGGTCCATTGTTTACTTGTGAACAGAATGAAGAATGAAGGCCAGCTGGGGCAAACTTTATTAGGTCCCAAAGAAGGGATGGAAGGCAAATGAATGGGTCTGCAAAGGCCAGAACAAGAAGAGAGCTGCCAAAAGAAATTCTTCTGCCATTCACCCGGAGAATAATTTCGCAGAGGTCATTGAGAGAAAGGTGAAGGATCAGAGAGAGATGAGTGACATTATATAACAGCAGAAGACAAGCAATCCCTGTCCTATTGAGGGCAACCAACCTCTGACCCAGGTCTCAGAAGAAGCTGAGGGCAATGTAACAAATGTTTCTGGAAAACAGGAAGCAGGAAGAGAGAGAAGAACCCCCCCAGAGTTAAGTATGAAACAATAAAGGATTAGATGTTCAGGTACAGAAAGAGGCAATTAAGTACAGAAAGAGATTAAAAGCTAAAACAAAATCTAACAGTAAACATAACCTTTTCAATTTTTCAGAATTTGTTCCTTCCTATTTTACTTGAAATTATTTGATGCAAAAAGGATGTGTCTTGTATATGTTGTGCTTAACTACACAATAAAGCCATTTTTTGTATTCAAAGCCTTATTTCTTGCCCCATTGCCAATACCCCTTTTTGGAAGGACCTATGACATGCACAATCAAAAATTTGTCTCCAAACTGTGGAAACTCTGACTCATAAATCACATGAAGTCTAATGGGGCTTTAACCAGTCCAAAAGCTATTACAGTATAATCAAACTTCTGATAATGAGAATCAAAGGCAGTTAAATATTCATGTCTGTCTTTCATGCAAAACAGATAGTAGGTTCCTCTGAGGCCCAATTTGGCAAAAATATAGACCTTCTAAAGTCATTCCAAGAATGTAGAAATGAGGGTGAGTCGAGGTGAATAAAGCTATTCTGTAAATTCTCAGTGATAAACTACAAATGTTCTGCTATGGGACATGTGTGTTTTTACAGCTAGCAGTTTTGCCTATCAACATTAAATTCTGACAAAATATGCAGAGAAAATTGTTATATTAAAAAAATGGACTCCATCATACCATAAAACTAAAAACAATCGAGATGATCCATAGGTTATTTTGCTTCTTCGGCTTAGTGAATCCTGAAAAAAAAGTTTATGTGTGTGTGTTTTCAGAATCATAGTCCCAATTATATATATGACCACTTAAGCTACGATTCTTCTTGAGCTTATTTATATTTCTAATTTTCAGAACAGATCTATTCTCTAGCTGCTAGACCATTCTTTGCCATTCATCTCAGACTTTGTCTTAATTTTCTCAATCATTTATAAAATTAATCTGTAAACAGGGATTTTGCATGACCAAGTTCAAAGAAGACCTGGGCAGTGGTGGGATTCAAATAATTTAACAACTGGTTCTCTGTCCTAATGATTTCTCCCAGCAACCAGTTCACCAAACTGCTTAGAAAGTTAACAACTGGTTCTCCCGAACTGGTGCGAACTGGCTGAATCCCACCACTGGACCTGGGGCAATTCGCTGACCATGTTTAGATGGCACCCAAGTTAATTTGTCATGAATATGTTCACTTCTGTATGATATCTCTGCCTTATAAGCCTAATACCTCTGACTTGTTAGAGTTTATCTTGTTCTATGACATAGCTACCACTGACTTGAAAATCCTTAAATGTTATTTAAAAAAAAAATCAGAGATGTCAGAAAACATTGCTTCTTCCTCTTGCATCACTTTGATTGTCTGACATGTTTTCCACCATTGTTCTGGCAACAATAGTTGCCAGCAACTTTTGGAGTTCTATATGTTCCATACCACCAAAATACCATTTCATCTCTGCAAAACGAAGAGGTTGAGTTGCATCTTTTCATGTCATTTCTGTATATTATTATGACCTTTGCAAATTTAGAATAAATCAAATTGTAAAGACTTTTGGGTTTGTTTCAACTTTCATTTCTAGGTTAACGTCATCATTCTATTGTCAGTTTGTATGCAAGTGTGGGACTGACACTCAGGAAAGTGCAGTGTTGTTGCTTAGTATGGATTGTGGCTTACTAATAATGCATTTTGGTGATTTGAGTTAGGAACTGTAGATTACAATCAGTAGTATTATGTTGCTTTGTGTCAGCTTTTCATAAGTCTTCTATTTGTTTCTATTTATTTCTCTATTTGGCTGAACTACCTGTTCAGTAAAATCAATAGACAATGAATAATCAAAGCAGTTTTTCCAAACATGATATTGTCCAGATAGGCTGGGACTACAACTCTCAGAATTCCTAGATAGCTTCTGGTAAAACTGATTAGGAAAAGTGGAAGTCATGCTAGCAGGCAGCAGGCAAGCAGAAGATTACTATATAGAGGGAAAGCTGCTTAAATGTGGAAGGCTATTGTTTCTCCCTGTCAATTTTACAAGATTCTTAATGCCTTTTCTTATTACCTGACTAGGATTTGGGGAAAGGCACTTTCTTATGCCAGCTTCATAAGGTGAATGTGTTCAGGGCTATTTTCATTAACCTCTGCCAATGCTGCATCTATTCACCAATGAAAGATGATTAAATTACAGAAAATTAGCCCATTTAATGACAATGAAAGGCAACTTTTAGGCATTGTGAGTGACACCGCTAACAATCTTGTTAAGTTTGCATGAAGAGTCAGACGAAGAGCTTCAGTGAAGAGTTTATTAAGTGACTACAGCTCGAATGGACCCAACTTGGCTGGGCTACGGCTGCTACTTATAGCCAGCAGCCGTAGTTGCCAGCCAATCAGAGTGCAGGGTTTTCCGACTTTTAAACCAATCATATTTGACATTTTACAAGAACAATTCAAACTAAACCAATAACATTCAAACCTACACACATAACAAATCTCATTTTCAATTTGAAAGGGATGAAATGCCAAGACTCAGTATAAGATTTCGATGGCAACAGAAAAGTAAAAAGATATTGGACTAAAATCCACATGTGGTTGGAAAAAATGACAAAACAACATATAGACTTGAAACCGGAAATATTTTTATTGGGAATTATACCAGATATTTACAATAAAGAGTTGAAATATTTGATTGTAAATGTTTTAACAGCAGCTAGAATTGTATTTGCTAAGAGCTGGAAAAACGATAAAATACCTATGCAGGAGGAAGTTATTAAGAAAATAATGGATTGTGCTGAAATGAGGAAATTGACATTTGAAATTAGAGATCAAGAAAATAAACAATTTTATAAGATATGGGATTTGTTTTATCAATGGTTGGATAAAAAGATTTGGTAATGTAATAGAATATATAATTTTGAAATAGAAATTTAATAGATTGATATAAAATATAATATAGACATATATAACCATTGGATGAAAGCATAATATAAACTTTATAATAAAATTGAGACTATCTCGTATAATGGATGAAATAAATAGTTTAGTCATGTATAAATAATAATTGATAAATATCTAAGAATGTTTTATATTGACAATATGAGAATCTTTTTTTATAAATTGTGAGTGATGACTATGAAAGGATAACACAAAGGATCTGTAACCAACTGACACACTGTAAAATGGAAGATGGTTTTTATGTTTTGTTTGTATGTTTGTCTTAAAATAAAAACTTTGTATAAAAAAAGAAAAGTATGATATGTAATCCTTGTATTTTTAAGTGAGCCACCTCTTTCCCAGAAAAACAAAATTATATTTCACTATTGTAAAATAAACATGCAAGCAAGTCCTTGTAAACAATTTAGTAACAAAAACAACATATAGAAAATAACCAATTGCACTTTCATAGAAATTCTAAAATTTTGCAAGATTTTAAGCATAAATAAGCCTCACTAAAGTATGGAATTTGCTGAATTTCCAGGAAAGCAATCACTTGTTCTACGATTACCTTTACTTTTGAATTTTAAAAAGGTTATGGGGTTGAGAATCACCTTCTTAAACTAATAACTCATTAAAGGAGAAAATGGAATGTCTTTTGATTGATATTGCTGTAAACGGCGTTCAGGGATTTTTCCTAATGCAGTATTTATTTACTTACTTACTTACTTACTTACTTACTTACTTACTTACTTTATTACACTGTCCAATCCCAATGATTCTGGGCAGTTCACAAACTCAGAAACAATAAAACAATCCAATAGTAATAAAAGGAAGGAACAAAAATAATACAAAACAGGCAACAATCAAAAAGCAAACCCACACTACCCAGAATGTATTTTTAACACATGAAGATTAATTTGTTAAATGTACTTTGAAAGGTATTGACCAAATCCTGATCAAAAGAGGATGAGAAATGACAAGGATTAAATTATGAGAAGTAAAATGCAGTTTTGTGCCAGGATTATAGTTTTGCTCCCTAGCATATCTCTGAGAAATGCAGGAAGGTGAAAGTATTGAAATGAAAGTATTGTACTTAATTAATTAAATATATAAATATATGTGATAAAATGAGAAGGGTTGAGATACGGGATGTTTTGCATAAATATGGAGGTTGGTCACTGAATGCAATAAGGATCATATGTATGATGAAAGTAAAAAATATCTGAGAATAATGAAATGTGAATGGTTCAGTATTGAGCAAGAAGGAAGGAAAGGCTGCATCGGGTTAGAATGGGGAACTTTAGAATGGTGTTTGGTGAAACAAGAACATATAGCATCAATTCATATAGCATCAATTCAGTATCAATTCATATAGCATCAACTCAGTATCAAAATTAATAAACACCATGAAAGAAGAATGTTGAAACTGTTTGGTTATATCAGTAAAAATGAATAAGGGTTCATTTGAATGAATTACAGAACAAATAAATGAAGAAAGACTGAACGCATTAAGAGGACAGCAAAGACTGAAAAATTCCTAAGCGAGACTGATGAAATTGTGAAATTTAAAGAACAAAGGCAATCTATGAAGTAACATAATTATAATAATTGGTGCTGGTATAAATCATCACTAGATGTTTTCTTTTTCTTATTGCAGGCTTTCAATTTCCTTAGCTTGTGATTCCTCACTCCTTTCTGCACTCTGCACAATATTGATTACTGCAAAAGAGGTACTGCAAAAGAGTACTGAGGGGTTCCGGATGGCACTTGAGCCATTACCTACCTCCCCTATCTACAACTCGGCTGAGGCCCTAGTGGATGCCTGACAACAGGCTGCCTCTGGGGCACTCGATCGGGTTGTCCCCTTGTGGACCCTAACCCTACGCAGATCCCAGTTAGCTCCTTGGTTCTCCACGGAGCTCTGGGAGATGAAGCATCGGAGGAGGGGCCTAGAGAGCAGTTGGAGGTCCACCCAGTCCAAATCCGACTGATCCCAGTTAAGTTCCTTTTCGAGGACTTACCTAGCAGCAATGGGAGTGGTGAAGAAGGCTTACTTCTCTGGTCTCATCGCATCTGCAGATAATTGCCCGGCTGCCCTGTTTAGGGTCACGCGCTCCCTCCTTGAGCAGGGGATGAGGGGGGACCCTTTGCAGGGGCAGGCTGAGGAGTTTAGTCAGCATCTGCTGGATAAGATTGCTCGGATCTGGGCCAGTTTGGACACCAACTGGCTAGAGTTGGACATGGAGGCGATGTCGAGTCTTGTTGAAGTTATCTGGGATGAGTTTGACCCTGTGACCTTAGATGTGGTGGACAGGATTATGTGGAGGCTGAGTGTCACTATGTGTTTATTGGACCCATGCCCCTCTTGGCTGGTTTATGCCACCCAGGAGGATACACGTGGCTGGCTCCAGGCAGTTATCAGTGCTTCATTGTGGGAGGGGTCTTTCCCTGCCGCCTTGAAGGAGGCGGTGGTGAGGCCCCTCCTTAAGAAGCCTGCCTTGGACCCAGCCAATTTGAACAACTTTCGTCCCGTCTCCAACCTTCGCTTTGTGGCTAAGGTTGTTGAGAGCATGGTGGCCCAGCAGCTTCCAGCTTTCCTGGAAGAAGCTGATTACCTAGATCCATATCAATCGTGCTCCAGGCCCGGCTACAGCACGGAGACGGCATTGGTTGCAGTGATTGATGATCTCTGGAGGGCTCGGGATAGAGGATGTTCCTCTATCCTGGTCCTATTAGATCTCTTGGCGGCTTTTGATACCATCGACCATGGTATCTTACTGCGGCACCTGCGGGGACTGGGAGTGGGAGGCACCATGTTACGGTGGTTCTCCTATCTCTCGAGGTGTACATCGGTGTTGGCAGGGGGACAGAGATCGGCCCCGAGGCCCCTCACTTGTGCGGTGCCTCAGGGGTCGGTTCTTTCTCCCCTCCTGTTCAACATCTATATGAAGCCGCTGGGTGAGATCATCCATGGTTTCGGGGTGAGGTATCATCAGTATGCTGATGATACCCAGCTTTTCATCTCCACCCCTGACCACCTCAGTGATGCTCTCTCCATGATGTCCCGTTGCCTGGAGGCGGTACAGATCTGGATGGGAAGGAATAGGCTCCAGCTCAGCCCGGCCAAGACTGAGTGTCTGGGCGTACCAGCATCTCAGGTTCTCCAGGAAGTTCCATCTTTAGTCATGGGGTGAGAGGTGTTCCCCCCTGTTAATAGGGTGTATAACTTGGGTGTCCTCCTGGATGCACAGCTTAGTATGGAGGAGCAGGTAGGGGCCATCGCCAGGGGGGCATTTGCCCAGGTTCACCTGGTGCACCAGTTGCGCCCCTATCTGGACCGAGATGCCCTACGCATGGTTACCCATGAGCTCATCGCTTCCCATCTCGACTACTGCAATGCTCTCTATATGGGGCTGCCCTTGTGGACTATACGGAGGCCTCAACTGGTACAAAATGCGGCCACGCGGGGTTGTGATGGGAGTGTCCCGATACTCCTATATTACACCCCTCCTGCACGGGCTGCATTGGTTGCCAGTTGCCCTCCATGTAAGATTCAAGGTGCTGGTGTTGACCTATAAATCCCTACATGGCTTGGGTCCGAGGAACTTGCAGGAGCGTCTTCTGCCACCATCAAGCTCCAGTCGCCCAGTGTGCTCCCACCAGCAGGGCCTCCTTGGGTGCCGTCAGCCAGACAATGTTGGTTGGTGACCCCCAGGAGTAGGGCCTTCTCTATGGGAGTGCCCACCCTGTGGAACTAGCTGCCCCTGGGGTTGCGGTTGGCCCCTGACCTGCGTTCCTTCTGCTGCGAACTAAAGACCTGGCTGTTTTTGCAGGCCGGCCTGAATTGAGGGGGATTGGGGGTTTTAATTGGGCACTTTTAACGTGGGATTTTATCGTTTATTTGGATTGGGTTTAATACTTTCTTAATATTTGTACATTATATTTTTATGTGAGCCACCCCGAGTCCTTCGGGAGATGGGGCGGCATATAAATCCAAATAAATGAAATGAATGAAATGAAAAGGGAACAGGGTAATGAGTTGGGTAGACATATAGATGATTATAGTGGAGGGACCAAACAGGCTTGAGTGAACTGCATGAATAGGCCCACAATTAATTCTTCCCAAGCCAAGATCTTCCACAATCTTGTTGAACATTCCACTCAGATGTGTCTTACGTCTACCATTACAGTCAATTTTAATGCTAAGAAAACAATACCTTACTTGCTAAGAATGAAATAAATGTGTCAAATTAACTACAACATGAAATTCCCAGGTCTTCTTTAAAATTGAACTTACTGTGCAAGGAAGGAGCATAATTTGAATTATGCCTGAACAAGGCTGAAATCCTCATAATTCTTTTTGGTATTTTGCCTGCAGAGTTTTGCAAAATGTATGAAAAAGTTGGCTATAACTCAGATGTGTTTAACATTCAGCCTGGGGGCCACATGTAGCCCTGGATAGCTGGTATTGTGGCTCCATAAGAAAATAAAAAAATATTTTAAAAAATAAAGTAAGTTTGTTGTTTATATACATTAACTATATTATATATCTTATATGTGGCCCAATATTCACTCAATATAGACCAGCCAAGCCAAAAGGTTGGAAAATCATGGTATAACTAATTAAAATTGCAGTATATTTGTATTAATCCTTTATTGAAGCCTCTATGCCTGATTCAACATTTAACAGAATACATGAATTTAATGTTGGTGCTGTTTTCTTCTACACCATTGAGAATAGACTTTAAGGTATTATGAAAAAAAAAGATTTAAAGAGCAAAAGAGCAAAACTTCACATAGAGGATCTGGCTTTCAGTAAAATGTTTTCATTTCAAACACATTCTCCCTCTGCTTGTTCATATTATTTCTATATTGGCTCCTTCCAGATTAAGCCTTCCTGTCTATAACAACTTAGTTTTTTATGAATTAGTGGAAATTAATTGATGCACAGAAAAAACCTTGCTAAGACTTGAATTTAAAATCTTAATCTAGTTAAGGTCTGTGGCTTGATGCCAGATAGTGAATCAGAATGATAATAAAATTGAGAAGCCTGTCAACCATTTGAAAATGAGCAGGAGTGAGAAAACAGTTGGAACTGGGTCATTGAAATTTGGAAGAAGGAAAAAAATATGACTTTGAAACTTCCCCAGCACCAGAGAACACACTGGTCTGCAATTTACTCTGTAATCCCAAACCATCATAAAACAGAAGAATCCTGCTTGGCTTTGCCAAATATAAAAAGCTAGAAATCTGGAGCCTGCCAGAGAAACCAATAATCTTGTCGGGTTTTTGTTAGATTCTCCAGTCAGGAAGTCACAATGTATTTTTAATATGGCAGAGCCAGACCTTCTGAGGCCTTGCAAGCAGGGGAAAGAATTCCTAAACACACCTACTCACTAAAACGTCCTGTTCTATAGCAAAGCCTTTTTATTTAAAGGAGGAGGAGGAAAATGTTTTAGCCTTGCTGAAAGGAATGGACAGATCAGTCCTATAGTTATTACCAGAAAAGAAATGAGATGTAAAACTTCCAATTAAGCACTATACATGAAAGACTGATCTGTTTATATCTGCCTTTTCAGATATAAAAGTCTATATATAAATCTTTCCAATGTGGCACTTCATTTAAAGTTTTGCATTAATTTTATAATACTAGCATTTCTTTTATAATAACAGCATTATAACCAAGCCTCGATCCCTATTCAGCTTACAAGGCCCGATAGTGGATTCTTGTTTGTCTTTTTCATATAGGTTAGCTTTCCCCAGATTGGTGCTTTGCAGATATGTTGGATTTCAGCTCTCAGAATTCCTGTTCCATAAGCAGGCTGCCTGTGTCACTGCATTCTGGATCACTTGAAGATTCCAGATGAAATCTTTAAGGCAACCCCAGCTAGAGTGAAGTATAGCAGTCAAACTATGAGGTGACTAGGACATGAGTGACTGTTTGAAGTGCCTCCTGATCTGGGAAACGGCACAACTGGCATACAAGATGAAGCTGTGCAGAGGCTTTCCTGGCCACACCTTACAACGGCTCTTCAAGAAGAAACTATGAGCCAAGGAGGACCCCTAGGTTGCACCAATCTGCCAATTCCAAATACACATATTATACAATCTGACCAGAGGTGGCATTCAGCAGGTTCTGACCAATTCTGGAGAACCGGTAAGGAAATTTTGAGTAGTTTGGAGAACCGGCAAAGACCACCTCTGACTGGAGATTTTACAGTATCCTTTCCCTGCCATGCCTACCAAGCCACGCCCATGGAACCGGTAGTAAAAAAATTTGAATCTCACCACTGAATCGGACAGTAACAATGTTAATAATCTGTCAAAAAAGAGACTATCAAATCTATCACATTGCCTGCTCTTATAACCAGCAAGCTATTGTGAGCTGTTCTAGCTCTTATAACCAGCAAGCTATTGTGAGCTGTTCCATAGGACAGCAGTTCTCAAACAATTAGTTTCAGGATCCGTTTACCTTCTTGATACAGTATTGCAGGCTAACTCTGCCCACAGTCTGGAGTTCGATCCTACTGGCGTTCAAGGTTGACTCAGCCTTTGATCCTTCCAAGGTCAGTGAAATGAGGACTCAGATTGCTGGGGGCAATATGCTGACATTGTAAACAGCCCAGAGAGTGCTATTAAGCATTACGGGGTGGCATATAAGTCGAAATGCTATTGCTATTGCTATAGCTATTCTTCAAAATGATTGAGGATCGAAAGAGTTTTGATTTCTGCAGGATGTGTCCTCAATCATTTTGAAGACTTATGTACCATATATTTTTTTTAATTACATTTATGTGCCACCCTTCTCCGGAGACTCAGGGCAGCTTACAATTTTGGGGATACAACCCAATGCGCTCAGCAATAGCCTTCATTCCATCTTATATGCCTGCTTATTACTAAGCGGCATTTTTACAAAGTCAGCTTATTGCCCCCAACAATCTTGGGTCCTCAATTTACCTACCCTGAGAGGCTGGAAGGCTGAGTCAACCTTGAGCCTGGTGGGATTCAAGCCTGCAGTAATTGCAGGCAGCTGGAACTTAAGAGCTAGGCATTTAGCAGCCTGCACCACCAAGGCCCCTTTTTATTAAAAATTTTATATTAAAAATCAAAACCCTGAGAAATGTCAACATTTAACTTTGCAGACCCCTTGAAAGATTCTTGACACATACACCCTCCGGCAGTGTAAGGTTGAAGGCAAATCTAGTATTCTTCCAATCAGAAAATAAAGCTTTGGAGAGTGTCAGCGAAAAAAGAAGCAGATTCTTGAGAAGGTCAGGATCCAGGATGCGTCAGTGCTTGATTTGTAGCCAAGATTGGCAAAGGTTCTCCTCTTGTGTGATACAGCCCATAATTGCTCCTGTTTCTTCAGACACGTTCATTTTCTGAATAATGTTACAAATTATTGAGAATGGTATATGTATTAATCATCCTTTTCCTTCCCCATCTGTACAATGGTTAATCCTATGCCTCAGCAGTATTGTCCAAAGCTTCCATATATTTTGTTCCATATTTTATATATATTTAAATAGATTTTCTCTAAGACTCTATTTCACGTCTGTCTCCTGAAATTATCTTTGCTGAAAAATTCTTGGCATATAAATTATTCCATGAAAAATCCTATGGCAATGAGTATTTCATTATATTAATTGTCCCATTTTTTAACATGAAACAGGACACTTTGGCTATCTTATGTAAAATTTTAATAAAGTATGAAATACTCAGCCATTTTTATATTCCCTCCTAGCCTTTTTTTTAATACTGCTGGGAGCTTCTAGTAGCAAACAAGTTCTTTTATTTAACATTCAACTTTCTTTCTCAATTCATTTCTCTGACTTTTTATTTTGACATTTTCACCTCATACATTAATTTCTTCCAGTACAGAATACTGAACCATTGTAATTACTTGAACTTAAGCTATTTATTGGAATTTTCTTAAGTATTTCTTTTTTAAAAGCCCACACATATCAAACAGGAATACATTTCACAGTTATCATTCATCCTTCAGAGACATACTTTGCCAGAAGGCAAAAGAATCAGTAATCCCTTCCAACTCTGTTATTCTATTCTATTCTATTCTATTCTATTCTATTCTATTCTATTCTATTCCATTCCATTCCATTAATTGCTCCAAATGATATCTCTCAATTGTAGTGAAAAACTATATCACAGTTGCTTTTATAAGATACCTGAAAACCACCAGGCCATTATCTATTTCTACCACTGAGCCCTCTTACGAGTTGTAGGGAGGACAATGTTAGCCTTTTAGAATAATGGAATAACAGAGTTGGAAAGGACTTTAGAAGTTATCTAGTCCAATTGCCTACCCAAGCAGGATACCCTATAGCGGTGTCCCCAACCCTCTCAGTCTGCAGCCCGGTACTGGTCCGCATCCCATGGGAATCAGACTCTGCAAGTGGTGGACGAGCATGCAAGTGAGCAAAGCTCCATTTGCACAAATGGCAGGCGCATATATGAAACCCTCTCCTCTCCTCCCCCGCCACCACCTCTGCTGGTCTGTAAAGCTGGGTAAGCCTGGGGACCACTGTCCTATACCAGGGGTCTCCAATCTTGGCAACTTTAAGACTTGTGGACTTCAACTTCCAGAATTCCTCAGCCAGCTGGCTGGCTGAGGAATTCTGGCTGTTGAAGTCCACAAGTCTTAAAGTTGCCAAGGTTGGAGACCCTTGTCCCAGTGGTGGGATTCAATTTTTTTTACTATCGGTTCTGTGGGCATGGCTTGGTGGACATGGCAGGGGAAGGATACTGTAAAATCTCCAGTCAGAAGTGGTATTTGCCAGTTCTCCAAACTACTCAAAATTTCCACTATCGGTTCTCCAGAACTGGTCAGAACCTGCCAAATACCACCTCTGCCCTGTCCTATACCATTCGGAACAAATGGCCATCCAATATTTTCTTAAAAACCTCTTGTGATGATGGCACATCAACAGCTCTTGAAGGTAAATGTTCATAAGCTTTCAGATATGGCTAGGTCAACTTAGCACCAATCTCCATAGTTCTAGAAGAGCTGAAAAAAGTACTGCCAAGGAGTAATTTTAAAAGAAAAATGTTCTGCAATCTAAATAAGGACCCTGTGAAGTGCACTGAGAATAACTGGCAAGGTGATAAATAAAAAAACCCTGATGTCCACTATGTACTGATGGAACAGTTTTCCATAAAAGTCATCATTGGGTGCAAACTTATGTGTACGTCTCAATCAATAATGATTAGAATGTTAGAAGCAAAAGAAAGGAGTTGCCAGTCAAGAAATAATATCTTGAGAAATGGAACACAGCATGTTGAACTCATGCTTCCTCTGAGCCATCAATCCCAGCTAGTTTATCCATCAACCGAAGAATTAAAGCCAGAAGTGCTTCTGGAACAAAAAATGAGGTCAATGGGAAACATGGAGAAAATATAATTGGGAAATCAAATACAAGCTGAAGAGTCCTGTCACATAGAGAAAGCAAGCTGAACACTTTTGGTAATGTGCTTTTGTCATTGATGGTGTATTTAATGTCAGATGTGGTGTACTTCTAAAATTATTTACTTAATTGTTGGCAGCACTTTTTACTTTTGTAGTAACACTTTTGGCAGCAATAGGCTCAAAAAATAAAAGTCATGTTTAATGAAAATTTAAAAAGTAAATACCATTTTCCATTTCTAAGAATATTGATGTTGAACATATAATTTGCATAAAATGTTTGTCAATATTTACCATCCACCATGGGGACTATTGCAATATCACTGACCACATGAAAACCAGCAAACACAAATCTACTGAAGAAGCTTCAAAAGTTAGTTGTTAAGAAGATTGGGCTTGAAGAGAAAGTAGCTGAATAAGGTACATTTATATATCCCTTGGAGAAGCATGACTTTTATAGAATAGAATAGAATAGAATAGAATAGAATGGAATGGAATGGAATGGAATGGAATGGAATGGAATGGAATGGAATAGAATAGAATAGAATAGAATAGAATAGAATAGAATAGAATAGAATAGAATAGAATAGTAGTTTTATTGTCACTTTAAATGTAATACACTAATCAGCATACATTAAAATGAGATTTCTTTGCATACAGCTTTGAAAGGGTACCCACCTCCAATGTACACTACAGAAACCTGACAAAAATATGCACATACCCATATACATACACATATATGACCCAGAGAAACAATAAGGTCTAGTTTGGATGTATACATATATACATGGTGAGAAAAACAAAACTTACGAGTTTACCAGATGGATGGTATAAGGACCAAAACTGTTACAGAATCTGGTAGTCCTGCTAGAAATACTTCGAAACATCCTCCCAGTGGGGAGCAACAGATCAAACAATTGTTCTACTAGATTATTTTTGCTCATTTTGCTAAAGTTTTCTTGTGCATGTATGAAAAATGAAATCTCAGCTATTAATGTGTAGCCCCATTAGCAGAAAAATAATTTTACAAATAATTAAAAGATACCAGATTTAAATCAGTGACATCCTATGCTTTCAATATAAACAACATAATTTCAATAATGGTTCAATTTTTGCATCTAATTCATGCATTCAGAGTAAGGCTTTCAGAAATCCATTCTGTCATTCAGTTAGAACATCTGACATTATGGCAAATGCTATTGTAAATTAAAGATTGAAGATCAAAAATATTTTGATGGAGGTTATATGAATACATATTTTGAGTGGAGCACAGCATCAGTAAAAATAATGTTCTTGCTAGGTAGAGCAGAAGCTATAGAGCAGAAATATACTTAGAACTGGTTGAAATGCACACCTAATGCACAATAAAAATACAAACAAGCTTTGATATTATACCAATCAAAACAAAAGCTGTAGAGTAACTAAACTTTTTGTAAAGAAACTGATTTTGAATTTAAAAAATGCTTCAGCATTGCATTGAATGCTTTCTGTCTTTGCTGCCCATCATCAACCAGATTTTTAAAATGTTTGAAATGAGATGAAGAGCTCTATTAACTTCCTGTAGAGGTGTTGAATTTGATTTGTAAATTCATATAAAAATACTTCCTATTTTGAAGCTTTTACTGAATTGTAGTTATTAGAAACAGAGCTTCAAACAAGAAGCCATTTACATTTATCCTTACAAAACAAAAGAGGAATGAAAAGGAAATAAAGAGTACAGGTGACACTCGAAAAATTAGAATATCGTGCAAAAGTTCGTTTATTTCAGTAATGCAACTTAAAAGGTGAAACTAATATATGAGATAGACTCATTACATGCAAAGCAAGGTAGTTCAAGCCATGATTTGTCATAATTGTGATGATTATGGCATAGAGCTCATGAAAACCCCAAATCCACAATCTCAGAAAATTAGAATATTGTGAAAAGGTTCAATATTCTAGGCTCAAAGTGTCCCACTCTAATCAGCTAATTAAGCCATAACACCTGCAAAGGGTTCCTGACCCTTTAAATGGTCTCTCAGTCTGGTTCAGTAGGAATCACAATCATGGGAAAGACTGCTGACCTGACAATTGTGCAGAAAACCATCACTGACACCCTCCATAAGGAGGGAAAGCCTCAAAAGGTAATTGCAAAAGAAGTTGGATGTTCCCAAAGTGCTGTATCAAAGCACATTAATAGAAAGTTATGTGGAAGGGAAAAGTGTGGAAGAAAAAGGTGCACAACAGCCTGGAGAGGATTGTCAGGAAAGGGCCATTCAAAAGTGTTGGGGACTTTCACAAGGAGTGGACTGAGGCTGGAGTCAGTGCATCAAGAGCCACCACACACAGACAGAACTTGGACATGGGCTTCAAATGTCGTCAGAAGCGTCTTGCCTGGGCTAAAGAAAAACAGACCTGGTCTGTTGCTCAGTGGTCCAAAGTCCTCTTTTCTGATGAGAGCAACTTTTGCATCTCATTTGGAAACCAAGGACCCAGAGTCTGGAGGAAGAATGGAGAGGCAGACACTGCAAGATGCTTGAAGTCCAGTGTGAAGTTTCCACTGTGTTGATTTGGGGAGCCATGTCATCTGCTGGTGTTGATCCACTGCGCTTCATTAAGTCCAGGGTCAATGCAGCCGTCTACCAGATTTTGGAGCACTTCATGTTTCCTTCCGCAGACAAACTTTATGGGGATGCTGACTTCATTTTCCAGCAGGAGTTGGCACCTGCCCACACTGCCAAAAGCACCAAAACCTGGTTCAATGACCGTGGGATTACTGTGCTTGATTGGCCAGCAAACTCACCTGACCTGAACCCCATAGAGAATCTATGGGGCATTTCCAAGAGAAAGATGAGAGACATGAGACAGAACAATGCAGAAGAGCTGAAGGCCGCTATTGAAGCATCCTGGTCTTCCATAATACCTCAGCAGTGCCACAGGCTGATAGCTTCCATGCCACGCCGCATTGAGGCAGTAATTGCTGCAAAAGGGGCCCAAACCAAGTACTGAGTACATATGCATGCTTATACTTTTCAGAGGTCAGATATTGTTCTATGTACAATCCTTGTTTTATTCATTGCATGTCATATTCTAATTTTCTGAGATTGTGGATTTGGAGTTTTCATGAGCTGTAAGCCATAATCATCACAATTATGACAAATCACGGCTTGAAGTATTTTGCTTTGCATGTAATGAGTCTATCTCATATATTAGTTTCACCTTTTAAGTTGCATTACTGAAATAAACGAATTTTTGCACGATATTCTAATTTTTTGAGTTTCATCTGTAAAACCACTTGTCTATCAATAAATAGTTCAAAATATGTGCAATTTTAATTATTTTTAGTACCACTTTCATTCTTAAAAGTATCCTAGTTTCGATGATAAATAATATGGCTATCTTAATAATAGAGATCTAATATTCTGAACAACTCAATAATGTTGCCCAATAAATCTGACTCTGTGGTTTCCTAAGTGTGTTTTGGCCTAGGACTGCATCATAGATCAAACATTTATTTTTATTGCATAAAATATTTGACAATGCTGCATGATTTAAACCAGGGATAGACAACATGAGGCTGGACTCAGGAGTTCAGCTGGGCTTGTTGCTAACATACCTGCCTCCCAGCTGCATTGCAACAGCCCTGCCTGTGCTGCTGGAGGTAGTAGCCGGGTTGGCAGTGGAGTTCCCCAGGCTAATGGTGCTGCGGGGACTTCAATTTGCCGTCACTCGGTGAATTCTCAGACACGGCCCAGGAGTTAATGGCTTCCATGACAACCATGGACCTGATTCAAGTAATTCAGGGTCTGACCCCTAGGAGGGGACACACGCTCAACTTGGTATTTCTCTCGGAGCAGTGGAAATATGATCTGAAATTAAGGGGTATAGACATCTTTCCCTTGTCATGGTCAGATCATTCCCTGCTGAGGCTAGACTTTGGGATGCTGCTCCCCCATCGCAGGGAGGTGGAACCGATTAAATGGTTCCGCCCAAGGCACCTATTGGACCCAGAAGGGTTCCAGAGGGAGCTTGGGGAGATACCAGATTCCCTGATCCACAGTCCGGCTGATGCCCTGGTTGCTGCCTGGAATAGGGTGGCGACGGGGGCATTAGACCGGGTTGTGCCTTTGCGACCTCTCCATGGCAGCCTATCTAGGATGGCTCCCTGGTTTACCGAGGAGCTCTGAGAAATGAAGCGCCAGAAGAGATGTCTAGAGCGACGCTGGAGGGTCAGGTAGATCCGAATCTGACCGAACACTTTTAAGAGCCTTTATTAGGACTTACTTAGTGGCGATACAGGCGGCAAAATGCACGCATTTTTCCACACTTATTGCATCTGCAGACTCTCGCCCAGCCGCCCTGTTTAGGGTGACTCGCTCTCTTCTCAATCGAGAGGAAGCGGAGGAGCCCTTACAAGGGAGAGCTGAGGAATTTGTACAGTTTCTGTCGGATAAAGTTGCTCAGATCCGGATGGACCTGGACTCCGATTGGGCAATTCTGACTGAGATGACAGGGGTGGGTCTTAGTCCTATTATATGGAGTGAGTTTGATCTTGTGGCTCCTGAGGAAGTGGACAAGGCCATGGGAGCGATGAGTTCTTCCACTTGTTCACTGGACCCGTGCCCTTCCTGGCTGGTCTCAGCCAGTAGGGAAGTGACACAGAGCTGGCTCCAGGTGTTGGTCAACACTTCTTTGAGAGAGGGGTCCTTCCTGCAACTATTAAAAGAAGCGGTGGTAAGGCCCCTCCTCAAGAAGCCTTCCCTGGACCCGGCTGAATTAAAGAACTTTTGTCCAGTCTCCAACCTCCCCTTTGTGGGGAAGGTTGTTGAAAAAGTGGTGGCACTCCAGCTCCTGTGGTCCTTGGATGAGACGGATTATCTAGACCCTTTTCAATCAGGTTTCAGGCCTAGCTACAGCATGGAGACTGCTTTGGTCGCACTGTTTGATGATCTCTGGCGAGCCCGGGATAGGGGTCATTCCTCTATCCTGGTGCTACTTGACCTCTCGGCAGCTTTTGATACTATCGACCATGGTATACTTCAGCGGTGGCTGAGAGAGTTGGGAATGCGAGGCACCATGTTACGGTGTTTCACCTCCTATCTCTCTGGCCGGTCGCAGTTGGTGTTGGTAGGAGGACAGAGGTCGACCCCCCCTGCCCCTCATCTATGGGGTGCCTCAGGGCTCAGTCCTCTCTCCCCTCCTATTTAATATCTACATGAAACTGCTGGGTGAGATCATCCGACAACATGGGGTGGGATATCAGCAATACGCGGATGACACCCAGCTGTATATCTCTGCCCCATGTCCATTCAGTGAAGCAGTGGATGTGATGTGCCAGTGCCTGGAAGCTGTGAGGGTCTGGATGGGAGTCAACAGGCTCAGACTTAACCCAAACAAGACTGAGTGGCTGTGCGTACTGCCCCCCAGGGGCCATGTTGATTTTCCATCTTTGGTTCTGGGTGGGAAGAAATTGTTCGCCTCAGAATGGGTTCGCAATCTGGGTGTGCTCCTAGACCCACAGCTGAAATTGGAGCAACACCTATCAGCCGTGGCTAGGGAACTTTGCACAGGTCCGCCTTGTGCACCAATTGCGACCCTACCTGGACCGGGAGGCTCTTCTCACAGTCACTCATGCCCTAGTCACCTCATGATTGGATTATTGCAATGCACTCTACATGGGGCTACCCTTGAAGAGCATTCGGAGACTTCAGTTGGTCCAGAACGCAGCCGCACGAGCTGTTGTGGGTGTCCCGAGATACACCCACATATCACCAATTCTCCGCGAGTTGCACTGGCTTCCTATTAGTTTCCGGGTGCAATTCAAGGTGTTGGTCATTACCTATAAAGCCCTATATGGCTCAGGACCAGGTTATCTCCAGGATCGTCTCCTATCCTGCGTCTCCCTGCGACCAGTAAGATCCCACAGAGTCGGTCTCCTCCGGGTTCTGTCAGCTAAACAATGTCAGCTGGTGGGCCCGTGGGAGAGGGCCTTCTCTGTGGCTGCTCCAGCTCTCTGGAACCAGCTTCCCCCCGAGGTCTGGACTGCCTCCACCCTACTGACCTTCTGCAAAGCAGTCAAAACCTGGCTTTTCCGGCAGGCATGGGGCTGTTGATCTCATGACTGAGATCTAGTGAGATCCGGCCCTTCTGTTGTTTGCTGTTTTTTAAATTGTTTTTAAACTTTTTACAATGTAATTCTTTGTGTTTTTTGCTGTGAGCCACCTGGAGTCCTTTGGGAGTTGGGCGGCATATAAGTTTAATTAAATAAATAAATAAACATGGTCATCTCCAGATGTTTTGATTCAATTTCCAGATAATTGGCCTTGCAGGCTGAGACTAATGGTACCTAAAGCCCCAAACATCTGGAATCTACTAGTTGTCTTCTCTTTTCTATTCTTTAGAAACCAATTATTCTAATGTTATGAGCATGAAAGGAACCATTGAGGCATAAGTTCCCACAATGCTTTGCCTACTTCAATAGTCTGCATTTCCAAGGATATTTACTAACTATTTTCACTAATATGTTACAGAAAACTGTCACAGGGAGATTTTAATATACTGAGAAAAATGATGTTTTCAAATAATATATGCAAGAAGCACAGGTGTCTTGTCATTATTGTTCTAGCCATCACTTCCCCCCTTTTAAAGTCCTTGGGAATTCTATGTGCTACAGAAACCATTATAAAAAATTAATCCAACTAAGTACTGTGAGTTGTGAATACCTTGTCAATCATATTGAAGCAGTGCTAAGATTAATTTGGGAACAGAACTAGAAAAAAAACTTGACAAAAGTCATTTTCAAAGAAAAACACTCAAATCACTCTGAAATTTTGGCATAAATTATTTCAATACAATACCTTCTGCTTTGTTGTTGTCTGAATGTCTGAATACATTAATACATAAATATAGTAACTACATTTCTTTCTTATCAATATCTTGAGATACATGAATATTAAAGAATCATTTTCTCAGACCTAAAGACAATGAAAGTGATTCTAGGCTATCAAAGAATAAGTTGATTCTAGAATATGAAAGAAAAGTTGGCCTCACACTTCTAAAACAAATTTAAAGATAAAACTAATGTATTGTTGGCTAAAATAAGAAGTAATTTTTTTTCCAAAAAATCCCATAAACGTCAAGGATAAACCTCTCCCATTTCATTGTGAAGAAAACATGGATGCACTCACAAAGAGCATCCATCATTTCACAAAGAGCATTCATCAATTCTTGTGTATGTGCATGGGTGTTTGGGTGGGTGTGGGTTTGGGTGGGTGTTTTAATTGGGACAAAATTCTGAGGAAGTTCCTAAGAGACATGAATCAAGGAAGTGCTCTCCAGTAACTGATAAAAGATACAAGCTACCTGTTTTGACAAACTACAGGCTGAAGTGGAATAGTTCATTTTCTCATACTCATTAAGGAAATAGAGTTGCCTGCTGGAAAGTCATGCATCCCTATTTAGACTGATACAGATGAACTAACACAATTCTGAAACCAACCAAGTTCTAAACACAGTGTAGCACAAGTAGCTACTCAAAAAAACTCCAGACTATATACAATATCCAGTTACATCTATAGCACATTATAGTGCAGTAGTACATTAGCAAAGCAATAAGCATCGATGAGATATTCTACAAAACAATTAACTCAAGTACAGAACATATGTGAGACTTAACTATTACTTAAGGCAACTGGCCAATCCAGGGCAAAGTAATGGGGAAGAATAATGTCACAGACTATAAATAATCAAGAAATTAAGCATGGAAAATATTTGCCAATTTACATTCAGAATCACTTTTGCTAAAATTATTGCTTGGTGTTCTTTTTTCATCATTTCCATATGCTGAAAACTAATTTATTGACCCAAACTTTTAAAGAAATATTAATTTTCATTGTCTTATAGGGATAAGTGTTATAAATTGCTTTAATATTCACCACTGTTCAGTGGTGGTATGCTACTGGTTCGCCCCGGTTCACCCAAACCTGTAGTAAAAAAAGCCTCTGACAATCAGCTGAGAGGAGGGAAAAAAAGCCTCCAATCAGCCGAGAGGAGGGGAAAAAAGTCTCCAATCAGCCGAGAGGAGGGAAAAAAAGCCTCCAATCAGCTGAGAGGAGGGGAAAAAAGCCTCCAATCAGCTGAGAGGAGAATGAAGAGAAAAGTGCAGGATCAGCCCTCCCACCCATCCTGGTGCTTTTCTCTTCTTTATCCTCTCAGCTGATTGGCGCTGCAGGCCTCAGCTGGTGTGGAAAGCTGCGCGTGCAAGTTAGGTGTGCATGTGTTAGGTGCGCGTACACACGCGATCACCAAACCAATAGTGGAACAGGTAGGATCCTACTGCTGCCACTGTTGCTAATGTTCTGTAATGTCTAATGTTCTATAAGGATTTTATTTTAAACTGCTAGTTTTAAATTGCTAGATGCTTTAGAATCCATATAAAAATCATTACTTTGAAACTTGAAGATTATCAAATCACCATATTTTTTTAACCTGATCATTTGCTTATCTTTTACAAACATTTGCTAAATAACATTGGAATCTAATCTGATTCACCTGCACCTGCATACTGGCTGTTATAAATCAGTTATTGTACAAATCCATTGTCTCCATATGCTATATTTAATGTATATTATAGGCTACCTCAATCTTTTCAATATGTTGATTAGAATTAATGCCTACAGAAGGTTCTACATTCAACATTTTCAACATCTCAAGTGTCAAAATTTGAAATATCCTGTGCCTGATACCTTCCTTTGCCAATCAGATAATGCTGGCTATCAAGTGCATCTGTAGAACGATAGAATACAAAGCAGCATTGGATACTGAATCCAAAGTTGTGCTTGGTTTATTTAATTCCCAGCTAGAGAATTCCCTTTCCAGTCTCCAGGTGGGATAAGTTTCTTCTTATTTAAGAAATTACATCCTGCACATAAACTGTTTCAACCCCTACCCTCAAAACAATGCTATAGAGCACTGCACACCAGAACAACTAGACACAACAACAGTTTTTCCCTACTAAATAATCACTCTGCTAAATAATTCCCTCAACACTGTCAAACTATTTACTAAGTCTTCATTGTTATTACTATTAATCTTCTCATTGTTCCTATCACTCATCTCCTCCCATTTTTGACTATATGACTGTAACTTTGTTGCTTATATCCTTACAATTTATATTGACTGTTTCCTAGTATGATTTGATTGCTTATTTGTACCTATGACTTTCATTAAGTGTTGTATCTGATTATTCTTGATGAATGTATCTTTTCTTTTTATGTACACTGAGAGCACATGCACCAAGACAAATTCCTTGTGTGTCTAATCACACCTAGACAATAAAGAATTCATCCATTCAATTAGATCACATTTTTAAATCTTACTTGATGATCCCTTGGCATCGTTTTATAGAACCATTCCCTTGAGTGAGTGCTTTGAAATCTTCCTTGTCCCCATGTAGTTTTTAACTTGATTGCTTCTAAATAACTTATCCTAGTGCAAAAATATTCCTGGAGCCTGGAATGGGCTGGGGATATGAGAAAATGCCCCAGAACTTGCATCTCCCCCCCGCCCCCCATTCTCTTTAGTTCACATCCAGACTTTGACTAAATTTATTGCAGAGGCCTGGATGAAAAACAGAAGGAAGAAGATATTTCCTGAATGTAGCCAGCAATGCCTGTGATCATCTCTCAAAGCCCTGAGAGTTCCTGCTGGCCAAACATTATGACATCTTTCTAAACCATCATTAGGTGGAACTTGCCTTTCCATTACTTTGAAACCATGAACTTTATACTTGAAACTATGGCAACAAGATGATTCCAATTAAATTCATCTGGGCTTCACACCTCACAGTTTTAGCTCCTTCTAACAGCAAAACAGTAATTCTTTCAATGGTCCTGCATTTTCATGAACCATTTCAAACACATGTTCAAAATCAATCCATGTCGAAGTACAGTAATCTCTTCCAGTCACAGGAAAAGGGAGGAAAGGCAAGTTAAAAATCTTAAGAAATAGGACAGGCTTGGGATACATGTTAGGATGAATTTAGAAAATGTATTATCACATACTTGTCTTTTTTCTTCATAATAGAAGAAGATAAGAATATTATTCCTGATAATATTCAAGGTTGGATTAAAAAGATAACAAGTTAGTAAAATTTCTGAAGTCTGAACTTTTCTCTCCTTGAGGAAAAAAGCTGGCAATGTAGAAAATATTTCCCTTCTACAAGGGCCATCAGCTCAATGGATTTTCATTGTTAGTTCTTATAATTGAATTTCTGAATGTTGTATTCCAACCAAAGTAATTATTCCAGATGTCAACAAGGCAGAGTCCATGAGCATCATGATACTTATAACCTCACCAATATCCCCAGGCAGTGCTAAAATTGCCCAAATTTTATGAACTGGTTAAATCTTTTTAAAAATGGTATTTTCGCATAAGATCTTAACCATTTTATATTTTTAGTATATTATATATAAACATATCTTTTATATATTTAGTATTTATTCAACTTAGAGATGCATTTCAGAATCCATGAAGTTGTACAAAACTGAATAGTGGTGTCAACTATCTGAAAAGAACTGCTTCCTCTTTTAGTATAGCAGAGGGCCTCATTTTCTCTCCCCTTAACCCACCCAGACTCCATGGGATTTGGACAACCAATAAATAGTTCCTAGGTAAGTCCTATTCAGTATTTATGAGGAGCAGGAGAATGAGGGAGATGGAAAAATAAGAAACACAAAATATAAATAAATAAATGGAAGAGGAAGAAGGGGATAAGGGGTAGAGAAGAAGAGGAGGAGGAGGAGGAGGAGAATCAGTGATTAGTTAGCCTTTGCTCTATGCCTCAGGAACAGAAAGTGTCAACAATTATTCAATGCATTAAGAGGATAAGAATTCCTATAACCCACCATCTTTTTGATTTGCTGATAAGAAGAGCTAAACTCCCTCAGAAGTGAGACAATTCGAGTAATGGGAAAGAAAGAAAACAATTCTACACTGACTATGGAAACAATTCAATAAGCTTCTTGTCAACATAGCATATTATTCATATTATTACAACTAAAGGCTGTGTTCTGAAAATAGAAAAGATAACTGTTATTATTAACTTAAGATAACTTAAGTTAAGCAACTGTTACATTCCTGGTTAAAGATATCAAAATCAGAATATATTTTATGAACTTTTCTTGATTTCCCCATAATTATTTTTCTTCAAACCTTCTCTGTGTTGATATTAAATATTTGCAGTTTTCATCTTTCCTGTTTATATTAGAAGGATCAACAACAGAGCAAGGTTTACGAAGGGAAGATTTCTAAAAAAAAATCTCATAATTCAAATGAATATAGTGATATCTACTCAGGAAAATGAAAGAAAAATGGATATAGATTGATTTTCAACAGGAATAATATTTTCTGCCAGAGCAATGCTGGATCATCCCAAGAGTCCATCACACAATTAACAACCATATACTCCCAGGAAACTCACAATCAGGCTGCAATGGTGATCCTTCTCTTCCACCCCTATTTTCCGGGCATTAGCATGGGGGCTCTAACATAGAAATATTGTAGATTTGTTTGTTTGTTTGTTTGTTTGTTTGTTTGTTTGTTTAAATAGTCTATAAGCTGTAAGCCCACCTATCTCTCAAAAGTGATTCCGAATGGCATATTAGGGTTAAAACATCCAGAGAAATGTGTGTACTGCCATAGAGAAGACACCACTCCATGATTCAGGAAGATGATGCTATTTAATGGAAGGAATTCAAATCATATATTCTCTACTAAATTTGGTGAGGCAAGCAGAGATGATGGGAGATAGATAGTGTTAAGTTTGCATGAAGAGACAGATGCGGAGTGCTTCAAGCTCTTTAGTTTATTAGTGACTACAGCTCAGAATGGACCCGATTTGGCTGGGCTGCGGCTGCTACTTATAGCCAGCAGCCGCAGTTGACAGCCAATCAGAGTGCAGGGTTTTTCCTGCACTTTTAAACCAATCATTTCTAACACTTTACAAGAACAGTTCAAACTAAACCAATGACTTCAAACCTACATATATAACACCCCTCCCCACTAGGTTCAGTCCATACTCAAACCCCATCTATCTAATGTATTCTTTTAAATAGGTGGGGCTCTTACATACTCTACATGGTTAAGTTCTAGTGGAGGTTTTACTGACGTTGAGACCATACTGACATTGTCCATAGGAACCTGTTTGGTTACTACAACCTGGTCTCCTCCCAATCAATCCAACCTCCTCCCATGTCACCTAAGTACAGTCTTCCACTTGTAAGAATGTTTGGCATTGTGACAGGTTTTGGATTGTCCTGTTGTCGTTGGCTCATACACATGGGGTTGATTCTTGCTTGCTGATTATCCTCATGATCCTCCCCTTCCCCCTAGAAGGTACTAGATGGGAACAGAGAGGAGCAGTGCGATGTTCCTGAGGTAATCTGGATCTAAGCTGATCAATCAGAGGACCTGCTCCAGAGGACCCACCCTCTGTTTGTACCCTGTAAGACCTAGGGCCTGTGATTTGGGTTTCTCAGCAGGAATCCATAATGGTTCACCCATAAGGTTCTTAGCATAAACAGAATCACCCACAGTGAATGTGTGAATTTTGCTAGTGGAATCTAGTGGTGCATTGGTGCGTAAGTGGGATGAAGGCAGTCAAGGAGACCTGAGTTTCCTACCCATCAACAACTCTGCTGGGGATAAGTTAGTTGATGGTTGGGAGTGATATGCTGGACACTGAGTATTTTTCAACTTTCTCAGTGATGTTCCCAGGACCCAATTGCTGAAGTTTTTCCTTGGTAAATCGTACCATGCGTTTAGCCGAAGGGTGCCCAGGGGCGGTCAGGGCATGTCTGATACCCTGCTGTGCTAGATATGATTCAAAAAGGTTGGATGTAAATTGAGGACCATTGTCAGAAACTAGGACATCAGGTAACCCATGAGTTACAAAAAGCCTCCTAAGCTGCTGGTGACAGCTTTAGCTGTGGTGGATGCCATAGGGATAACCTCTAGCCATTTGGAATATGCATCTACTATAATAAGGAAGGTGTGCCCTCTGGTAGGGCCAGCGAAATCAATGTGAATCCTAGACCATGGGCCCCTAGGACATTCCCATTCCTGTTCGGGGGCGAGAGGTGGGGCAGGCCTGACTTCCTGACAGTTGGGACAGGATGCAACCCAGTGTTCAACCATTTTGTCAATACCTGGCCACCATACATAACTCCTGGCCAATCCTTCATTCTGACAATTCCAGATGACCCTCATGTAACATTTCCAAAACCTCTTTTGTAGTTTTGCAGGAATAACCACCCTGTTACCCCACAAAATACATCCTCTTAATACAGATAATTCAGTTTGCCTGGATTTAAAAGGTTGGGCAAGTTGAGGTAGATCTTGAAGTGGCCAACCTTTCTTAATCCAGCCTATAACAGGAGCCAATAAAGTGTCTTTGGCAGTCTCTCTGGCAATTTCAGCAGTGTGTACTGGAAGATTGGCAACAGTTTCTAGAAAAAAGGTGTAAGTCTCAGGAGCAGGATCCTCAGTGTGTGAATGAAGTGGGCAGCGACTCAAAGCATCTGCATGCCCAATGTCTTTTCCAGGCCTGTGGATGAGTTTGTATGAATAAGCAGCAAGAAATTCAGTCCATCTCAGCATTCTTGGTGACAGGATCGTGGGTGTTGGTTTGTCCCCTGTCCTCCCGCTGGGAAGCATGTGGCTCAACACCCCCTCCCCCCACTCCAAAAGGGGATGCATCACAAGTCAGTACAACTGGCAAATTCTCAGAGAACTGTATCAGTACAGAATCAGAAGTGAGTTGTCTCTTAATAGTGTTAAAGGCAGCTTGTTCTTTCCTGCCCCAAACCCATGCAGACTTTTTGTCTAGTAATCTGTGTAGTGGTTCTGCGATGGTTGCCTTCTGAGGTAGAAACATGTGATGGAAGTTAATGAGTCCCAGGAAAGCTTGCAAGTCTGTTTTGCATTTAGGCCTGGGGCTTCTTTGATTGCCTGAACCTTGGCTTCTGTGGGGTGGATACCATGTTTGTCAATCATATAGCCTAAGAACTCTACCTTGTCAGTTCTAAGTGTGCATTTTTCTTCTTTGACTTTTAACCCTGCTTTCTTGAATCTGGTTAGGACTTCTCTGAGTCTCTCTGTAACTGAGTGTCATTTTCAGCAGAGATTAACACATCATCAAAATAAGGCACTACCCCTGGCAGTCCTTGGAGCATTCTTTCCATAAGGCTTTGGAAGATGCCTGGTGCCACACTTACTCCAAATTGCAACCTTTTGCATTTGAAAGCACCTCTATGAGTCACAATGGTTTGGGCCTCTGCAGTGGCATCATCAACTGTTAACTGTTGATATGCCTGGGCCAGATCCAATTTGGCAAAGACTGTGCCCCTGCCAAGAGAATGTAATAAATGATGCACCACTGGAACTGGATATGCACTCTGTTGTAGCGCATGGTTCAATGTCCCCTTGTAGTCTCCGAGATTCTCACAGACCCATCAGCCTTGACTGGTGTGACTATGGGTGTCTCCCACCTGGAGTGGTCAGTGGGCTCTAAAACCCCTTGAGCTATTAATTTATCTAATTGTGCATCAATTTTTTCCTTTAAGGCAAATGGGACCCTTCTGGGCTTTAAACGGATTGGTGGCACCTTGGGATCTAGATTGAAAGTGATAGGGGTCCCCAAGTACTTGCCTAATCCATCGCTGAAGACCTCTGGAAACTCAGACTTCAAGGCCTCCTCCCATTCAGTGTTGCTCACGTGATTGATGCCAGTCACCTCAATGCCCAGCGGGTTGAACCACTCAAGTCCCAGCAAACTTGGGCGATCCTTGTCCACGATGGTCAGGGGCAGGCATTTGGTGTGGCCTTTGAACTTCACGTTGAATTCTCTTGTTCCAACTACTGGAATCTTGTTCCCTTGGTAGTCTTTAAGAGTCAGTGCTTGCTTCTTGAAATGATTCTTCTGAATGTTTGGGAGTAGTCTGTGAATAGTGTCCCATGACACCATAGATAGGTATGAGCCTGAGTCCACTTCCATTTGGCAAGGCCTCCCTTCAATAAGTACCTTGACATGCACTTTTCTGTTATTGATAGAAGATGAATGACCAATAGTTACTGTCTGATGAGTTTCATTCTTCCCCTTTGCTTCTGTGCTGTGCCCCATTTTCTCACTGAGATTGTTGGGCTTGAATTCTTTGTCTTTGTTTGCAGGAAATTTCCTTCTGTTGGGTGGAGTTCTGGATGATTTGCAGACTCTTGCTAGGTGTCCTCTTTTTTCTCAACGGAGGCAAATGGTATCTAAAAACTTGTATTCAGTGCAGGGGTGGCTTCCCCCACAACCTCTGCAGTAGAAATCTTGCCTCTTCCTATCCAGGTCTTTCTTTTTCCGCTCCATTCTGAGTCTGTAAATTCCCTCTTCCACCTCACTGCAATCTGATTCAGAATCTAGGTCATCACAATGGTTTGTGGTAGACTTTTCCCCATCAGAATGGTTTGTGGCCCTGTTCATCTTCCTCATGGCTGCTGCTGAGGACTTGGTAGCTTCTGCTGAAGAGGCTTCTTCTATGGCTTCTTTTAGTGTGATCTTAGGTTTCATTAATAACTTGCTCTGTAATACCTTGTCTTTAAGGCCCAGAACAAATCAATCACGCATGGCCTCTTCTAAACTGTTAAATTCACAAGCACCCCCAATGTCTCTTAAACTTGCCACAAAGTCATTTACGTTTTGTTTTCCCCTGATCATGACGGTAAAACTCGTGTCTCTTAATGAGGCATGATACTTGTGGCGCGTAATGGGCTCTTAACAACTTTTCCAAGTCAGGCCAGTCCATTACCTTCACGTCTGCAGCTCCCGCCAATGCCTTTGCCATCTTGAAAACTGCCAGACCGCAGTACGTAAGAAAGACCACCCTCTTCCGCTTCTCGAAATGTTGGCTAGATAGTTTCCTTCCAGATACATTTGGAAACGATCTGCATACAACTCCCAGTCTTCTGCCGTCAGATCGAATGGGGCTGGGGGGGGGGTGTTCAGCACAGCCATCTCGCTCTTCTTCTGTTCCACGTTGCCTTCTTCTTCAGGGAATCCCATCTTGTCGCCAGTGTTAAGTTTGCATGAAGAGACAGACGCGGAGTGCTTCAAGCTCTTTAGTTTATTAGTGACTACAGCTCAGAACGGACCTGATTTGGCTGGGCTGCAGCTGCTACTTATAGCCAGCAGCTGCAGTTGACAGACAATCAGAGTGCAGGGTTTTTCCTGCACTTTTAAACCAATCATTTCTAACACTTTACAAGAACAGTTCAAACTAAACCAATGACTTCAAACCTACATACATAACAGATAGCTCCACATATAATCTGGACCTGTGCCTTGTAGGACTTTATAGATGACAATTAGCAGCAGCTTCTTCAAGGGCAGCCCTACATAGAGCACATTACAATAATCCAAACAGGAGCTCTCTAAGGCATGAGTTACTGTGAGCAGGACCTCCAGTCTAGGAACAGGTACTGTTGGTGCCTAAGAAGAATTTATGTAAAGGTCCTCCCAGCCATGGCTGCCACCTGCTCTTTAAATACAGGAAAAACCCCAAGCTGCATACTAACTCTGATTGGAGAAATGTCTTAAGTCTGGCAAATCTCCAGATCCAGTAAGCTGACTTCTCTAACTACTGAACTGCAACAACTGCTAGTTTACCCCATGTGATTGCTCAGTTGGTGAATCCAGAGCCCTGGGCAGGAAAAAAAAGAGAGGGAAAACTCAATTTACTAAGTGTTCTGGAAAGCAATGGTTAAGAGCCATTTCTTTGAAAGTCAAACTGTACTGTGCAAACTTGATGTTGCTATAGTTACTGCTTTGGAAACCAAATGGTAAGATCAATGATAGGTTGCAAAATCCATAGATTCTAAATTGCTCACTATCTCTTTAAAGGAGACTCCCAAACTTTCCGAACCAAACAACCAGACTATATATTTGACTCTGCATGACAAAAGGCACGTCTTCGAAATGGGAAGCAACAAATGAGAAATATTATTATATATAATAATAATATAAAAGGGCCTTGGTGGCTCAGGCTGTTAAATGCCTGCATTTAAGTTCCAGCTGCCTGCAATTAGTGCAGGCTCAAATCCCACCAGGCTCAAGGTTGACTCAGCCTTCCATCCTCTCGGGGTAGGTAAATTGAGGACCCAAGATTGTTGGGGGCAATAAGCTAACTTTGTAAAAATGCCGCTTAGTAATAATAAGCAGGCATATACAATGGAATGAAGGCTATTGCTGAGCACACTGGGTTGTATCCCCAAAAAATTGTAAGCCACCCTGAGTCTTTGGAGAAGGGCGGCATATAAATGTAATTAAAATAAATAAATAAAATAAATAAATAATAACATACATATAGAGTCAGAGATGCAAAACAAAACAAAACCTACTTTGAATCTCTCTCCCATCCCCACTTCCTCAGATTAACCAACAACCAACCAAGGATTACACTTTTCCACTACAATTCACCCCTGAAATATGCATCCCTTTCTCTCAAGGTCATATCTTGTTATTTCTGATATAAATTTTATACATCTTTCTATACACACATCATCTCGCACATTAATACAAACAAGCACCTCATCCATCCATCTCATACACACACTCACAAAGAGTCTTTACATTCAGCTCTTTTGGTCCTACAGTCTCCCATCCAGACCCATTTTCCTTCTATGCTTCCCTCCCAGTTATCTCTTTTCCCATTAAAACATTACAATTTCCCACTGCATTGACCGAAGGGTTGGGAAGAAAGGTTTCCTTTTTCTGAGTGATTTTTTTCTCCTCGCTACCACTAGGCCAGCCTGGAATCCTACCTGGGAAAAGCTTCCTGAGAATCCTTAGTGTCCATGGTCACCATCTGGAAAAAGCCTGAAATAAAGTCTTGGGAAGTAAAAAGGGACTAGTAGGCAGGATGTTCTTGGGACTGATCAAAATTTTAACAAAATCTTTTTGCAAATTAGCAGTATTTATCTATAACAGTGGTCGCCAACCGGTGGGCCAGGGACCACTGGTGGTCCATGAGAAAATTTTGATGGTCTGCAGAGAAATGTCCCCCCCAAAGCAATTAATCCAGGCTGCATGGGAACACAAGGCTGCGCCGCCCACATGGCCCACCCACCCGCTGGCCCCCACCCTTGGCGAGCACAAACCTTACCTTGAATAGAGTCACGTGAGCTGGAACTAAGACCAACAGCGGGGAGGGAAATCCGCCCTGGGGTGGCTTGCTGATGTTGGTGGGACAGTCAGTCAATATTCCAGAACTGCAGGAGTCACAGGACTGGCCCTTTGGTCACCCCAGAGTAGCTCCTCCAGTCCACGGCAGGCCGGTGCACCCAGGTGGAGGAGCAGCTGCTCCGGGATGACCAAAGGGCTAGTCCTGTGACTCCTGCAGCTCTGGAATATGGGACCACTTTCCCACTGATGTCAGCAAGCCACCATCAGTCAAAATTCATATTAGTGGTCCATGGAATTTGAAATTATGAGTTTGGTGGTCCCTGAGGTCCAAAAGGTTGGCAACCCCTGATCTATAAGACTCTTAGTACACACTTGTACCTTTCAAATACCTTTTAGTTTTTTAAAAAATAATCTACTTTTTTTAGTTTGTATCTTGTTTATTTCAATACAAATAAAAATAGAAAAATAATTTTTCTAGCTTTTTTTTAAAGACTGCAATTAAATGCTTTTTGCAGAGCAGACAGACAATATCATCTCGTATCTAAGATTGGGGAATGATGATTGCAATATTTCCCAATATTGAAAATATTCAAAGAGAAGAGATCATAATGAAATGCAACAAAGAAGTAACATTAGATAGCCTCAACATAAATTTCAGTTGCAAGAAACGCTTTTTGAACACAAATGTGAGTTATTTGCTTTGGACATTCTCAATATACACTATGTAGCTCTTCCATATCCAAGTCTCTCTTTCTACATAGTTCTGCTTTGGTTCATATACAGGGTAAACATGTGGCATATTGCTCCTGGGGGCCGCTAAGAAAAACATCTGTAAGTATAGCCATGGAGGCTAACAGGGAAGACAATTCAAAGCAAATCTGTAGTTCACTTAAGATTGCTTAAAAAAAACCACTTGGATATCTGATTAAAGTTGGTTGTGGCTCCATATTGCAAACTCTGGGTAAGCTACAGATTTGAGGGACGTATTCCAAATTTCTTCTGTGCAGCAAAAAAATTCCTTTATTATTTAATTAATATTTTTCAATTTAGAATTCTCTTTTGTGCACAGGTAATCCTCGATGTACAACAGTTTGTTAGTGACTGTTCAAAGTTACAACGGCGTTGAAAAAGAAGTGACTTATGACCATTTTTCACACTTGTGACCATTGCAGTACTAGTGACTTCTAGTTATGATGGTTGAAATGTTCCAAGGTCATGGGAACCCCTTTCGAGAACTTCTGACAAGCAAAGTCAATAGGGAAGCCAGATTCACTTAACAACTGGGTTACTAACTTAACAACTGCAGTGATTCATTTAACAAGTGTGGCAAGAAAATGGGGCAAAACTTACTAAACAAATGTCTCACTCAGCAACATAAATGTTGGGTTCAATTGTAGTCATAATCATGGATACCTGTATATTGTTAATTCTGGTAAAAAACAAGGAAGCAGGATGGGGAGAGGGGAAACCAGAAGACGATGTTTCTACTTAGGTTCAGGAAAGACACCAGATGAAATGTAACCCGCGGGGGGGGGGCAGAGAAATTGATGGTTTATGTTTGATTTAGACCGCAGTTATATGTAGCAAAGAAGGTTAGTATAAGGAATTCCTGTGGATGGGTTTTTCCCTTCTTCTTTTTTAAACAGTCAGAAGATGAGATTTGAATAAGGGTCACTGAGCAAGGAGATGGCACATAAAGCTCTACTGTCTGTCACCAACTGGTGATTCACCAATACAAATATGTTTTAAACATTTATATTAGCAGAGGATCGGATAGAATAGAATAGAATAGAATAGAATAGAATAGAATAGAATGAATAGAATAGAATAGAATAGTTGGAAGGGACCTTGGAGGTCTTCTAGTCCAGTGGTCACCAACTGGTGGTCTGTGGCCCACTGGTGGTCCATGAGAAAATTTTGGTGGGCTGCAGTGCACCCGTTTTTGCAACAGGGGTGATACCAGCAGCGGATGGACTGATGCGCAAGGGGAGAAAGGGAGATTATGGCATCGGAGCCCTTCCCAGATGTTCCCTAGCCTGTGATGGGGTGGATGGTGGGGGGAAAGGAACCTCTGAACTCGTGTTGGGTGATGGGAATCTGATGTCCGGAGGCCGATGAGCCATGTGCTGAAGACCAGATGGCTGTTGTGGTTAGCCGGCAGTAGGTGCAGATGGCTAAGGAGAGCGATGACTCTGATGAGGGGCCAGGACCATCAGGGAGTGGACTGCTGCCTTCAGGGATTGTGGGGGCTGGTGGCAGTGACGAGGAGGTTCCCGAGGAGCCTGTGCCAAGTGCGCGTGAACGCAGGATGATTCGTAGAAGAGAACAGCTGGGGCAGCATAGGCGACTCGGGAGTAAGGATGCAATGTAATGACCCCTCCCTCCAGGGAATATAAGCCTGGTTTCAAAAGGATTTTGCTGTTGCAGAAAGCAAAAACACTCTAAGGACTCAGCATTGTATGTGGAGACTCCGGATTATCTGAAGAATTCTGTCAAGGCTTTTCTGGTTGGACTAATTGGCTGCAAGCCATCTTTTATCTACAAAGAAGTTATTTGTAGATTAAAGCTGTGAAGGTTTGAGTTGCTGCGTTTGTTTGAGATTTTCTTGCTGGTAACAGGGTTGGGTCAGAACAATGGCCGGCGAGAAGGTGGGGCAATCCTGCAATCTCCCTAGCAAACCCATGTCATAGCTGCTGCCTCCTGCCTCAGTGCATCGAGGAGGCCAAGCAGCATCTGAAGAGCGTGGACCTCCTGAGCCGCGGGAAGTGGCTGCCAGCGATGCCCTCAGGTGAAGATGTTACAAGGGGGAGGTTCGACCCCTCCCCTCAGAGCCGCAAAATGCTCGCTGCCCCTCTGGCAGCCGCCAAGCCTCCTCCCACTGTGCTTCTCTTCCTCCTCGCCAGAAGTGCTCACATGCCCAGCAGGAAGGAGGAGGCTCTGTGGAACATGCACCGTTGCCCCAGCTCAGCTGCACCATGCATGCACGTGTACCTCCTGCCGGCCAGCTGGCCTTTGGGTCTCTACCGCGCATGCGCAGGAGGGTGCTGACACATGCACGGGGCGGCATGTGCATGGGGGGTGCCTTGCATTTTGGGTATGTGCTCATGCACTTGGGGCACTTGGGGCCCAAAAGGTTTGCCATCACTGCCCTATACCATTTCAGACAAATAGTTGTCCAATCTCTTCTTAAAAACTTCCAGTTTTGGGGCATTTACAACTTCTGCAGGCAAGTTGTTCCACTGATTAATGGTTCAAACTGTCAGGAAATTTCTCCTTAGTTCTAAGTTGCTTCTCTCCTTGATTAGTTTCTGCCCTTTGCTTCTTGTCCTGCCTTCAGGTGCTTTGGAGTATAGCTTGCCTCCCTCTTCAATATTCGTGGGGTGAGAAAGTATAACTCTTCATCTCAGTTAGAATATAGTACACAGAGGGGAAACATGACATTAGATAGCCTTAAAAGTCTTAGCCACAAATATTTCTAAAAGATAATTCAGCATAACAAGCAAATCTTTCTCTTTATGTTGTAAAAAGTGAGCATCAGGGTTTTTGAGACAGGCAGAGTATGACCATGCTTAGAATCAGTTTTTAGAGGAAAGACTTAAGCTTAAGTCTGAACCTGATGAATAGCAAAGAGGATGCATTATCTAAAATGGTTATTGATGGCTTAACAAAAAAGACAAAAACAAGAAAAGACCCACGCCCGAGAAGGATACGGATTTGCAAATACTGTGCAAATGTTGATGTATAGGTTTACTTATTTATTTCCAAATTTAGAGGTCACCGACTCCTTGACAACTCTGGGAAGCCTACAAATAAAAAACAACATACATACCTACATGCATGCATGCATACATACATACATACATACATACATACATATCGAAAAAACCTAATTAGAAAAGCAGACTGGCAAGATGTGATTTTGCAGAGCCTGATGCTTCTGATGTAAAGAAAGAAATACATGGGGCTGAATCTTGTACTGAATTTGGAATTAACTATCCAGTTTGCAAAGTGTCCTAATGACAAGATTGTGAAGTTCATGGTATCAGGAGTCTTTCAAAGCCAGTCAGGCTTCATTAAGCATACTCTGATTTTGCTTTTGGTTTTCTCTCTTTCTTTCTTTGGAGACTGAAAAGATTTATCCATAATGTGACATCTCTCATCCCTTCTGCCTCTATCTCAAGTTTTCATCCTGACAGAACTTGCAGCCCATGAACGTTACCTTTTCTGAAAAAAAAACTGGAAGTTCTTAATTAATTATGGCAAAAAAAAGAGATGCTAAAAGCTTCTTGATGAATGCTTCTTGGGGAATAAGCAATGCTGAAATAAGCATTCATTATGAACTGCAGAATGGACATAGCGTAGGCAGAAAAGCAATTTTAGCAACCTGTGGAAAAACCAAACGAGAAACTACAAATAATCAAAGACAGATGGAGAGGTGATCCTCAATGTGGCTCCATCTGTCTCATAACCTGCAGAGCACTAAGATATAAAAATCATTCTCTGGCCTTTTTTTTTATCATCTGAATGTGCATTTTTAAATTCATGAATGCATCTTCTTCATCTACTTTCTAATGCCCAAATTTAAAAATGTATTTGCAGCTTATTTTCAAGCTAGGCAAAATACCCAAATTTGGCCTGAGTTTTAAACACACTTCCAACATATGATTAAGCTTCTTTCTGTATTATTTTGTCTGATCTAACCATGGATATGGATATCTCACTTCCTCCCCTATCTAAATGTTTTAGTTCTTCTTCTGATGTTTGATCCTTAGTTCATCTTCTGCTGAAAATTAACTGAGCTTTAGGGAGAAATTATTGACATGCTGATGCATATCTCTTTGTTTTGGTCCTGACAAGTACCGTAGACGCTTTTTAAAAATAATAATTTAACATTTAAAATGCTGCTTAAGTAATTTGCACTATTCAGAAAACAAAAATAACTTTTCCCTTATCATAATAACTTTCATAAATGAGGTTATGTACTGGTCAATGTACTGAATTACTTCAGAATTCAGTTGCTAAATTAAGCTACTGATTTGTCAGCTCTTGATAACTGTTCATAAAACCATTGAGATAAAATAGAATAAGTGTAGAGAGTCAGATTGCTTTGATTTTTTTTATAAATAACTGTGAATGGTGAGATACATATGTGTGTGTGACTATATGAGGGAGAGAGAACACAAATCCTGTCACAAAACTAATAAAAAAAGCAACATGCCCTCTAGACCAAATGCTTTTTTTCACTATGAGTCACAGTCAGCTAAACAATACTTATTAATTTGAGCATACCTTCAGAAGAACAGAGTAAGTTTATGGGAGATTATGGGTGATTATTATTCACCATTGTTGATATTTTAGTGTCTACCAAAAAAAAGTCTAGCTTGGGTAGAATGCAAATGCAATGAAACCAGTATGTCCAGTTTTTCATTGTAAGTTTAAATAACGGTTTCATGCTTGCTCCTTATAATGGGAAGGAAATAACTGGTAAAGAGTTCAATGTCATTCTCTCTGAAGGAGTGAGTATACTATCTGGGGTACTCTTGGACCTAAGGCTCCTGCTAAACCAGCAGATGGAAGTTGTGGTCAGAGGTGATTTTGATCAACTGTTCCTGATTTGCTCTCTTCAACCTCTCTTGGATCAAGGGGTGCTGACTATGAGGACTTACACCCCTGCCATCTTCTAGATAGACTTACTTCAATTCTTTTAATGTTGAAGTGAACTCAGAAATGATAACTGGTATATTGTGTTGGCTACATTAGTTGCTGTCTATTAAGCAAACAGCAAACTACTTATTATCTGCTAATTGCTATTAAAAATACTCTAGTTATGAAAATAAAAGACGTACTCAATTTCTGAAAATGAAGGACCTCTGAAAACAAAGAACTGAAGAGAATTTTCAGGCTATGAAATGTTCCTCATATATCTTTATTTCATGGCAAAAGTGTACATATAGCTTCTCTTAGTTGCTTCAGCATCATACTACAGTGCTGGAATTCTTTTTTTCCCTTACTTCATCAGAACAGAAACTCATTTATAGTACCCTATATTGGTCCTGACTGTCCGAAAGTAGCCTCAGACATTTTAGCAAAAGCTGAACAAGGATTAAAAGGATTTTGTTCTTTAAAAATCCTTTAAAAACAGCTAAAACACCACTTCTCCTGTTGGAAGATGTTATGTGTGAGGTCCCTCATCACACATGACAGAAAACAAAATAACATTTCCATCATAAAATAGGTAGAACTTATTACATAATGTTCTTTGTGCTTCGGAACAAGATGAATGTTTCCATGGCATATTGAGCCAAGATTTATTAGGGTTTGATAGATAACATAACCAATACCATTTCAGAGAAGCTGTACATGAGATGAAGTAATCATCTGAACCAATTACATTCTGACAGATAAAACAGGTTTTTTAAATTAAAGTTTCTCATCACCAACCCAGAAAGGCTAGCTGATTAGTGAAAGTATGATTCTTTCAGTTTCATATAACTTTTAAAACTTGGAGATTGTTTTACACACACACACACACACACACACACACACACCAGCTTTAGAGGGATGTGTGGATAACCAAATCAACCAAGGTTTAGCCTTTTAAAAGAATTTGATATTTGCCAATTATTGAGTATGGATTAGATGTTCATATTGGGTACCCACATATAGTTGTGACTAGATATGTATATGGATCGGCCACTTTTTCCAGAGTCATTTCACCATATAAATACAGAGAAAGAGAATTAATAAATTAGACAATTTTTCCCCTACTGCTATAGTTTATTTTCTTAAAATGTACCTCAAATCATAGCTGACATAATGAGCTTGTGTGCAGAGTCAGATTCAATTCAACTTCAGTTCCTGGTACCTCTAATGAAGGTAAGCAAAGGAGGGAATAATCCACATCTGGAAAAATGCCAGTCAAAGGAGATAATGCAGAAACAACAAAAATTGCCTTCTATAAAGCAGTCAACTATATCTTTAGTCAAAAAAGCATAATATAATAAGGAGCTTCTTTGTCACTTTATCTTATTGTTTTCCTGCTATTTTATGTATATGTTTAAATAATGTGCATGATAGCATAAAGACTTGGTTATGTAAGGGAAATTGGCTTGAGATAGCACAAGAATCAGTAAATGTAACAAATTATAAAAATGCATCCATGTGGAAAAAGATCATACATTAAGAGTAAAATTTCCATGGGCAACACCCTCTTTTTTGAGAAATTTCCAGTTGATTTATTGCAAGAAAGACAGAGAGAATAAGAGGGAGAGAGATGTGAAAAGGATGAAAGAAATACTTGAGAAAACTTTCTAACCAATGTTTATCTGCTTTCTCTAGACAGTACCTTATTATTGGGCCATTATTTAAATTCACAATTTTCCTGAGAAATTAAGTGTGATTTTTTTTTACTCACACCTAATCTCAGTGGTAATTTTATATAATTAAGGCTACAGTCCTATTCTCACTTACCTAACAGTCATCTCCATTAAATTTAGTTAACATTAGCTCTAATAGGCTTATCTAATCAGTTGCAAGATTTACTCAGGGTAAAAACACATTATCACAAAACATTCATTCAGCAGCATGTTAACATTAGAAATAATTTGCTTTGTAAGTTATTAAAATATCTAAAAATAATCCATTAGCATTTTAGTGAATCAATTAATTGCATTCACAGAGGCATTTTCAGTAAACTCAGTTATATTCCAGAGCATGCTCAATAATCAAATCTGCATGTCTCAATTTTTAAAACATAAACAGGTTATTGGACAAAGACATAATCTTGTTTCGGAGACTTTAGTGATTAAATAGTACTGCAATCAGGGGTTGCAAAAAAAATCTTGATAAATGCTCATTGTTTCTTTTAATAGAATTACAGTTGGAAGGGACCTTGGAAGTCTTCTAGTGATCTAGTCCAACCCCTACTCAAGCAGAAAACTCTATACCATTTCAGAAAAATGGTTGTCCAATCTCTTAAAAACCTTCAGTGATGGAGCACCCACAACTCTTGGAAGCAAGCTATTCCACTGATTAATTGTTCTGTCTGGAAAGTTCTCCTTAGTTCTAGGTTGGTTTTCTCCTTGATTAGCTTCCATCCATTGCTTCTTGTTCTGCCTTCAGATGCTTTGGAGATTAGGTTGTCCCCCTCTTCTTTGTGGCAGCCCCTTTCTTGTGCAGTACACTTCCATTTAATGGAAGTTGCTTTCTCCAACCAAACAACCAGCCTTGAGAGGAAAAAGGGGACCCTTTTCTAATTAATGATGGTCAATTTCACCTTTAATTTTTTAAATTGCTTTTAAAATAATAATACCGCCCCCCCCAAAAAAGATGAATACATTATGTTGTTTTTCCCCCTACTTTTAAGCACTTAAAATAATATATTTTCATTCTTTCTTAAAACAAATGAAAAGCTGAGCTTCAAGCAATCAAAACTGTCTGGAACAATTTGGGCTGCACATTATCCTGGAATCACAAGTCTTAGAAATACTGGCCACCTAGAAATGTCCCAGCAATTAATCTGAATTGACTTGATCCATTCCCAATTTATGTTCCAAACCAGCTGGCAGGGCTAAATGCCCTAGGCTTGAAGGGGAAGCTTGGAGAAGGGAGAAGGTTCACTTGGTACCTGAAGGGTGGTGGTTGTGATGGCTGAATTCAGCCCTCAGGTCAAAACTGTCATTTTGTGGAGTAAAGCTTTTGCTTGAACTGTTCAATAAATTGCGGCCAAAACTTTGAAATATTCATTCATTTAAATGCTCCTAAAAGTGCCAAACTGTAATGTTTTGTAGCCAATTAAAGTGCCGTTTCCAGTCACTGAACAAGCTAAGATTACATTTTTATTCTTCTCCCTTGAATAAGTCACAAATCACATTAGACAATTCCAAGTTTCCCCTCTGATCAAATGGTTTCCAAAACAAACAACAGCCAACTAATGGAATAATTGTGAATAACAATAGGCTTAGCGAAGTCTGATTTACGACAACAGGAATTTTATTAACTCTTTTTTTTTAAAAAAAAGATTAAGCTAACTCCCTCCTGAGCTATCCTCATGATTTATTATAATTACATTTAAATGAGTAATAAATAAAACTTTTTTTGCTGTATTTTCCATTTCACCATGGCTAGGAGAAGATTGTTCACATTATTTGAATCTGAAATCTTATGCATAGTAGACAATTTGGTGCTTTCAATTAGTTTGTTATGCAGCTGTTTGACATCAAACAGAGAAACTATTCAAGAATAATATTAATAACAAGGCAGAGTTAATCCAGACAAAGTTTCTAACCAATGGCTTTAATCCTGCTCCTTGTGTGACAATAAGGTAGAATGAGCTCCTTCTATAGCTTCTAATTAATCATTTTCTCCTAGACCTCTGTCACTCCAAAGATTCAACTAAAAAATAAACTGTTCTCATTAAAGCTCAGATTCTGTTTTAGTTAAAAACTGTTTGTTCTGCCTTACCATTTGGCAGGTTACTTTTAGGCACCATGGAAGAATAGCAAAAATTAGAAGATGCTTATGGGTGTAAGGCATTAGAACAACTTGGGTGCATTTGTGTTTGTGTGTGTTTATTTCTCCTAGGAGAGAGAAATCCATTCACTCCAAAATCCCACAAATCCAGAGGTGATATTCAGCAGGTTCTGACCAGTTCTGGAGAACCGGTAGCGGAAATTTTCAGTAGTTCAGAGAACCAGCAAATACCACCTCTGACTAGAGATTTTACAGTATCCTTCCCCTGCCACGCCCACCAAGTCATGCCCACAGAACGGGTAGCAAAAAAATTTGAATCCTATCACTGACAAAACATATTTTGGATCACTGTGTGTAAGTAAACAAGCAAAATTCAGAGATTGTGAGTGTGGAAGCTGAAGTTACCAGCACAAGAGCACAAGAGTCCAGAGCTGGATAGGACTTACATACATTTAAGATCTGTAAAGATCTGTAAAGAAGAGAAAATGTTGATTACAGCATTCATTATCTCTGAAGCTTTATTTATTTATTTATTTATTTATTTATTTATTGGACTTGTATGCCGCCCCATCTCCGAAGACTTGGGGCGGCTCACAACTAAAAACAACAACAATAAATAATTAAAAAGAGATTAAACCAATTCACAAGCCCCAAAATACAAAAACAAAATTTACAGTACTTAAAATAGTTTAAAAACCCATCCCCTCCACAGAAGGGTCACAGCCTGGATTGGTCAAACAACCAGGTCTTCAGATCATGGCGGAAGGTACGGAGGTCAGGGGCCAGGCGGAGCCCCAGGGGAAGTTGGTTCCAGAGGTCAGGGGCCACGACAGAATAGGCTCGTCGCTGGGGGACCGCCAGCTGGCATTGGCCTGCCGACGGGACCCCAAGGAGTCCTTGCTTGTGTCCTCGCACAGGGCGGTTGGCACTCGATATCAGCAGGTATCTGTCCTCAAGTATTGAGGACCCATGTCGTGAAGGACTTTGTATGTTAAAACTAAAACCTTGAATCTCTTATGATCATAAGAAGAAATAGCAGGTCAAGAATTGATGCAACACGCTTAAAGGTCATCACTTAACAAAAGTGGGACCAGAACATGCCTTAAGGCTGGTGATTAGAATCTCTGATTTGGACTTGGAGTTGATATTAAAATTTCATTCACAATATCTATAAAACTTTAAGGAGTGTTGAACCAGTCATTTACCATACCTCACAAGGATGAAATAGAAAAAGACTAGACCTTGGTGACTGCCAGGTGATACACATATACTATGTGTGTATATTATTATGAAACCATTAACAAATACAACACATTATAATTAACATCAGTAATACCTTGAAATAGATAATATTTAGTCCAATAGAACACCACAATCTATAACTGGAAATACAGCATATTTGGATACTGAATTTCTAAAGGGAAACTTAGAATACTTTATTAAATGTGGCCATTTGCAAAATTGTTGTTGGAGAATAACATTCTGATTAACATTATACAATAGTGTGATTTTAAAAATAGTAACAAGCCTACCTTCACAGATGAGAGAAACATGTTCAGTTTATATTTTCCCATATAATGTTCAATATGTGAGGAGCAGTGAGGATCTTGGACATGTCACTCAAGATCTGGTTTCTATGGGTACCCTCTGACTGCCTGCTCTGGGGAACTTGTGTATATGTGTGAAGGTTTTTACATGTGTTGAATTATCAAGGTTCCAACAAATGTGACAGCATTTGTGTGTATGCAAAATCTGCAGGTAAGTGTGCTTTATTTATAGAGAACAGCTCTTCAGTTATGTCCCTGGGATAACTTTAAAAAGGACAGATAATAATATACACTTCCATTGTATGTTGAATTATATAAGGAATGCATCACCTTAACAACTTCCTAAAAAATTGTAATCCAATTGTTTCATGTTGCAACCTTTATGACACATCTTCATTCAAGAATAGTACTTGCCCTGGGAAATGGAAATGCTCTTGAATCTGACCCCTTATTTACTCTGATGATGCTATGATATGACCTCATAATGTTACCTACCAGCTTATCTTGCAATTTAATATATACCATTCTTTTGCCAGTAATGTGCAATAGCCCCAACATTTGAAGGTGTAAAATCACAGAAGGCTGCAGGGAGAATTTCACATAAACATCAAAAAATAGTTATAAAATAGCAGTATTTTTAAAAAATGACCAGAACAATGTAGTTTTTCAAGATGAGAACACCAAAGTTACCATATTTTCCAAGATGAACTTAAGGTGATGACATATACATGTGGTTTTTAATTTGCTACAATTGAGAGTGGAATTTCTACCACTAAGGGATGTGGTTATTAAGTGAGTTGTACCTGATTTTATGACACTTTTTGCCACCACCATTAAATGAGTCATTAAGTAAATGTTAAATGAATCTGGCTTCCCCCATTGACTTTGCTTATCAGAAGTCCCCTGAGAAGATTATAAATGGAGATCAAGTGACCCTGGGATGCTGCAACAGTTGCTGGTTGCCAAGTGCCCAAATTTTATCCCATGACCATGGGGTGCTACAATAGTCATAAGTGTGAGGACTGATCATAAATCACTTTTTCACATGGTCATAACTTCAAACAATCATCAAATGTACTTGTAATTAAATGTGACCATCTATTTGTGTATGATTAAGAAGATGTGTAAGGTCACTCAAACAGTATGGCTCTGGGTGGATGTACTTTATGCATCTGATGACCATAGAACCACAGTTTAAGGAAACTTATGTCATGATACATTCTTATTTTTCAGGTGTCACGAATGCGTTGTTTCTGGAAACTCAAGACAACTCAAGACTTTGAAAAGCCATCTATATATGCTCTAAATCAAGGCTAAGTCAAGATTGCAGAGACAAATATCAAGAAACCAAGATGTTCTTGGACCCAAAAGATACCTGATTTTCTGAATCAGAAAATCTGAATTTTCTCTTGAAATTAATTTTTCTGTCTCCCCTTCCTATAGCATATGTAACAACAAATGGGCTAGGCTTTCTACTATATCTAATACTAGACTGAATCATTCATTGGTATGCTAACATCTTGGGCCTTGAGAACAAAAGAGTTATGGATTTCCAAGGAGGCTATTCCTTCTTAAAGGAAAACAAATAAATGTAAGCGCTATTTTGAAAGGAGAAAAAAAATCTCATCTGGTTCTCTTGTCCTTCCTTACCTCACCTTACTATTAAAAGAGAAGAAAATGCATATGAATATTAGTAAGTGCCATTCACTCTTAGATTTTTTTTTTCATTATGCAACACATTTGACTTTTCTTCTCTTAATTTATCTTACCAGTTTTTGCTGAAATGATTTAATGGGCTGGGATTTGCTGAACCATCCATTTAAAGCAATAAACTGGATATATGTGACTGGCATCATTTACTATGTTGTAGTTAGCATACACCATAACACAATGATTTATATTTGGCTTATTACAAGGGGAACATTTTCTTTCTCTTTTTTTTCCTCCAATGGAAACAAAAGGCAGACAGAGACAGATTTATGCATCCAGTCTTTCTCTCAAATAATACCATTCATTTATAGCAGATGGCTTTACTGCATTTCCAAGTTGTCAACAGACAGAACTGATACACTCTTGTACAATGTATACATTTTTCTTCATAATTTCCAGATTTACAATAAATTAGAATACCTGAATGAAAGTTGGGTAGCAGAAGCCATGGTGGTGCAAGGGTTAGAATGCAGTACTGCATACTGGTTTTGCCCATAGCCAGGAGTTCAGTCCTGACCAGCTCAAGGTTTCCATCCTTCCAAGGTTGGTAAAATGAAGACCAAGATTGTTGGGGGCAATATGCTGACATTGTAAACAGCTTAGAGAGTGCTGCAAGGCACTATGAAGTGGTATATAAGTTTAAGTGTTATTGGTATTATAAATTTAATAAATTTTCATTTTAAATTAAATGAAAATGAAAATGAAAAAATAAATTTAATAAATTATTACTATCATTATCATCATCTTAAAAAAAATTTGGGGGGGGAAGAACATGATTGAAACATCAGTCCACCATCATCTATTGTATATATATATATATATATATATTGTACGCATATGTTTATGTATATTTTATCTAGTAGATGAGGCCACTGAAATAATTACAAAGTGCATAAAGGAGACATTATTTTTAACAAATCTTCAAATTGTTAACATTGTTATTATGCAATGATACATAACTCAAATTATAATTGCTATCATTAAAAAAATTAGCAACACATGCTGTATTTTTAAAACATCAAAAACACATCAATGGGTAATGTTTGCTTATTTCACTCAAAAAGCTTTAGCTACCAATGGATAGATCTAAACAGCAACTGCAATAATATTGTAAGACACAGTTCCTGGCTTATATAAAAACAAATTACAGCAGTAAAAGATTATGCTTTAATCTGAGGAGGACTTAATAAGGAAAATGTGAGAGACAACTAAAACAATAAAGAAAGTAACTTTGTTTCATTTTATCAACACATGGATCAAATATACAGCTTCAGCCACACAAGAAATTAAAAAGAGAAAGAAGAATGAACCCATTGCTGAGCTTAAGAAACACATTTCAGTGAAGGATAATGGTTGCAAATTATGGGTGGAATACGAAGAAAAGCTTCCTCTTTTACCTAATCACTCAAATCTAATGTGTTTTTAAATTCATTATTTGTGTTTATTATTGCATCACTTATGAAACCTAAGAAAAGACAAGAGTGAGAGAAAACTGGAACCGAGCCTCTACTTTTTAATCCAACTCTGAATTTTGAAGCTCTGAAGACTTCAGTTTGGAACCCAAAATGCATGAAAGAAGCAATGGAAAATTAGTTGGAATGCTAAAAGGACCATTGGAGGAATTTTGGTTAAACAAGCATTTGCAACTGATATTAAAATCTATTGAATGTCCCTTTCCCTTTATTCTGGCAGTAGTTTTAAAATGTGGTTTGATGCTTTATGAGACTAATGGATTAAAAGGAATGTCAGCCTGTAAATAATCTCTGTTCTGATCTCATTCAGTTTCAGGAATTGAGAAGAACTACCTAGTCCAATTAGATCAACTAGACTAGACATTTGGGCACCAAGGACCGGTTCTATGGAGAAAGGTTTTATCGTGAATTGGAGGAGGCATGCTTTTGCTGCCTGTATCCCATGGATGGTGCTTCGCTTGCTTGCGCGGCCCAGTTGCTGTCATGCCATGGCCCATGCCAGTCCACGGACCAGGGGTTGGGGACTCCTGAACTAAACTATCCAGTCACTGATAAATGTCAGGACAGAATGATCGGGATCCAGAGCAATCCAAGCTGAGCTGTAAAGTCAACATCACTGCCTACCATTCTACAATACCTTCTCACAGCACCTCTGACCCACCTTCTGATACCTACAATCATTGTCTTCCATTCTAGTATTTCTCTAACAGCAGGCATGTATTAAAGCCCTTAATTAGCATCTGAGGACATAGTTCTATTACTCTCCCAAATCTCCCAAAATTCCCTTTTACAACCCTGTAATCCCTTAATTCAGCATTGGGTCAGGACAACTGGATGAAACTGAGCATTTACTGGTTGGATGCCCTTCCTGATGCCATGCGGAGTTCACAGCAGATTTATTTTTCTTTGCACCATCTGGTAGCTAGGACTGAACTCTCAACCTTCCAAGTGGGAGGCGTGTCTTCACCACGAGGCCACCAATGCAAGGCATAAAACGGCAACTAGAAACAAGAAGTTCTTCCTTGATACCACCTCCTGCAACTTAATCTTGTACATTATACATCTGTTTTCTTTCCTGGAGACAACATTTAACATCTGGTTGATGTGTGACCTTCATGTGTGGATTCTGATTCTTGGACTTCTGACCCTTGGACTGGCTGACAATTCTGATCTGGCTCTGACTTATTCTGGATGATTCTTTGGCATGTTCCTTCTTCTCAAAGTAAACCTTGCAGGCAAGCCTCAGCTTTGTTTACATTCTGTGCTTCATTTACATTCCTTGTTTCTCTCTAAATTCTTCTTTAGTACTACTCTTTAAGTAGTAAACTGAAATGACCCAAGAAACTCTGTGTGAATGTATGTAGCTGAAACCAGCAGGACACTACCTGTTCTGACCCACTCCCTTTTCCACAAATCAAACACAGCCCAAAGGGAACAGAAACCTTTTAATGCTTCTGCAAAATAATTAGCTGTGATAAGCACAAGCCTTGTCAAACTGTGCGAGACTGCCAAAAGATAACAGACAAGAAATAATTTGCAATACAAGAATCTTCAAATACAAACTCAGGATACTAGAATGTCCACGAGGCTGGAGTTTCAAAACATCTTTGCCTTCTGCAAAGAATGTTCGTTTCACAGCTAGCTTTTATCTTCTTGAAGGAGGGGCCACTACCTTGCAGTCTTACTCCTGAGTCACTGGTGCTGTTGTAGCTGCTCTTTCCTGTGAGCAATCCTGCGTGTACGCGCACTTGGCACAGGCTCCGCAGGAATCTCGTCATCGCTGCTGCCAGCCCCCATAATCTCTGAAGGCAGCAGTCCACTCCCTAATGATCCTGGACCCTCATCTGAGTCCTCACTCTCCTCAGCCATCCGTACCTGCTGCCAGCTGACCACAACACTACCTTTCAGAATCCCAATATTGTTAGTACATGGGAAATTGAACTTTCTATTGACAAACAATACCTAGGTTTTTCTGGATTTAATTGCAAATTATTCATTCTTATCCAGCTCCTTACCAAACATAGGTGAAAGGAATCAATTAGTTCCTTGAAATTTCTGATGGCACCTCATTGCAAGCTCTGAATAATATCTCCTAATGCTGTTGAGATCCAGGATGTGATTTTCAGAATGGAGATAGGGTTCTATCAATGTTTGCTCTTTCCCAATATCATATCATATCTTCATCCAATTTTCTCACATGGGATAGTCATAAATGCAATAACCTTATATCCATGAGGATAAGCCTTGTTGACACTGGTAAGATATACAGTATTTCAGGGCATATATACTATAGATTTGTCCTTATATAATGCAGTTCCTATGCCAACAATTTGTAAGCAAGCTTTAGATCACAGTAAGTAGATTTAAATTTGTATCCTTATAAATGAAAGTTGAAAGGATCTCTGTTCCAGGGTGAAGAGTGAGCTTTATAAATAAATTTAAAATGTACATAACCTAATGGGAACATTGGAAAATCTTCCTGCACATATGATGTTTATATGAACAGAAGTTATACAAAAGATAAATTATAAAAAAGGTAAAAGCCATCAAAAACTACTGGACTCAAATAGTATTAGCTCTCTCTCTCTCCCTCCCTCCCTCCCTCCCTCCCTCTCTCTCTCTCACACACACACGAGAGAGAGAGAGAGAGAGAGAGAGAGAGAGAGAGAGAGAGAGAGAGAATATATATTTTGCATATTCACAGGGAAAGAGATTTCACGGCCATCAAAATTGAAACTCTACAGTGAAACACATAATCTAAATTTATATCATTTGGTATGTGATACGATGGCTATTTATTCACTGGGAATAAGCCCCATCAGTCTATAATCTTCCAGAAAGTGGACAAATAGGATAGATTTATGAGCTTGTCTGAGAAAAGCAGATGTAGAGTTTGAAGTTTATGATGAAGACCAAATATATATTTGGAAAGCTTTCATTTCTTTCACATTTTTCTTCATCATCAACAACAAAGGATTTTATGATAATGAACCCTGAGATTTTTCAAAAGCCAACCCTCTGAGCTGAAAATCCAGACACTATTTCTGACTTGAATTAGTTAGCATAAAGCATTTTTCAAGCATTAAACATGACATAGTACAGGTCATGTCAGCATCTGTTTTTATGGCAGTGTTATTTCTTAGAATGACTTGTGGAAAAGGTTAACAACTCTGTATGAATAAAGTCACCCACCAAACAGGTGGTCCTGAATTTCTTACTCTGGTTAAGGTGATCCTCCTAGATTTTATTTTATATAACATACATGCCACTCTGGTTTTTGCTGTTGAAAATCAGTCTCTATGCTAACTTTGCATCCACCCCATCAATACATATCTTCCACAAAGGTGAATTCAAGCATGACCCTTGCCCAAAGCATAACAGCCCACAAATTTTAACGACTTCAGATGAAATCAGTTTTATCTACTCCCATGTGTGAAAATTAAACTCAGGGTCTGCTGTTTTCAGGTCAGGTGTCAGCTGATAACAACCAACAACCACTTACCTTCAAGGCTGTGAAGCAAAGAATGAAAGTATCTACTGAAAGGTAAGAGAGGTGGAAAAAAGAGCAACGGGTTTAAATGGATGTGGATGTAAGAAAGAATTGCATCTTCACACTGACGGACGTCAGTCAGCAGTTTCATGTGCTTACTCTAAAGATTGTTATCAATTTATATGTAGATAGCTGAACCAATCAGGCTTAGACAGAGTTAGTTTTAACACAAAACATATATTTTCCACAGTGATTTTGCCAGCTTGTAATGCCCAAATTGGTTTTGGAAAACTAGGACTATAAGCAGAACTCCTGTTCTCTCCAGAACCATCTGTCCAACAGTTGGTGTCCAGATACACATGTTTTTAAAAATACTGCCCAAAGTTAAGAAAACTAACCTGATTCCCACAGTCTGCAAAAGGGCAAACATTGGCCAACATATGCAGAGTTTTCAAGCAAATCTACCAGTTCCTGGAGCCTCCAAGAAACCTCTTGGTACATATAACCAAAACATAATGGCAATTTTAAAAAAAACTGAAAGAATCTACATAGGAGAAAAACAAAATTGCAGGAGTATAGACAAACCTGATGAGTGAAAGTATGATGAGAAAATATGCAACAAAATTCACACAAAGACAAACAAAATAAGTCAGGAATGTAATAGTAATATGGTAAGTTTCTCTGGATATAGAGTTGTCATAGTTAGAAAACTGTGGGAAAAGGATCTACAAATATTGGATTATATGCAATAGGGCAGTGGTGGCTAACCTTTTCGAGCTCCTGTGCCAAAAATTGTGCATGCACCGCGCACTTGCGTGCCAGCACCCAGAAGGCAATGTGCATGCCCCCATGCCCCCTGAGCATGCACATGCAATCCCCCGCCCACTTACCTGCACTACGCCTCCCAGGTGATTTTTGGCCTCCCAGGCCTCTGCAGCCTGAAAAATAGGCCCGTTTTGTCACTTCCGGTATTTCCAGAAATATAGGAAGTGATGAAATGGGCCTATTTTCAGGCTGCAGAAGCTTTCCTCAAGCCTGGGAGACCAAAAAAGGCCTCAAACCAGCCAAAAGTCAGCTGTGAGGCATGCACATGTGCATGAGGTAAGTTTGCCTGCGGCTCGCGTGCCGGCACAAATGGCTCTGCATGCCACCTGTGGCATGCGTGCCATAGGTTCACCATCACGGCAATAGGGTGACTCTGAGTTAAATTATACAAAGGAGCCATATCAGCGTTACAGTAAATTGCTTATCCAGAAAAATGTTCAGATTGCAATTTTATGGTATTCGTTTCTGAACTGATATCCATACAAAATTATTCAATTATTATGGTGACCGGATCTTAAACAGGTTCAAAATACCCTATTTTATGCAAAATATCAACATATTATGCAAAGATCTGGCTCTCTGGAGAAGGTTTTAATTCCAGGAAAGATAAAAGGAAAGAGAAGAAGAGGATGACCTGCTGCGAGGTGAGTGCACCATTGGAAGACCTGATAGACCAAGTTAGATAGATCATCAGGGAGAAAATCTATTGATGTGGTTGCCAGAAGTTGAAAACTACATGATGGCACATAATAACATGTTTTTTGAAGGATATAATAACAATCTGTCAACAATTTAAAATATTAAATTACATTTTACATTTTAAAATATCAAAATAAGAGTGCATCAGATAAAAAAAGATACAAAATTTCAGTGTACTAGGTTAAAAAAAAGGAATTTTTCACAAGAGAATAGAAAACCCTCAGAGAGGCATTAAACATGTCCTCCTAATATGGAATTTCACTGTATCTTTTTTTATCCTTATTAAATCATTTTTATTACATTTTTCAAAAATACAAATTTCATTCATGTTTGTGACAACATTTTGGCATCAACAAATATATATATCTTATATACCTTATTTATTATATATATCAACAAATACATATATTTTATATACCATACACACACACACACACACACATATACATATATATGGTGTATATATATGTGTGTGTGTGTGTGTGTGTGTTAACAATTTCTTAAAGTCTCTTAATTTATTTACAGTAATACATTCTTCCTTATCTTTATATCTATTTTTAGCCACTCCACCATTTATCCCATATTGTGTAATATTCGGAGTTCTCCTTATCTTTCATTTCTAATGTGAGCTTATCCATTTCCGTGCACTCCAATACTTTTTGTATGACTAGATCTTCTGGAGAAATATTGGCTCCTTTCCCTAATTGTGTGAAAGCTATTCTGGCTGCTGTCAAAATGTGTAGAATAATATATTTAATCTTTTTAGGGTATTGGTATATAATTATTCCTAAAAGAAAGAATTCTGGTTTAAGTTCAGTTTGGTGTTTGGTGATCTCTTGCAGCCAGTTCTTTATTTTAACTCAATATTTCCTGGTCTCGGGGCATAACCACCACATTTGATAAAAGGTACCATCTTTCTGTCCACATTTCTGACACTTTGGATTTGTGTTGGGATATATCTTAGCCAATCTTGCTGGGGCCAGGTGCCACTGATAGAACATTTTATATAAATTTTCTTTGTAGGCTGTAGAGGTCGTTAATTTGTAATTTCTAGTCCATAATTTCTCCCTTTCATCTAATTCAATATTGTATCCGAAGTTTCGAGCCCACGCTATCATGGAAGCCTTTACAATTTCTTCTTCCATATTAAATCCTAATAAATATTTGTGTTTTAGTTATAATTTTTTCTCTGTTCCAGCTACAATTTTATCTAATTGTTGTTGTTCTTTATCAAATCCAAATTCCCCTAGGCTTTTTTATATCTATCCTGTATTTGTAAATATGGCCACCAATCAATTATAATTCCTTGTTCTCTCAACTCCTTATTCATTTTGAGTTTCCCGTGGTTATCTAATAACTCATTATAGCTTACCATTTTTTTTATATCCAATCTGTTCGGGTGGATCATGACCTCCATAGTTGACAGCCAGCGGGGTATCTTCATATAATGTTTCTTTTGGATTTTCATCCAAAATTGAATAAGCGAATCTCCTATTTGATATCTATAGAAGTAAGAATGTACCTTACTCCTTTTCCCCCATAAAAATACATGCCAATCTATCTGGATGTCATGACCTTCTAGGGTTAAAATTCTCTTATCTTTTAAATTTACCCAATCCTTTATCCAATTTAATGCTGCTGCCTGATAGTAGAGTTCTCACTCTGATAATCCAAAACCACCTCTGCTCCTACTATCCTGTAGCATTTTCAGTTTAATACATGGTTTCTTGCCCAACCAGACGAATTTGGTTATTATTTTATTTAGTTCTTTGAACTTTTTGTCTAGTTTTATCGGAATCATTTGAAATAAATATAATACTTTGGGCAAGATGTTCATTTTTATTACTACAATTCTTCCCAATATTGACAGTTGTAAATTCTCCCATGATTCTAAATCTTTTTTATTTGTTTTACTAATTTATTATAATTATCTTCTTTAATTGAAAAACATCTAGAGGATAACCATGTTCCTAGGTATTTTACCCTTTTTGCATCTGTAATTCCATTTTTCTTTCTAATTCTTTTTTCTGATTTGCAGTGCAATTTTTAACTATCATTTTAATTTTATCCTTATTAATTTTAACTCCAGCCACCTCCCCAAACTTTTCTATTTCTTGCAGCAACTTATGTCCAGTATTTAGTGGGTCTTCTACAATAAATACTAAGTCATCCGCAAATGCTTGGACCTTATAGTCTTCTTTCCTGATTTTAATCCCTTTTATTTCTGAGTTTCGCCTGGTTTGGGCTAATAACACTTCTAAAGACAGAATAAATAGCAGAGATGATAGTACACTTTCCTTTTGTCTACAATATATTGCCCGAGTGTTTTTTCAATATTTGTTCCAAAGTTCATTTTTGTAATTTGTTGTAACAGAAATTACCAATTAAGGTTATCAAAAACTTTTTGTGCATTTAAAAATATTAGTGCCACTTGCTTTTCAGGGTGGGCTTCATAGTACTCAATAGCATTTAACACTGTTCTTGTGTTGTTCCCTATCTGTCTATTTGGTAAAACCCATTCTGATCAGGGTATATAATTTCACTCAATATTGGTTTCATCCTTTCTGCTAATATCATGATGAATATTTTATAATCGGAATTCAACAGCGAGATTGGTCTATAATTCTGAATTAGTTGCTGATCGGTACCTTCTTTTGGGATTAGGGTGATGTATGCCTCAGACCAGGGTTCAGGCAATTTGGCTTCTAATAATTCCTCATTATATACTTCCAATATTATTGATTCCAAAATTTCATACATATTTTTATATAATTCACTGGGGAGACTGTCCGGTTCTGGGTTAACTTCCTCTCTACTGCACCAGTTATTTGATGATCAGGTAGCAAATGCAAAGTATGTACACACAGAGAGAGAGAGAGAGAGAGAGAGAGAGAGAGAGAGAGAGAGAGAGAGAGAGAGAGACTCTATGACAGCTTTTTTCCCCTTTGCTAAACCAGAGGTGGGCATGGCCAGTGTGTGACACATCCAGCCCACGGGATGCAAGTTGGACCAGGGCTGGTGTGTGCATTTGTGTATGTGTGCACACCCAAACCTTTCAACCAAAAATACAGAGCTCTCCCTCCACTCAATATACCATATATATATATATTTATATATATATTTATTTATTTATTTGAACTTATATGCCGCCCCATCTCCGAAGACTCGGGGCGGCTCACAACTAAAACATAAGACAATAAATACTTAAAAAACAATTAAATTGAGTTATAAGTCCAAATATAAGCACTATAAAACCTTAAAAAAAACCATCCCTCACCCGGGGGTAACAGCCCGGGTTGGTCGAATAACCAGGTCTTTAGTTCACAGCGAAGGGCGGAGGTCAGGCGAGCTCCAAAGGCAGTTGGTTCCAGAGGTCAGGGGCCGTGACAGAGAAGGCTCGTCGTCAGGGAATTACTAGTCGGCACTGACCCGCCGACGGGACCCTGAGGAGTCCTTGCCTATGAGCTCGCACAGGGTGGCCGGTATTCGATATTGGAAGAAGACGCTCCCTTAAATATTGAGGACCCATGTCATGAAGGACTTTATATGTTAACACTAAAACCTTGAATCTCACCCGGAGCGCAACCGGCAACCAATACAGGCCACACAGGAGGGGGGTAATATGGGAGAACCGGGTAACTCCCATCACCACCTGCGCCACCGCATTCTGCACCAGCTGGAGTCTCCGGATGGTATGCAAGGGCAGTCCTAAATAAAGAGTGTTGCAGTAGTCGAGATTATAGGTAACAAGGGCATGAGTGACTGTGCGCAGGGCGTCTCGGTCCAGAAAAGGGCGAAGTTGTCGAACAAGGCGGAGCTGGGCAAAGGCCCCCCTGGCAACGGCCCCCACCTGCTCCTCCAACCGAGCCGTACATCCAGGAGGACCCCCAGATTCGCCCTATCCACAGGGGGCAACACCTCTATGGCCAAAGATGGATAATCTTGACTGGGCCGAGACGCCGATATGCACAGCCACTCAGTCTTGGCCAGGTTGACTCGAAGCATGTTCCCGCTCATCCAGTTCCGTACCGCATCCAAGCACCGGGTCATCAGGGAGAGGGCATCGCTGATCTGGTTTGGGGTGGAAATGTACAGCTGAGTATCATCAGCGTACTGATGGAATTTCACCCCAAAACCACGGATGATCTCACCCAGCGGCTTCATGTAGATGTTAAATAAGAGGGGGGAAAGGACCGACCCCTGAGGGACCCCACAAGAGATCACCCTTGGGGACGACCTAACCCCCCCGCCAACATCGATTGCGACCGCCCTGAGAGGTAGGAGGAGAACCACCGAAGAACGGTGCCCCCCACTCCCAACCCCTCAAGGCGACGCAAAAGGATACCATGGTCGATGGTATTGAAAGCCGATGAGAGGTCTAATAGGACCAGGACAGAGGAAAAACCCCTGTCCCGAGCCCTCCAGAGATCATCCATCAGCGCGACCAATGCCGTCTCTGTGCTGTAACCGGGTCGGAAGCCCGATTGATACGGATCTAGGTAGTCCGCTTCATCCAGGAAAAGCGGAACCTGCTGAGCCACCACACTCTCAACAACCTTCGCCAGAAAACGAAGGTTGGAGACTGGACGAAAGTTGTCTAACACGGTCGGGTCCAGGGCAGGCTTCTTCAGGAGGGGTCTCACCACCGTCTCCTTCAAGGTGGCGGGAAAAACACCCTCCCTTAAAGAAGCATTGACTGCCCGGAGCCAACCGCAGTGGTGGGATTCAATTTTTTTTACTACCGGTTCTGTGGGAGTGGCTTGGTGGGCATGGCAGGGGAAGTATACTGTAAAATCTCCAGTCAGAGGTGGAATTTGAGAGAGAATCTATTTGGAATGTTGGGATTTGCAGTTCCAACACATCTGGGGCAGACTGTATTAGGGAAAGTTGATTTAAATAAACTTTACTTATTCACAAACAAGAGAAGGCACCAAGCTTTTAAAGATTCATACAGTCAGACATTTCTCACCTGCTTTTATAGATCTGTATTGATTTCAGCATTTTGAGGAGATGCACAAGACCCTTCAGTAATTGAACTGGATAATCAAATTTCAGGTGATGTAAAAACCAGAGAAAGCATAATTGAAACTCAGTTCTACCCTACAACATTTGCTACTGTTTCATTAAAAAGCATTTAATTTTAAGTGATGGTATTAATGCTGTTAACTTCTTTCTGTTACATTTTAAGAGCATTTTTAACTGCTTTTCAAGAACTTTTCATGAGAACCAACAGGGTTTTTTTTAATATTGACTTGATATTTAAATTATATTAAAGGCTCCATGTCAGCCTCTGAAATGTCATACAGAGTTGCCATGGAAATATCAATGCAATCTGGCTCTCTGAACACCGGAAATCTTACTTGTCAAGGGGAGAAGAAAAACCACCTGAAGACTACAAATAAAAAATAATTGAAGGTAACGGCTTCATAACCTCAGTTCATAAGCACTATAGATTATTTAGATCCATGCCTGCATGCAATGTACCATTGTCAGCATGTCTAATGTGCTATTCTGTTTTGATTTTATAATGCAGGTAAAAGAGATCTCATTGCTTTAGGGCTTGAGAAGGGTGGGGGGCTTTTGTTTCTTAAAAGTCTGAAATGCAGTCATGCCTTTCTACTGCTCTGAATGCTTAAAGCAATAAGTAATCTGGCAAGGGGGAAAAAAAACAATGTTACTGCTTTCAAAACCAGAGCTCTCACTATAAAAAGATGAGGGCCGGCAGGCTAGACAGAAGTTAGGGCCTAGCTTCTTTTTCTTCCTGAATGGTTCAGCAGAGAGGATCAATTTTGAACAGAGTTATTAGGATGTAGCTGCTCCAGGCATAAACCATCTCTTAGCATTTCATGACATTCAAAGTTGGCAGGTAGCTCCCACAAAGTTCTTAAAGAACCGTAAAATGTTGCCACATTTATAGCAAGAAAAGAATCGACAGCAAATGGATATAGAGGAGAATGAAGCAATACAAGTCAGGATAATAAAGAGAATATAACACAAGTTCAACTGAAGTACACAAATGACCCATTTATCAGTGACTAGCCACGGGCAAGTTATACATTCAATAGGCCTTCCCCAGTGTTACCTCATAAGAACTGATACTTGATTTGGAACACACAGGTTTTAAGGAGAAGATCCATTTCATAAGCACAGGGAAGACCATATCAATGTATAATTGGGGGCTTCCATCAGATTGCCACTTCAGCTAATGGTCATCAGCATGTCTTGTAAGATTAAATTCCACCAATTAATGTATGCACTGAAGTATTTTCTTTGAATAGAAATCACAATTGTACACATTAGAACCAATCAATACTGCAAACTACTTCTGCTGACTGTTGGCTGCCTCCAATTTGGCAGATCGAATCTCACCAGGCTCAAGGTTGACTCAGCCTTTCCTCCTTCCGAGGTCAGTAAAATGAGGACCCAGATTGTTACAGGCTGACTCTGTAAACTGCTTAGAAAGGACTATAAAAAACTGTGAAGTGATATATAAGTCTAAGTGCTACCACTATTATAATAAGCATAGCTGGGAAGAGGAAGCTCACTTCGCATTAAAGTCAAAATATCTATACTTATCAAAACGGGTCTATACAGCATAGAACATACAACCATAGAGCTGGAAGGGACCTCAGAAGTCTTCTAGTCCAACTCTCTACTGGAGGCCTTATGCCATTCTGGTCAAATGGTTGTCCATGCATTTTTTAAAACCTCCAATGATGTAGCACCCACAACTCCAGAAAGAAAACTATTAGTTCTCACTGTCAGAAAAGTTGTCCTTATTTCTAGGTTAGATTTGTCTTTAACCATCTTCCACCCATGTACTTCTGTCCTGCTCACTAATGCTTTGGAAAATAGGTTGACCCCTCTTCTCTGTGACAGCCCTTCAAATACTAGAAAACAGTTATCATGCCCCTTCCTTAATCCTTCCCTTCAATAGACTAGACAAACCTAGCTTCCTCAACCATTCATCATATGATTTAGCCTCATATATCCTTTATCATGTTTTTGCTCTTTTCTGCACATTTTCTAGGATCTCAGCATCTTTTTTGGTATCATGGTGGCCAAAACAGCATGCAGTATCTCAAGCGTGGTCTCACTAATGCAGTACAAACACTGTAGGAACCCTTCAAATATTGGAACACTGCTGTTACATCACCCATAGTCCTTCTCTTTGTTAGGCTAGACATACCCAGTTCCTGCAACCATTTATGTTTTAGCTTCCAGCCCCTAACCAGCTTTGTTCTTTGTTGCTCTGCAGACAATCTCCTTAACACTCTAGATTTAATTATTTATTTTTCACTTATTTATTACATTTTTATCCTTCCTACATTACATTATAAGTAACTCAAGGTGGCGAACATGACTGGCCCGAAGTCACCCAGCTGTCTTAAGTCAGAATATGAGATGGTACCTGGGGTCAGAAGAATAGAAGAGAAAGAACTGGAGAAAATCATAAAATGCAAAGACCTGCCAATAGAAGTAAAAAAAAAAGCTGAGGCAGAAAAGCAAAGATAACACCAATAGTGATATTTTGTTATGGCCTATGGGCTAATCAATAAACTAAACTAACTAACCAATAGTGATAGGAACCCTGGGTGCATCCTAGAACATTTGGAGCACCACTTGAACACTATCGGCATTGACAAATCACTATCAGTCAATTACAAAAAGCACCTTTATTTGGAATAGCTTATATCTTGCTATGATACCTTTAACAGCATCAAACAACATCTGCCTATTCCAGGTCCTTAGGATGGACTCGTTTGGTGGATAACAATGCTTTATCCATTCTAAACATCTGGCTGACAATGTGATGAATCATAATAATAACACAAATTTCCATCTGTCAGTTACAAAAGGCTATATTGCTTGGATCTACACATATATTATACTGAATTCATTATGACACCCAATGTTCTTAGCAAGCACTTGATGCATATGAAGGCCAACACCAACTATGATGAACTGGCAGCTGTGATCTCTCTCACTTTTTGTGTATATAATAATAATGAAAGTGAATTCCTGACCTACTTATCATTAACCTTAGGAAGAAGCTCCATTGGCACAATAGAAACTTATTTTCGAAATTAAAAATAGACATCTGGTATACAATTTTCAATGGGACCACCACCACTTATTTATGTTTATCATCTTTTTAATCATCATCATCACCACCATCATTAGAATAATTGCAACTACAATCTGGACAAAAGATTAGAGAGATCAAACAGAGGCTTAAGAGTGTTTCTGGGTTTTGTTTTGCTTTTTGGACAAGGCAACTTAAAGAGAATGTTCCCAATAACTGTATAAAAAGTGTAAAAAGAAAAAGAAAGCCTTTTGCTGTGGATCTTTAAGAAACAAAAGTAAAGAAGGACAGGAGCCTGCAGTTGTGACCTGCAATGCTAATGACTTGTTTGTGATTCTGCTTGAGAAGAGTCTGGCAGGAATGAGAGAATGTACAGGCGTTCAAGAAAAAGTCAAAGATTCTGAGAGGCAGGTGGCCACACTTCAGCTGATGAGCAAGGAAGAAGCTTTATTGAATTAAAAAACTGAGCACAGTAGCAAATGGAAAGAAGAATCAACTCCCCATAAGGAAGAGAATCGCAGAAGCAAGCCCAGAGGATGAAGATGAGTACCAGAAGCAAGAGATGCTATTCTGTGCAAAAAGACAAATATATCTCTCAGCTTAAAAAAAAAATCTAGAAACAATTAGATAGCAACAAAGAACAAGGAAAGGTATAATTCTTATGGCATCTTGTATGGTTTTTGCAGCAGTGCATGATAACACTAGCTAGCTATTATCTATTTATCTTATCATCTATTTACCTATCTTATCATCTATTATCTATCATCTATCTATCATCTATCTATCATCTATTATCTATCTATCTTCTATCTTATCATCTATTATCTATTATCTATCTATATCTATCATCTATTATCTATCTAGCTATTATCTATCTATCTTATCATATATCATCTATCTTATCATCTATCATCTATCATCTATCATCTATTATCTATCTAGCTATTATCTATCTTATTATCTATCATCTATCTATCATCTATTATCTATCTTATCATCTATTATCTAGCTATTATCTATCTAGCTATTATCTATCTAGCTATTATCTATCTATCATCTATCTATCTATATTTATCTATCCATCCATCCATCCATCCATCCATCCATCTCTAATTTATATAGTTGCCCAACTCACATATTGGTGACTTCAGGCAACTTGCAAAATTGTTTAAAATCCACTGCATCATAAAACCCATTAAAAGTCCCATCTCACCTCCCATAATAGCAACTTCCCAACCACTGGATAGTGTCCATTGAAGCAGCCACCCACTCCGCTTTCTTTGTGACTCTAATCCCTACCTAGATACCAAACACATCCATAGAAAAAGCCCATTCACTTCCAAAAAAGTGAAGCCTGTAAAGAAGGAGCAAAGGGACTGGAAATGAAAGACATTTACAAGTCACTCTAACCCAACAGTTAAATTAAATAAAAGCAATCCAGGAAGAGGGACAATTAAAAGAATGCTGGCATGAAATTTTCTGTCATCCAGAGCACACAGTCAGAAATGGCATGGCCCATGACCAGATCAGATCCTCCCCTATCATCTATGCCAGGCATGCAAGCAGAATTCCCAAATCATCTCTGCAGGCAAGAGCAGATGGCATCCCCTTCTTAGAGATTAGCCATGTTAGCAGTCAGCCTGTATTGTATTCTCAGAATTCATCCTCATAGTTCTTACATATATATAAGAACTAAATCTTAATCACCAAGAAGACTAGGGATTTTGTTTTCAGGTGACTGAATGTTCCATCACCAAATGGGCTTGGCTGTGGTAGCAGGTAATAAGCTGTGCAATATGAGGACAAGACTCCCTAGGTCCCTCAGGATGATGAGGTGAGCTAACAATCTATTCATCAGCTCAACAACAAATCTTCCTCCAAGCACTGAGAACCAGAAGAGCTCCATAGTATAATGGCTGGAACCTCTTCAGACACATAACAAAAGCTCCTTAGTATGAACCACAGTATGAAATACCGTCCTATGTCCCATCTTACCAATATCAGGTTGGGCCCAACCTGCTGGCCTTCAGGAAAGCACCTAAAACCTGATAGTTTACCCAGGCTTGGGGTTGCGTATTTGTGAAGCCTGGGTATTTAGTTATTACTCTGAGGTTTTATTCTTGGCTGCAGTTTCTTCTTTTTTGTTTATATTATGTGCTGTGGATTTCTTTTTAATGGTGATTTATAATTCTTATACTCTATTTGCTTCCCAGATCATTTTGGCAAGCAGGGTGGCCATATAAATGTAAATAAATAAGTATTCAATTGCAGAATTCAAAGCTATGATCTTTCAATGCCAGCATGTAATTACAGATGACCTACACAAACCCTTTTTTCTTGCCCACATCTTGATTACATATCTGCTAAGCAAACCTCATTCAGTCATACATGCCACTGTGAAAGATCATCCAGTCTTCACCATACAGAGCACAATTTTTCATGAGGGCCCCTACAGGGAGGGCAGCAGCTAAATGCTCAAGGGCAGACACCTAGATGGAAGGCCGGATTGCATGGACGGGCACACACACACACACACACACACACACACTTATCTCTTTCATACTGATAGGAGAGAGTGGCTGAATCTATCATGGGATACAGTAATCTTCCAAAGTAAATTTAGCCATTAGGAGCATGGGTCTTACAGTTTTACCTGGGGAGGTTTGTTTCTTGGAAATTATAATTATAAATTTCTAAGATATTAGCTAAGCTAAGCTTAGATGTCAATGTAATTCTAAGAAACTTCACAAACTGACCAAAAAAATCCAAAGATGTGTTTTAAAAATAAATTGCAGCTTATACAAGTGTTCCCCCCATATCTTATGCTTTCTGTTAAGTTTGCATGAAGAGTCAGACGCGAGGAGTTCCAGCAAAGAGTTTATTAGTGACTACAGCTCGAATAGACCCGTTCTGGCTTGGCTACGGCTGCTTCTTATAGCCTGCAGCCGTAGCTGCCAGCCAATGGGAGTGCAGGGTTTCTTCCCGCACTATTTAAACCAATACCATTTGACATTTTACAAGAACAGTTCAAATAAACCAATAACATTCAAACCTACATACATAACACCCCTCCCCACTAGGTTCAGTCCATACCAAACCCCAACCTATCTAATGTATTCCTTTAAATAGGTGGGGCTCTTACGCGTTGAGACCTTCGTGGTTCAGAAGCTTTAACGTTCTCACCCAGTGAGAGGGGAAATGTGTCTACTGACATTTCCCTGTTGGGACTTCCTGAGGAAGAAGACCCTGTTAGACTGTTAGAATCTGGTCTCTCCTCCCAACCCATCTCCATTCCAATGTCAGCACCCAAGTCAGGTAGTGATGTGCAATCTTCCACTTCTAAGGATGGATCTTGGCTTTGTGACAGGGTTCGGGATGGTTCCTGTCGCAATGGCTCGTTACACATGGGGTTGATTCCTGTTTGCTGATTTTCCTCCTGTTCCCCTCCTTCCCCTAGAAGAGACATCAGGTGAGGGACCTAGAGAGAGACAGAGTCGATGTTCCTGAGGGAACCTGGATCTAAGTTGGTCAATGTGCCTGCTCCAGAGGAGGCCATCCTCTGTTTGTACCCTGTAAGAACGAGGGCCCGTGATGTGAGTTATTTCAGCAGGAATCCACAAAGGTTCACCTATAAGGTTCCTAGCATAGACAGAATCTCCCACACTAAAAGAACGAACTTTGGAAGTGGAATCCAGTGGTGTGTTGGGTGCGTAAGTGGGATGAAGGCAGTCAAGGGAAGACCTAAGTTTCCTGCCCATCAACAACTCTGCTGGGGACAAGTTATTTGATGGGCTAGGAGTGATGTGTTGAACACTAAGAAGTTTTTCAAGCTTCTCAGTGATGTCCCCAGGACCCAGCTGCTGAAGCTTCTCTTTGGTGAAGCGTACCATGCGTTCAGCCCGGCCATTGGCCGAAGGGTGCCCAGGGGCAGTGAGGGCATGTCTGATACCCTGTTGTGCTAGAAAGGATTCAAAAATGTTAGATGTGAATTGAGGGCCATTGTCAGAAACAAGGACATCTGGTAGCCCATGGGTGACAAACAATTTTCTGAGCTGCTTGATGACAGCCTCAGTTGTAGTGGATGTCATGGGAATTACCTCTAGCCATTTAGAGTATGCATCTACTAGCACTAGAAAAGTGTGCCCTCTTGTAGGGCCTGCAAAATCAATGTGGATTCTAGACCATGGGCCCCTAGGACATTCCCATTCCTGTGTGGGGGCGTGAGGTGGGGCAGGCCTGACTACCTGGCAATTGGGACAAGATGCTACCCAGTTTTCAACCATTTTGTCAATACCTGGCCACCATACATAACTCCTGGCCAAACCTTTCATCCTTACAATCCCAGGATGACCCTCATGTAACATTTCCAAAACCTCCCTTTGCAGTTTTGCAGGAATAACCACCCTGTAATGTACAAAATACATCCTCTTAATACAGATAATTCAGTTTGCCTGGACTTAAAAGGTTGGGCAAGGTGAGGTAGATCTTGAAGAGGCCAACCTTTCTTAATCCAGCCCATAACAGGTGCTAATACAGCATCTTTGGTAGTTTCTCTGGCAATCTCAGCAGCATGGACTGGAAGCTTAGCCACGGTCTCCAGGAAAAAGGTGTGAGTTTCAAGTTCAAAGTCCTCCTTGTGGCAAGGTAGTGGGCAACGACTCAGTGCATCAGCATGTCCAATGTCCTTGCCAGGCCTGTGAATCAGTTTGTATGAATAGGCTGCAAGAAATTCAGTCCACCTCAGCATTCTTGGTGACAGGATATTAGGTGTAGGTTTGTCTCCTGCCACAATGCCTAATAAAGGTTTGTGATCTGTAACAATGGTGAATGACCTGCCATACAGATATTCATGAAATTTCTTAACAGCTGCAACAACTGCTAAAGCCTCCTTGTCCAATTGGCTATAATTCCTCTCTGCTTTGGACAAAGTGCGAGAGTAAATGCAATTGGGGCTTCCTTCCATTGGGAAGCCTGTGACTCAACCCCCCACTCCAAAAGGGGATGCATCACAAGTCAGAACAACAGGCAAATTCTCAGAGAATTGTATCAACACAGCATCAGACGTGATTAGTCTCTTAATACTGTTAAATGCTGACTGTTCCTTCCGCCCCCAGATCCAAACAGCTTTCTTATCAAGCAGGCGATGTAAGGGCTCAGCAATAGATGCTTTGTGAGGTAGAAACATGTGGTAAAAGTTAATAAGTCCAAGGAAGGCTTGCAAATCTGCCTTGCATCGAGGTTTAGGGGCTTCCTTGATTGCTTTAACCTTGGCATCAGTAGGGTGGATGCCATGTTTGTCAATCATGTACCCCAGGAACTCAACTCTGTCTGTTTTGAGAGTACATTTGTCTTCCTTGACTTTTAAACCCGCTTTTCTGAATCTGGTAAGGACTTCTCTGAGTCTCTCTTGAAGCTGAGTGTCATTTTCAGCAGAGATTAACACATCATCAAAATAAGGCACTACCCCTGGCAGTCCTTGCAACATTCTTTCCATAAGGCTTTGAAAAATGCCAGGTGCCACGCTTACTCCAAATTGTAGTCTTTACATTTGAAGGCACCTCTATGGGTCACAATTGTTTGTGCCTCTGCAGTGGCATCATCAACTGTTAATTGTTGATATGCCTGAGCCAAATCCAGTTTAGCAAATACTGTACCCCTGCCAAGGGAATGGAGCAGATGATGCACAACTGGTACAGGATATGCGCTCTGCTGCAGCGCATGGTTAAGTGTCCCCTTGTAGTCACCACAGATTCTCACTGACCCATCAGCCTTGACTGGTGTGACTATGGGTGTTTCCCATCTGGAGTGGTCAGTAGGCTCTAAAACCCCTTGAGCAATGAGCTTATCTAATTGTGCATCAATTTTTTCCTTTAAAGCAAATGGGACCCTCCTGGGCTTTAAACGAATTGGGGCACCTTGGGGTCTAAGCTGAAAGCAATAGGGGTCCCCATATACTTGCCCAGTCCTTCGCTGAAGACCTCTGGAAACTCAGACTTCAATGACTCTTCCCAGTCAGAACTGCTCACGTGATGGATGCCAGTCACCTCGATGCCAAGTGGCTTGAACCACTCAAGTCCCAGCAAACTTGGGCGATCCTTGTCCACGATGGTCAGGGGCAAACGTTTGGTGTGGCCTTTAAACTGCACGTTGAAATCTCTCGCTCCAACTACTGGAATCTTGTTCCCTTGGTAGTCTTTGAGAGTCAGTGCTTGCTTCTGGAAATGCTTTTTCTGAATTTTGGGAAAGAGTCTGTGGATAGTGTCCCATGACACCATAGATAAATAAGAGCCTGAGTCCACTTCCATTTGGCAAGGCCTTCCTTCAATAAACACCTTCACATGTACTTTTCTGCTTTTTAAGGGTGAAGAATGACCAATAGTGATTGTTTGGTGAGTTTCATTCTTGCCATTTGCTTCTAAATTTCCCCATTTTTCAAGGAAATTGTTGGGCTTAAAGTCTCTATCAGGAAATTTCTTCCTAACTGCTGGAGTTCTGGATGATTTGCAGACTCTGGCTATGTGACCCGTTTCTCACAACGTAGGCAAATGGAGTCAAAGAACTTGCATTCAGTGCGGGGTGGCCCCCACAGCCTCTGCAATAGAACCCTTGCCTGTTTTTCCCAGAGTCTTTTCTTTTCTTCTCCATTCTGAGTTTAAAATCCCTCCTCTGCCTCACTGCCATCAGAATCAGAGTCTATTTGTTCGCAATGAGCTGTTGTGGATTTTTCCCCATCAGAATGGCTTGAGGCCTGGCTTGAGGCCTTGTTAATCTTTTTCATGGCGCAGCTGAGGACTTGGTGGCTTCCGCTGAAACAGCTTCTTCAATGGCCTCTTTAAACGTGATCTTAGGTTTCATTAAAAGTTTGCTTTGTAAGACCTTATCTTTTAGGCCTAAAACAAACCGATCAGCATGGCCTCTTCTAAGTTGGTAAAGTCACAAGCACCCCCAATGTCCCTTAAACTTGCCACGAAGTCATTAACATTCTCGCTATCCCCTTGATCCCGATGGTAAAATTCGTGTCTCTTAATGAGGCACGATACTTGTGGGGCATAATGGGCTCTTAAAAGTTTCTCTAAATCGGGCCATTCCATTACCTTCAGCTCTGCTGCTCCCGCCAACGCCGCCATTTTGAAGACTGCGGACCGCAGTGCGTGAGAAAGACCGCCCTCTTCCGTCTCTCGGGATGCCGGCGAGATCGTTCCCTTCCAGATACATGTGGAAACGATCCGCATACGATTCCCAGTCTTCGCCGGATCGAACGGTGCTGGGGGTGTTCAGCGCAGCCATCTCACTCAGTTGCTTGTTCGTCGCGTCGTCTTCTCTTCAGGGAAATCCCACCTTCGTCGCCAGTGTTAAGTTTGCATGAAGAGTCAGACGCGAGGAGTTCCAGCAAAGAGTTTATTAGTGACTACAGCTCGAATAGACCCGTTCTGGCTTGGCTACGGCTGCTTCTTATAGCCTGCAGCCGTAGCTGCCAGCCAATGGGAGTGCAGGGTTTCTTCCCGCACTATTTAAACCAATACCATTTGACATTTTACAAGAACAGTTCAAATAAACCAATAACATTCAAACCTACATACATAACACCTTCTTATGGTGCAGAGAAAATGAAACCCCTTTTCTGTTTTTTCCTCTTTATTTATAGGCAACTATGTCAGCCCATAAGATGCTTGGGTATCATTGGCTCATGCAGGACCCCATTTCTTTACCTCTCAGTCACTTCATTGGCTGAGTTCACCTGCCACATTAAAAGACTTGTTTGCTTTTGTCTCTGCATTCCAGTGAACCCAGTCTCAGTGTTTTCTAAACCTTTTTGGGGGGTGCTCTTTTTGCTCAGCAGTATCTGTGAACTAAGCCACCAAGTTTAATATAATGTGCAAATCTGGCCATTAGCTTTGATCATGGATCCCACCTCTTAATGTAGTAAAAATAACAGAGAAGGTCTATCAAACGTTTTTGTTTTCTTTTGCTCAGAAGGAGAAATAAATAAACAGAAAGGATCAACTCACCTACCATATGAATTGAAAAGAAAACTCCTGTGATAGATTTAATGTCTAGTGATATATAATTTTTATTTCTTTTCTTTTTTAGGAAAAGAAGCTTTGTCGTCCAACTGTGTGGTTAGCATTAGTCTAACAATCACATGAGATTCATGTCCTCAGAAAGGCACACCTATGCTTCTTATTTTAGGGAGCTGATTCACAATGAAATTCACATCCATCACATCTTGGAAAATCTACATGATTCTGCAAAAAGGAGAGGGGACAACAGGGAAAAGATAGGTGTATTTATCATGCACATATCATACAGGAGACCCCCCCCCAAAAAAAGTCATTGCTACTTTCCTGACTGCACAATAAGAGAACCCTCATTAATCATTGGGACTATATACTGAAAGGGAAATATTGACTAGATTTAAAGAAACATCAGTTTTCTAATGGAATAATTCCTTTATAAAGGTAATCGCCAGAGTTTCTTTAAATTAGAATGGCTAGCAGCCAATTTATGAGTCATTTCAGGAATTCCAGAGGAACAAAGTAAAACAAATGTTTCCCAAAAAGTAATGTAAAACCTTAGGGAAATCAAGAACGTTGCACAGGATGATAGCTTAAGAGGTAAATTCTTCTTAGAAAACTCTGAAATCTTTTTTCCTCCAGAAGGCATAATCCATGTACTCTTTCTTCATGTAGTTTTTTTTTTAATTTGAGGCTCATTAATCTCTTCTGATGAGCAGGTGGCCTCAACATACTTCTTTCATAACTGATCCCTCACTTTCGTATTCAATCTACATTCATTCAGTACCCATTCATTCTTGGCCCTATATTTTCTTTTTTTAGTTCACACAATTCTTAACTATCCCATTCCGACTGCATTGAAATTACATAAATGGTTTGCTTGACGTACCCAACTCTTTGCTGTTCAACAAAAGTGAACAGAAGCCATTATTACTTTTTTCAATAAACCTTCATCTTTCACAAGAGACCACACCGCCTTTCCATCAGCATTTGCGCCTCTGAAAATTTCTCCATCGTTTTCTCATCTTTGTTAATTTGTGTACTTTTTGCAAGGTACATAAATTCATCTTCTTCCTCCAGTTTTTGCCTTTCATGTGCAATTTGCAACTGTCTAGTCCATTTTCTATGTCAACAACTACTCAAATTAATTGATGCATTAATTGTTGGAACAATTCTTCTTACGGCATTATAGGATCTACATAAAATTTGCTGAAAATAATTTGGTTTCTCAGCGAACTTGATACTATCTGCATAAAAGTACATACACATTCACATATCCAATCAAAGTATCCCTGATATCACCACAGGCTTTTCTTACACATTTATCCAGGGAGATATCATATATCCTTGTTTTATTTCCTGTTCAGTGTTGAACAATTAATCTCACATTCGGAATCTTTTGTAACCCACATAGCCCAAATTTTCTGTTACAGATCATAAAAAATAAAATCAATCATTTATTTTTGATTGTATTCATTCATTTGCTATTGTATGTACATATCAATTAGCACAAAAAGTGTTAATTTTAGATACTTTGCTTAAAGATAATGTCAACCCTGAAGCTGACCTGAACAAAGCCATTTTGAAGCTTCAGTGTTGCCACACTGGAACTGAGTTTAGTTTAGTTTACTTTGTTGTCTTTGCACCTCGTACAATGAAATCAAACACCATCTTCAGTGCACATCATGACCATGAAAATAAACACAAACACACATCCTTCACACTCCACACATTGAACCGAAATCCCCCAACACCGCACCAACACTGCACTATACAGTAGAATTCAAAAGAGCTACTGCCCTGGGATAGAAGCTGTTTTTCAGCCTATTTGTGCTTGTTTTTATTATTCTGTACCATCTGCCAGATGGTAATAGTTCAAAAAAAGGGTTCCCAGGATGGGATGGAGCTTTGAGAATGTTTTGAACTTTCTTAAGGCAGTGGGAGCTATAAAGCTCTTCCAAAGAGGGGAGAAGACAACCAGTGATCTTCTGGGCAATGACATTAACCCTCTGGAGTGCTTTCCTATCTGCCACTGTGCAATTGGCAAACCATACAGAGGTGCAGTAAGTTAAAATACACTCTATGGTGCAGTGGTAGGAGGTCACCAGCAGTTTTTCATTCAGTTGTTGTTTTCTGAGAAGTCTCAGGTAGTATAATCTCTGCTGGGCCCTTTTGACTAGTGCTGCAATGTGAGCACTCCAGGTCAGGTCCTCTTTTATGGTAACACCCAGAAATTTAAAACTGGCTACTTGCTCCACTCAGTCTCCATTGATAAGCAAGGGCTGGATGTCTGATCTGTTCCTTCTATAAACTGGGTACGTTGGGTACGTCACTATAAGCTCCTTGGTCTTACTGGTGTTGAGGACCAAGTTATTGTCTCCACACCACAAAAGCAAACTGCGGGATATGGCTTCGGTCAGGTCAGCTTCAGGGTTGACATTATCTTTAAACCAAGTATGTAAAATTAATACTTTTTTACAGAGCTGTTCATCAAGCAGTTAGTATTCACATTAATACTTGAGTCTCTGAATGATTTATTGAGCCCTGATGGTGCAGTGGTTAGAATGTAGTATTGCAGGTTACTTCTGCTGATTGCCTGAAGTTCAATTCCCACCAGCTCAATGTTGAATAAACCTTCTATCCTTCCAAGATCAGTAAAATGAGAACCCAGATGCTTGGGAGGAATATGCTGACTCTGTAAACCGCTTAGGGTGGGCTGTAAAGCACTGTGAAGCGGTATATAAGTCTAGATGCTATTACTATTTACTCACTTAAAAATTTCTACAATTGCCTCTTAAATTCATATTTGATTTTGTTATATCATGTATTGACCTCCTCAATCCAATCAATGCTCAGTCAAGCCATTCATATAATACCTTTTAACAGGATACAGGTGCAGATTGCATTGCCAGTCTTAATCACACCTTCTAACAATCACAATATTGGTCAGTATTGGCACATTTTAGCTAGAATGTGATAAGCACAAATTAAGGGCAGTTTTGCTCTGTGCAGGATCATGCTAGTCTATGCAAACCAGATCACTGAGCAAATGACTACCAAGCCAAAATAGTGTGGCATGCATCTCACCAACTAGAAGGCATATGCATTGTACAATGCAAACTTATTACTTGCAGTGCAAAATAAGCCTTTCTTTTTAAAATAAAAAATATATACATGAATTAGAAATGCCACTCTTATCTCACTGCTGCCTGTCCTTAGGAAGTTTTGGAATGGTTCTCATACCAGAACCTATGAGAAACATATTAAGTTTGTTTGGTGCATTTGGCTAGCACAGCTACATACTAATGCAACTGTTGCTTTCATATCATTTTTTTTACTTCATTTTTCCACATATTATGATGTTTGGCATAAATATATTAGTGTTGCACTTGAACTATTAACACTGGTAGTCATTCGGGATGCTCGTATTCCAGAGGTGGTATTCAGGAGGTTCTGACCAGTTCTGGAGAACCGGTAGCGGAAATTTTGAGTAGTCCAGAGAAACGGCGAATACCACCTCTGACTGGAGGTTTTACAGTGTTCTTCCCCTGCCATGCCCATCAAGCCACGCCCACAGAACCGGTAGTAAAAAATTTTGAATCCCACCACTGTCGTATTCCCCAGCATACTAACAAAATACCATTGTGTGATATATCCTGGAAATGTTATAACCTTAAGTCTCTTACTGACATTAAACCAAAACCAGACTGCCTTGCCAAGATGAATTTCTTTTCTCTTTTAACTCATAAAACATTTTGATTAAAGTTAAAATGATTTCCAGACTGACACAATCCTATGCTGTTCTATTAGTGTTATGTTTTCTTCAACTACATAGCATTTCTTTCAAAGACAAAATGTCTGGAAATCAACAATAGGAATTGTTTTGTTAATTTGCTTGTGTTTTCACCAAAGTTCTGTGGAAAACATAGAATACAGTTTTATGCATAGGATAATAAAAGAGTATAGGACAGTGAAGAACAGATAGACAAATCTTTGCAAGCACATGTAGCATCTCCATTAGTTTTAGATTACAATCTGTGGGCACAGTGACACAAATAAGAGAATCAGTTGAGCCAGGCCAGAAACCAGGAGACTGGGAGTTCTAGGCCCGCCTTAAACATGAAAACCAGCGGGGTGATTTTGGGCCAGTTACTCTCTCCCTTTCAGCTCAACTTACCTCACAGAATTGTTATGGGGAAAATAAGAGGAAAAAGGAGTATTAGATATAGTCAATGACTTGAGATGTTTATAAGAATAATAAAGGTGGGATTTTAAAAAGGTAAAGTATATAATGTCTCAGTTTAAGGTTGTGGCTACCTGCTATTCCTTTATTCCTAATTAAATAGATAAGCAACACCATAAAAATCAGAAAGGTTGAAACTAAAAAAGTATTGCATTGCAAAGGTGACCAGGTTTCTATTTAATTATCTGGATTTGAAAAGATTAATAGAAAACTGAAGCTCAGAAGGGATTAGCTTTTATCCCTGATTATTATGTTATGTTGAAGACTGTAATTTCAAGGGGCTGTTCTGATGTTGTAAATATAATATTCCTTTTTTACTTTTCTTCTCCTAGAAGAAGTATCCCAGACTGGAATCAGTTAGACAAGGACACAAGATTCCAAAAGTTTGTGATAAGTAATATTTATTAAAGAAAAGATAGAAAATCATAACGAAAGAATTCTGTTCACTGTTATCTTATAGGAGCAAGCCCTAGTTTTAGAATCAATATTCAAACCTTCTCTCATTCACTCTATGGGCTGCCCTGCCTGATCTTTTGGGTGGAAAAGCCAATTTTCACCAGTGCCTTTTCTGAACATTAGTCAAATGTGCTACTATGTTCCTTTTTTTCTTGAAATGTGTCATAATTAATTCTTATGAGAATTATAAATATACAAAAATTAGTAGGTATCTGCATCCCAGAAACTTACTTCAGGAGACACTCTAAACTTCATCCTCCTGCACCAAATAGAGCTAGACAGATGTTTGGATTTATTCCACACAAATCCATTGCTGGTTCCCAGATGTCTCAGGCAAGTCTTAACTAATGGCAATTACCATCCAACAATGCTAGCTGATACAAGAACATCAAAATGAATAACCCAGCTGAGAACTGAACAACAGCAAAACAAACAGAGCATATAAACTTGATATTAGAGGACTACCATAACTCCCATGGCATACCAATTGCAGATAAGCATGTCACAAGCAGGAAGAAACTGCATTCGTTGCATTTTATTTGTTTTAATTGTTTGTTTACCAGAGATCTCTGGTCTGATCTAGACTTCTTATGTTTTTAATCAAATGTACACAGTAAAAGTATTCAGCTTGATTTGTAACATCATTGGCTTCAGGCTACTTTGCCCAAATGAAACAGGACTAAGATTTGGTCAACAATACATTAATAAATGGGTGAGAATTTCAAATAACTCTTGAGAATAATTTACATTACATATCCTGGATTTCAGCTACTGTTTCGATACATTGGTGCCAAAGACTATATTGACCAACTCTGTCAATTGCAGTAGGAAATCTTAGTTTTGTGGAATTTCTGTTTGCTGTGTGGTGTTTCTGTTTCTGTTTATTTTAACAACTAAGATTTTTAAAAGTAATGCCATAAGGCATGAATTATGTTCAAACTCTTTTGTTTCAGAAAAAATATGTGGCAGTTAAATATTTTTCCAACACTGAAATAATTTGCATCAACACATTATTAACCCAACAATCTGCATTAGAAGAATAACAAAAATGTGCTACATGGGAAACCTGATCATTTGGCTTCAGCACAAATTTAAACTATTAAAAACCTTCTTCAAGAAGTTTGCTTGAATGTATAACAGCCTAAAAAATGGGTAAGGATCAGGGCTGCACATGCAACCTCACCTCTTTCATTCTCTGATCTCCAAGGATTAATCAGAAAGTCTAAAGTAATCTTTGCTTTCATTGCAACCAGGGGTGGGATTCTACCAGTTTGCACCTAGAACCAGTTGTTAACATTCTAAGCAGTTTGGAGAACTGGTGGTTAAAAGAAATTACTGGCCTAATCCTGTAAGGAAGGCAGGAAGGAAACATTCTGGTGTTGCTTACAGAAATTGCCTCTCCTTTAACCCTTATTACATTCTTGGCAGGACTAGACTTCCTGTCTCAGGAATGTCTCTGGAGTTTTTTTTCCCCTCCTTTGCTGGTACTTTGCTTGTGTGGAGTGACTATTTAAAGTTACAATGACACTGAAAAAAGTGACTTATGACCATTTTTCACACTTACAACTGTTGCAGCATCCCCACAGTCATGAGAGGCCAGGTGAGGAGATGCGTGCCTCGATGTGAGTGATATTGAGTTGGCCACACCCAGCCAATAACATGACCACCAAGCCTGTCCACCACCTAAGCCATGCCCACAGAACCGGTTGTTAAAAATTTTGAATCCCATCCCTGATTGCAACCCATGAAATCTGGAATCCTGTAGAAGAAGGGCCTTGTTTCATCCAAAGATGTGTGATTTATCGAATAATCAGTTATCCTTTCGATCTCTCATCTAAAAATATAGTCAGACTTAATGAATGCAGTGCCACAAACATGCCCAATCTCTGCTCACTTTCAAACCCTTCTGTATTCAAACTTACTTGAGTAAGATGAGTATATTTTCATCAGCAGCAATATGCATTCATATACATTCCCTAGGGCTGCAGTGATGAGATAGAAAGCAATAGATAAATAGGATCCCCAATTAATGCTATGACTCTCTTCTACCCACTACATTTCCAAGAGCGACAAACTTTGTAAAACTTATGATTGATATTGATCTGTATAATAGAGGTGAGTATTTCCTGCCATTACTAAGCAGCATCAATTAATCAAACTTGGCTCCAGGGGAAAGCAAACTCTAAGTGTGGCAGCAATTAGCACAACATTTCCAACAAGAGGAGCACATCACTGGGCCCAGTCCGCTTAGGTGTTCCACTTGTCTAGACCCAGGAGGTGAGCCTTCTCTGCCGTGATACCTGTCCTGTTGAACATCATCCCCCTTGAGGTGAGATTGGCCCCAAACCTATTGAACTTAAGAAAATCCTTAAAATTTTGAATGCACTCCCCTATGTTTTTGTTTACATTTTTAATGGTTTTGTTTTAATTATGTACACTGCCCAAGCCACATTCTGTCAGCTCTTCAAGGTAGCCCAGACAAGAAGCATCAATCATAAGTATTAACACCACCTTAATTGTAAAATAGGGCCCGTTTGGTCTAGTGATTAAGGCACCAGGCTGGAAAGGAGGAGTCTGTGAGTTCAAATCAATCAATCAAACAAACAAACAAGGTTACAGTTATAGAATCTTGCAAGTCTGAAAGCACCTCTCCCCTTCCTTACTTTCATTCTCCCAAAAACTAGGGAAGATCCCTTCTGAGATGCTTTCTTACCCCCAGCTCTCCTTTAGACTCATATTTCATTCATCAGACCATTGTCTAGTCTTCCATCTGTCTCCCAAAGTCATCTTCTTATACCAGTACATACAAATTAGATGGGCAGCTATATACATTTGATAACTAAATAACAAAGCAGCTAAATCACACCCAAAAAAGTATTTAGTAAACAAGTATATATATTTTTAAAAAACAAAGGACTAATTACCTTGTACAGCAACACTTATTCAATGCTTTGGTTCTTCCATTCACTCTCTCACATTGTAAATTACGTACAGTTAAGTCATTGGGATCAGGAACAACTATTTTTCATATGTGACCCTTGTCTGTTCTCAGCAGATAGTAGCACTTAGCTGCTTGGCTGATTCAAGAAATCAAAACATTAGGTAGGATTGGCCCCAGGGCTGTAGGCTACAGGGCTACATGTTTTGACTTGAGAGAGAATGTACCTTTATTGTTCAATGTTTGTCTAGCAGCTAGCTTGTTTAGTTGCTTTAGCTAAAGGACAAGATGACATTACCTCCACCCCACACCCCATTCAGAAGAAAATTAAATTGGTAGTCCAATCTTACTTTATGGGACAAAGCTGTTCTAAAGCCCTCACTATAAGTTAGGTTCTAGCTCCAGATGTGCAGGACAGTCCATGAGACACACATTTCTGCTAAAATGAAGAGGAAGATGGAAAGATCAAGATAAATGGTGTTGGAAATGCCATGGCTTCCTCAGTATTTTCTATCTGATATAAAGCCTAGCTTGACCCTTTGTAACTTATGCTTTGGCACTTTACTCAGCAAATCCAAGTGCCTCTAACATCATGTGATGTTACAATACATCATGTATTGTACAGTGGAGGAACAGCATAATAGATTCTCACCCATCTGCTTTGTAACAGTTCTTATGAATTTGCTACTGGAATATAGGAAACTATGATTGATATCTGATGTTCACCCATCAAGCCCAAGAAATCTTTCCCATCATGTTTCACTTTAAATTATTCATTGGAAGTTCCAAAACTGGGAGTGGTATCTTTGGTATGCCATGCATGAGCATAACTATTGGGCTATTGCCCCTTCTCATATATGACAACACTTATTTTATTAAAAAATCTCTCAACACTATAAAAATATTTCAAGTACAACAGAGAATAAACCAACTCTTATAATACAACTTTTCCAAGTCTAACTCTGATCAACTCTTAACAGCAAGATAGGATTCTAGAATGTTTAAATCTAAGGAAAGACTGAATGGATAAAGGGTTTTTCCAAACACACACACTTTTGCACAATCAAGAATAAATATAATATTATGAAGAAAGCAAACTACTACTTACAGTCTTAGATAATTACAAGAAATTGGAAACAATTGTCTGAATTGTCTGAATTGTGAATTGTCTGGAAACAATTCACCAGTACTGAAATTGGACAAAACCCTAAGGGCCAATTCAAGCATACTATGTGAGTCTTGATTTATCAGCATTTGATTATGCAACAGTTCAGAATCAATATCTAAAGGTGGGAACAGCACTCACTGAATAATGTCTCTGACCACATCAATCTGGCAGGCTCAAGCTAGGCTGATTGTTTTAGCCACACAAACTTTTGCAACAATTCTGTTCAAACATTCAATCTAAGCATGGAACCCTGCAAGGCCAGAGGGATCTGGAGATGGCTATGCTAGTTCAGGTCAACTCTTGATCCTGACAAATTCAGCATGCAGATCTAAAAGCAAATGCTAGTTGCATTTTTTTTGCACTTAGATGCATAAACAGTGTCTTCCTTTCTGATTTCCGTATCGAGAATGGAGGGAATGGGTAATGCACAAGGGGCCACTGGGGACACAAGAAGCCTTCCCATACACTTTTTGCAATTTTCCAAGGTTAGCTAAATTTGATTTAATTTAATGATGTGATTTCTATGCTGCCCTATCTCCCGAAGGACTCAGGGTGGCTCACAAAAATAAAAACAGAAATACAAAATTTAAAAAGCAATTAAACAAGAAACCCCAATTACATTAAAAATTAAAACCATCAACAAATCTAAAAACAATTAAAAACCCCTTCAGTCCAGGTTGGCCGATCGAAAAAGCCAAGGCTTTAGGCCGTGGCGGAAGGAATGAAGGTCAGGAGCCACCCGAAGCTCCATGGGCAGTTGGTCCCAAAGGGCAGGCGCACCCACAGAGAAGGCCCTCCCCCTGGGAGTCACCAGCTGACATTGTCTGGCGGACAACACCCTGAGGAGACCCTGCCTGTGGGAGCACACAGGGCGATGGGAAACTGTTGCTGGCAGCAGGTGCTCCCGCAAATAACCCGGACCTAAGCCATGAAGGGCTTTATAGATGATTACCAGAACCTTGAATCTCACCTGGAGGGCAACCGGCAACCAATGCAGCTCACGCAGGAGGGGTGTAATCACAACCTGCATGGCCACATTCTGCACTAGTTGAAGCCTCTGAGTGGTCCTCAAGGGCAGCCCCATGTAGAGAGCATTGCAGTAGTCTACACGGGAGGTAACGAGTGCATGAGTAACCATATGCAAGGCATTTCAGTCCAGATAGGGATGCAACTGGCGCACAAGGCGAACCTGCACAAATGGCCCCCTGGCCACAGCTCCTACATGATCTTCCAAATTGAGTTGTGTGTCCAGGAGGACGCCTAGATTGCGTGCCCTTTCTACGGGGGGGTAACACCTCTCCCCCCATGACCAAGGATGGAACATTCTGGACAATCTGAGATGCCGGTACATACAGCCACTCGGTCTTGGCTGGGTTGAGCTGAAGCCTGTTCCTACCTATCCAGACCCGTACCACTTCCAGGCACCAGGACATCATGTCGAAGGTATCACTGGGTTGGTTTGGGGTGGAGATAAAAAGCTGGGTATCATCAGCATACTGATGATACCTCACCCCAAAACCACAGACAATCTCACCCAGCAGCTTCATATAGATGTTGAACAGGAGTGGGGCGAGGACTGACCCCTGAGGCACCCCACAAGTGAGGGGTCTCGAGGTCAACCTCAACCCTCCTGCCAACACTGACTGCAAATGTCCCAAGAGGTAGGAGGTGAACCACCACAAAACCGTGCCTCCCACACCCAACCCCCCCCCGAGGCGCCGCAGTAACATACCAAAAGCCACTGAGAGATCTAATAGGACCAGGACAGAGGAAAAAGCTATCCCGAACCTGCCAGAGATCATCCACCAGCGTGACCAATGCCATCTCCATGCTGTACCTGGGCCTGAAACCCAATTGATATGGATCCAGGTATTCAGCTTCTTCTAGGAACACCAGGAGCTGTCGAGCCACCACGCTCTCAACAACCTTCACTATAAAGCGAAGGTTGGAGACGGGATGAAAGTTATTCAAAATAGCCGGGTCCAAGGCAGGTTTCTTGAGGAGGGGTCTCACCACCACCTCCTTCAAAGCAGTGGGGAAGCATCCCTCACTCAAAGAGGCATTAACCACTGCCTGGAGCCAGCCTCGTGTGACCTCCCAGACGGCATAAACCAGCCAGGAGGGACACGGGTCCAGTAAACACATGGTGGCACTCAGCTTCCTTATGATCCCATCCACTTCATCCAGAGTCACAGGATCAAACTCTTCCCAGATGGTATCCCCAAGACCCATCGCTTTCCCCTCATCAGACTCTGCCTAGTCAGAGTCCAGACCGGTCCAGATCTGAGCGATCTTGTCCAGCAGATGTTGGCTAAATTCCTTGGCCCGTCCCTGAAAAGGGTCCCCCCTGTCCTCTGATTGAGGAGGGAATGGGTGACTCGAAACAGGGCGGCTGGGCGATTATCTCTGGATGCAATGAGAGCGGAGAAATACGCAGACTTCGCTGCTCGCATTGCCGCAAGATAAGATCTAGTCACAGATCTTAACTGCACTCAACCAGATTCGGACCGACTGGACTTCCAACTGCTCTCTAGACCCCTCCTCCGGCGCTTCATCTCCCGGAGCTCCATGGAAAACCAGGGAGCCAACCGGGATCTGCACCAGGTTAGAGGCCACAAAGGTACAACGCGGTCGAGAGCCCTAGAGGCTGCACATTGCCAAGTGTCCACCAGGGCCTCGACTGGGCTGTGGATAAGGAGGCAGGAATCATCCCAAGCTCTGCCTGAAACCTTTCAGGATCCATTAGGCACCTGGAGCGGAACCACCTAATCGGTTCCACCTCCCAGCGACAAGGAGTGGCATATTGGAAGTCCAGCCAGAGGAGATAATGATTGGTCCATGACAAGGGGTGAGTAGTTGATGATCCCCCACCCAGATCCTTATACCACTGACCAGAGACGAAAACAAGGTCGAGTGTGTCCCCCCCATGAGTCAGGCCCTGGATTAATTGGGTCAGGTCCATGGCTGTCATGGTGTCCATGAACTCCCGAGCCATCCCAGATGCGCTCCCCCAGAGAAGGCAGGTTAAAATCCCCCAGAACCATAAGTCTGGGGAACTCCACCGCCAGCCCGGAAAGAGCATCAAGCAGCTCGGGCCGTTGTCACGCAGCTGGGAGAAAGGTACACGAGCAACAGGCCCAACTGACCACCCGGGCCCCACCTCAGGAGGAGAGACTCACACCCGCCTATCCTAGGAATAGTGGCCTCCTGCGGACAAAGGATCTCCCTGATAACGACTGCCACCCCCCGCCCCTACCCTGGGCCCTGACTAAATGCCTGACTAGTGCTAATATAATCAATACATATCTATATTATTCACAGAGGTTCCTGGTTCTTTCACATCTAGCATTCTTTGTTAATCTATATACAATGGACCTGCATTTTAAAGACCTCCTTTCCATAGTTCAAACTTGTCGCAATTGGCCTATGCTGCCTGTTTTATTGCCTGAACAATTAAAATAAAAGTATTTAGGACAACAATTGATGTCGGGAAGCTTAATTAACCTAAACCCATTTCTTTTAGGTCTTCTATTTCATTTAAGCAACAAACATTGAAGCACAACAACCAGAAAGAAGGAATCTCATTCCTCAAGGATGTAAAGCAGTGGTAGCTGAACAATTCTACCTATGGTGCTACTGAACACATGCTTTTATCTGAAAGTGTTCAGGCATCACCTTTCAGGACCACCATAACCTTACCTCTAGGCTGGGTGTCTGGGTGCTCTCTGAGAAATGTTCCCTTGACAGCTGTCCTGCGGTATACCACATGGGTCCTTCCTTCTTCCTCCTCCTGCTTCCCCTTCTGCAGAGGTTCAATGAAATACTCGTCCTTGTCCGTGCGAATCATGCCAGCCTGAAGGGACAGGGCAAAGATTGAACATTTCAAATTACTGCCCATGCTGCAGACATTTTGAATAAATCTCTACAATATGCATAAGCACACTTTAGCCTCCTCCAGGGAGCAGTTAGGATGCAGAGGGTAAGCAAGATGAATTCCTGATTAGAGCAACATCAGTGTCTGTGCTTGACAAGGAAGGGCAATAGTAAAGCATTAGACTAAAGGGATTTCTTCTGGAATCTAATTAACCAGAGCCAGGATTATGCTATAGGAGGAGAGGGAGCCATGATTGGAACACCACTACAGTCGAAGAATGCATAACAGTCTTTTGCATTAAGTTATAGCGGTAAAGTGCATTAAAATGGCATCTGCGCAGCAGTATGACTTGCAGGCTTTGAAAAAGAAAAGTCTTGAAACAAATTCTGCACTGCTTGCCTTCAAACTGACTTGATCTACCAGTAAATAGCAAAACTAACTTGGGTGGAGGCATCTTGGCTGCAATCCAAGGAGAAGGAGGAGGAAGAGGAAGAAGAGGATTGGGCTAACAGCAGTTACAGATGGGATGGATGAAATTTTATCTTCCACATTCTGCCCCATTTTATTTGTCAATGTGCCCACATGGTTGAAAACAACAACAGAGACAGAGTACCTAAAGAAGCCACATTTTGTAATCCTGCTCTAGCACTCACTTCTGTATCAAAATCATAGTGGAGAATAGAATAGAATAGAATAGAATAGAATAGAATAGAATAGAATAGAATAGAATAGAATAGTTCTTTATTGGCCATGTGTGATTGGGCACACAAGGAATTTGTTTCCAGTGCATAAGCTCTCAGTATACATACAAACAATGAAGTGATAAATCACAAATCATCAGCTACAATCATAAATAATAAGATACAATGAACAAAGTGATAGTCGTAAGATACCATAGGAGTACATAATAGTCCTACTAAAAGGTTAGATATTAACATACTGTTGGAAGACCTGATGGGCCAGTTGGTGATTTTAAAAAGTCTACCTATATGCTCCATAAGAGTTTGAATGAGTACAAATGCAAGGCTACGACCGTACCTTTCACTTGATTGAGATGCTGGACCCATGATTATTGTTAGATTTGCATGAAGAGTCAGACGCGGAGTGCTTCAGTGAAGGGTTTATTAGTGACTATAGCTCATAACAGACCCGATTTGGCTGGGCTGCGGCTGCTACTTATAGCCAGCAGCCGCAGTTGCCAGCCAATCAGAGTGCAGGGTTTTCCTGCACTTTTTAAACCAATCATTTCTGACATTTTACAAGAACAGTTCAAACTTAACCAATGACATTCAAACCTGCATACATAACAATTATTAAATATATTAATATAAAGGCAGGCACTTCTGAACCATATTGGAACCAGCATGTCTGCATTCAAGCCACTTAAGCTTTCCATATAACTTTGCCACACTTCAGAGTCTCTGCTCCCCATGTGGGCAGGTAGAAGTGAGGGAAGGAAGAAAGGTCAGCAACTAAATTTCTTTTCCTTTTCTTTTCAATTAGTGTGCACAGAAGGGGGAAATAGTTTCTGAAATGAAGCAGATGTAGCAAGAAGATTTAATTTCTTCCAACCTGCACACACTATGGTCCTACTCCCAGTTTGGACCCTTCACCTCAATAATGAAAGAAAATCAAAGAGTCAACTACATTCTACATACAGAAAGAAACTTTAATTGGATTGGAAATTACTATTGGGTCAGGGACTAAATTCTATCACTGAGTTTGTAAGAAAGGATTTTAGTTTAGTTCTGGTATTAGAAACCATACCAAGTTGAGCATGAACTTACAAATACTGCTAAAAAAACCCAGGAGTGTTGCATTTCAACATCACTAACTTGATCAAGCACCCTGAGATTTCATGTCATGGAAATTTAATTAATTTTATTCAATTGATTTGAGTTAAAAATTGCCTGACTCTGAACCCACACTGGGCAGTGTACATTAGTAAGTAAGATAAAGGTAAAGGTTCCTCTCACACATATGTGCTAGTCATTTCCAGCTCTAGGGAGCGGTGCTCATCTCCATTACAAAGCCAAAGAGCCAGCACTGTCCGAAGACGTCTCCATGGTCATGTGGCCAGCATGCCTAAATGCTGAAGGTACAGGAACGCTGTTACCTTCCCACCAAAGTGGTCCCTATTTTTTACTTGCATTTTTACATGCTTTCGAACCGCTAGTTTGGCAGAAGCTGGGACAAGTAACAGGAGCTCACTCTGCTACGCGGTGCTAGGGATTCGAACCACTGAACTGTCGACCTTTCTGATCAACAAGCTCAGCATCTTAGCCACTGAGCCACCACGTCCCTTCTACATTAGTATGTAGATTAGTAAAATTAAGCAAGATAATTATAAAAGGAATAAGAAGAAAGGAGAAAACAAGAACCAATAGCAAATGCAGCTAACTACACTTTCACCATCAGACAACCTGACCTAGGCCCAACCATCCTACCTCAGCCTGGAAAAACAGCTAAGCCTTTAGGGCTTTTTGGAATGCCATTAGGGTGGGAACCACTTGGATATCGGGCGAGACCTCATTCCAGAGGCAGACACCATGACAGAGGAGGCACGCCTCTTCACTCTGCTAAATCACACTGTTTAATTGAAGGGACCCAGAATGTGCCAACTCTGTTGCATCGAAATAGATGTTGGGAACGAAGAGACATCTTAATTGCACTAGTACAGAGAAAGAATGCTGAAGTGCCAGGATTCCAGAGATATTAGGGCTATTTGCCCATTTTACTCAGTATATAATTTCTATCTTATAAGTCATTTTGGGTACCAAAAAAAAGAGAGAAAAGAATTTGCATCCTATCCCTAGATGCCTCTAATTGTATGGCTATTCTATTTTTTTTTTGGTTGTCTGGGTAATAGTTCCTTCCATCAATCACCTCCTTTTTGCTACAAGAAAAGTTGATATCAAGATAGCATTTATATTTTACTTTTTGCCATGGTTCTGAGTAGCATAAAGTTAACTGCACTTTAAACTCTGTCATGTAACTTCTTATTCTAATTTAGATAGATTTCACATTAAACACAGGAAAACAGAAACCGAACAAAGCCAATCAGAATGATTTACAAGCGGTAAACTGAATAAGGAGATTAGTGTTCCCCCCCACCCCAACACTTAGACAAGGTAGTATCAATTTGGAATTAATTTGGCGTCATACTTCCATACCAGGAGGGGGAGACAAATTTGCAAATCTGTGCATAAAGTTCAAACACTGTCTGAGAATAATTTCAATATTCATATGAAAGCAAGCACATCTCTTTCTTTAAATCCCAGCCAGGAGATAATTCAGAACATATTGTTCCTCATTCCTCAAATGGCTCCTCATTATCCTAAGTATTTCTTTTGGCACTTTATGATGTTTTCCCATATGTAAAGAGGCAGCTGATATAAAAGGAGATTATGAATCATTCATAGACACACCCTTTTATATCACATGTTATTGTGGATGTTATGTTTATTTGTAGGAATTTAGGGGAGATCACATGGGCTTCTTCTAAAGAAAAGGAACAGAACCAAACTAGGAGGTCTATCTGTGTGAAGCTGGGTAATAGTGCCAAGGGCAAGAGAAAATAGGAAGATAGTTGGCAAGCTAACCAATTCAAAACCTTGATTGCTAGCCTAGATGGATTAAGTAGGATAATCTCAGCATACTGAGGCCAAGAGCAGAGTAGATAGAGATGTTTGGAATGACAGGGCTGTAATGGGCAGGACCAACAAGTACAGTTCTTGGCTCCAAATAGTTAAGATTTTGTACTGGCTTAATGTCTGAAAAGAGCTATGATTTGGGCATTGTTTACGAAGTACCAGAAAATTGCATTGATTTATTTTCTCATTTATTTAATGACCACTGCAAACAAAAATTAGGCTCTTTTTTAAGATGACACACCATACAAGCAATTTTGAAATTCACCAGGCAAATGTGCAGCAAAGGCTAGACAGTACCCTATTTTCAGTCCTGTTGCACAGAAATATTTTTGATGCAGAAAAATGCACCTTGTAGAACAATCAGACAATGACAAAACAATGAATTATGGAATTCCTTCCTTTGTTAATTTATAATAATTTAATTTATTAGACTTGTATGCCGCCCTCTCTCCCTAAGGACTCAGGGTGGCTCACAGTATAAAAACGCAATACAATAAATTACTTAAAAATAATTAAATAATACAAGCCCAATAATAAACTAAAACTAATTAAAATTACCTTAAAAAGAATCCCACCCACCCCCTTGGTTCAGTCCAGGCCAGCCTGCTGAAACAGCCAGGTCTTCAGGTCCTGGCAGAAGGAGCGGAGATCAGGGGCCAGACGAAAACCCAAGGGGAGCTGGTTCCACAGGGTGGGTGCTCCCACAGAGAAGGCCCTACCCCTGGGCACTGCCAGCCAACAATGTCTGGCCGACGGTACCCCAAGGAGGCCCTGCCTGTGGGAGCATACAGGGCGATCAGAATGTGATGCCAGCAGGAGACATTCCCGCAAGTACCCTGGACCTAAGCCATGTAGGATTTTCTATGTCATCACTAGTACCTTGAATCTCACCCGGAAGACAACCGGCAACCAATGCAGGTCGCGCAGAAGGGGTGTAACATGGGAGTATCGGGACACTCCCATCACAACCCATGCGGCCACATTCTGCACCAGCTACAACCTCCGGGTGATCCACAAGGGCAGTCCCATGTAGAGACCGTTGCAGTAGTTGATTCGGGAAGTGACAAGTGCATGAGTGACTGTCCGTAGGGCATCTCGGCTCAGGTAAGGGTGCAGCTGATGAAGCAGACGAACCTGGGCAAATGCCCCCTTGGACACAGCTCCCACCTGCTCCTCCAAACTGAGCTGTGTATCCAGGAGGATGACCAACGGTGGAATATCCTGAATAATCTGAGATGCTGGTATGTACAGCCACTCAGTTTTGGCCAGGTTGAGTTGAAGCCTGCTCCTTCCCATCGAGATCCGCACCGCATCCAGACAACGGGACACCACGGAGAAGGCATCACTGATATGGTTCGGGGTAGAGATGAAAAGCTGGGTATCATCCGCATATTGATGATACCTCACCCCGAAACCACAGATGATCTCGCCCAGCAGCTTCATGTAGACGTTGAACAGGAGGGGTGAGAGGACCAACCCCTGGGGCACCCCACAAGTGAGGCGCCTCGGGCTCGACCTCTGCCCCCCTTCCAACACCAATTGTGAGTGACCTGAGAGGTAGGAGGAGAACCGTAAAATGGTGTTCTTCCATATTTATCACAGTATTGTTAGTACAAGACATAATGTCCTTACTAAGTGCATAGATTAAATATTACTCCTGTCCCTTATAACATTATAGCAGTTTCTGTGTGGTGATTTCTAGATGAATAAAATTGAATGATGTTCATTCTGCTTTCAGATCTAAAAAGTCAACATTGGTAAAGGAACGAACACTTCCGGAATAACTCAGCAAGACTGCAGTGAACACTGAAACATGGATTATTAAAATTCCAGACAAGTTTGGAGCTAGAAAATCTACAAATATCAAAAAGGAATTTCCTGATAGTTGTGTTGTCAACCAACTGACAAACACAAATTATCTACAATTGCAATATAACACAGCATCTAGTTTTCACTTGTTGCATATAAAGTCTCTGTCTCTGCTGATAAATCTGAGCCAATTCAAAATAACTTGTCTTCCTCTTAAAACATGAGGGATTTTCTGCCTCACTAAAAATGTGGACCAGAACTTGTAGATGTAACTACATACATGTAGTGTAAATATTCCTTTAAAAACAGTTATCAGTTCCATAGAAAAGCAAATCTGGATCTGGATAATTTTGACTTTAAGATTTAAATCTTTTTTTTTCCAGTACTGTCAATTGTTCAGTTGTACTGAACTGAACATTTTCATTTCAGGTCTCTGTCCCTTCTCTCTTTTTAATAATTTTATTGAACTTATCAAAGTTTAAAATGAAAATGAAAATAATGGGAAAAGGGGGAGGGGAAAGGGGGAGAGAAAGAATAGCATTGACTTTTGAATCGCTTTGGTGCAATAGAATAAAATAGTAACATTACAGCTTCAACTTTTTACTTTTACATATTGAACATATACTAGCCATTTCTATAACAACAAACTTATCTAATCATCAAAATCCCAAATCAAAGTTTCCTTCCCCCCGCCCCACACACACACACTTCAAACAAAATCCAGAAGCGGTTTCTAAATAGAAACAAAGTTGGGTGTTCTTTTCTTTGATTACATCAGTTAAATAGCCATCTCTGCTAGTTCCATCAGTATTTCCAGCCATTCATCCAATGTGGGAATTAGAGTATCTTTCCATTTTTGTATATAAAACATTCTTACTATTGTCAATATATATAACCACAAGATTCCAGGGTTTTTCCCCAAGATCTTTGTCCATTAAGCTTAAAAAAAGTCTCTGACAGGTGCAAGAAATCAGAACCAAGGCTTTTCAAACAAGTACTTGTTTATTGCATGCTAGCTCTATAACCATCAAAGGAAATTGGCCGTAGATAAAAATCAATGAAGTTCAAGGAGGGCTTAGATCTCTTGTGGGCACAAAAGGATTCCAAACTGATGACACACTTGATTCTCCCTTGGGCTCAGTCTGGTCATTTCCTATAGTCTCTGGTTTAAATTTTATATTCACTTTAAGAATCTTCTGTATTAAAATATGACTTACCCCAGTATTTCTTTGCTTTATTGCAAGTCCATCGGAGATGGTAAGAAGTTCCTTCTTTGGAGTTACATTTTCAGCATACATTTGAGAAATATTTGTAGATCTTCAACAATTTATTGGGTGTTAAATACCAACAGTACTGACTCTAGGCATTATGCATTTTTGGCCCTTTTGGGATTTATCTTAATGTTTATCACCTTTATGATAAATTAGTTAATTTACTATCTGGTTCTAAGGAAAGCCTACAAAAATTGTATTTATTAATGGGTTCACTCCTTTTTAATTTAACTCGGTTAAATTAAATTAAATTAAATACAAGAAGCTAATTTAAGGGAACTAAACAGAAACAGGGAAGTGAAGGCTACTTAACTTGGAGGTAGCCAAAGGCAATGTCTCTGTTTCTTTTCACTTTAATCAATGCTTGCATATCCACATACATGCTTCTAGTGAATCAAGGACTTGCTATGTTTTATGTTTTTCTAAGAAACAGTTATCATTCAATTTGTATTATTGGGTGATCATTCCTCAGGAAGAAAATTGGGGAAAACATAGGAAATTCTACTCTGTGGACTTTTAAAAAAAACCTCAGGAATCATCTTTTGCAAAGTATGGTGTTCTCCCTGCTTAGCTATGAAATTTTATAGCAAATATTATATTCACCGGGAAAAAATTGTAGAAAAGAACCAACTTTTTACAGGGTAAAAAAAAATAACGAATGAGAATGAAAATACTGGGATTATCCAAGTATTTTTTTTAAAAGAAGTATTTAGCATTACTAAATTCTTATTGAAAATCAGCACATTTTTCAACTCATTTAAATTATTCCATCTTTATTGTCATGAATATTCATGTTGTTTTTCTGTTTGTAAGACTGATTGATTAATTGATTGATTGATGTCCATTCTTTCTTTCATGCGCTCAAGGCAGCAGACATAGCATTGTCTCATCTAATTTTCCTCCACAACAACAACCCAGTAAGGAATTTTGAATTGAGGCTGTTACTAGCTGGCTCCTTTTGTGAATTTCCATGGCTCAGAATCTCCCAAGTGCTGGACCAACACCCTGATCACTCACCAAGCAGACTCTTAATTAAGGGATTGTGTAGACATACAACGTGACAGAAAACCCACAAGATATATTCAAGTATATAAGCCCATTTACTCCAGTAATCTCTGCTGGTCGTTTTAAGTTAACTATGGGCATGAATGATTTCATGCCATATTATTTAGAGGTTCATCTTTTTGAAATGATGATTGAAGAGGATGGAATGGAAAAAGTACTTTAGTATTTCTGGGGAAATTAGTTGGATGATATCTGTCATCTAGGTCATGATTGTCCCAAAGGTGCTTTTTCAAAAGGCAGCTGGACTTTGTTTTTCCTTGAAGACATTTTGCTTCTCATCAAGAACTTCAGCAAATGGGTGTGGAACCAGTAAAATGCAGTAAAACATGTATAGATCTGCACATTGGAGAAACAAAACAACCACTTCACAAAGGCATGGCACAACATAGGAGAACAAACCCATTAGGACAAGATTCAGCAGTCCATCTGCATTTGAAAGACAAAGGTTGCTGTCCATTCTAGACAGAGAGGACTGCCAGTCTGAAAGATGGGTCAAAGAGGCCATCTACATTAAGACTGAACAGCCCTCTTTCAACATAAGGGAGGAATATGACACCACCTATCTCCTGTTTACAACACAATCCTTTCAGCAGTTCCAAGAAGGTTCCACAACCATTTGCACTATTCAAGTGACCCCTGGGGCATAGAATAACAGCCAAATGTCTTCAACAACTCTCAGAAACAGTGATAGAAGCTAAGATGCCGGATACATGGAGGGATGCACTCATCTCGCTAATCCCGAAGGAAGGCACAGATACAAGACAAATCCAAAATTATAGACCAATATTGTTATTAATCGCTGACTATAAAATATTTATAACCATCATAGCGAATAGACTGAAGAGACTTTTGAGTGAATACATACACTCAGACCAAAATGGATTTCTCCCAGGCAGACAAATTAGGAATAATTTGAGGACAGTAATAGATATTTTAGAATATTATGATGCCCACCCAGAGAAACAAGTATCACTTGTCTTCCTAGATGCTCAGAAAGCATTCGATAACTTGAATTGGCAATTCATGATACAGCAAATTTATAATATGAATTTAGGAACTAAATGTGAGCACATAATAACAATATACTCCAATCAGAAGGCAAACATTATAGTGAATGGTGAAATTACCCAGAGCTTAGAAATAAGAAAAGAACTTAGACAAGGCTGCCCACTCTCTCCTCTGCTTTTTATATTATCACTCGAGACCCTGCTTAGACAAATTAGGCAAAATCCAGAAATAAAAGGATTAAAAGTCAAGAAAGAAAAATACAAATTACAAGCTTTCGCAGATGATATGGTCTTCATTATTGAAGATCCGATAGAAACAGGAAAGGAGTTAATTAGCGAATTAGAAAGATATAGGGAAATAGCAGGTCTGAAAATTAATAGACAGAAAATGAAACTCTTGTCTAAAAATTTAATGAAATTACAACAAATAGAACTAGAAAGAATAACAGGACTACAAACAATAAAGAAAATTAAATATCTAGGTATATGGCTGACAACATAATGTAAAACAATAAAGGAGAATAATTATGATAAATTACTACAACAAACATAAAAAGGTTTGGAATTATGGGCTAAATTGCAATTATCTTTACTGGAAAGGGTAGCATCTATTAAAATGTCAATCTTACCCAAATTTTTATATTTATTTCAATTGATCCCTATTAGGCTAGAGAAATCCTTTTTCAATGAACTCAACAAAATTACACTGTAATTTATTTGGTTAAGCAAAAAACCTAGAATAAAGATAAAATCATTACAGGATGTAAAAAGCAGAGGAGGACTGGGTCTTCTGAATTGGGAGTTATATTATAGTGCAGCAGCATTAACCTGGACAAAAGATTGGATCAATTCAACTAATAAAAGAATACTAAGTCTGGAAGGCCATGATCTGCAAAGAGGATGGCATGCCTTTTTGTGGGAAACAGGAATGAAGAAACAAGAGTATTTTCATAGACACCTAATCAGAGACTCCCTGCTGCAAAATTGGACTAAAATAAAAAAGAAACACTATATAAAGATACCAATTTGTTTATCTACGATGGAGGCTATGATCCACCCAAATAATTTAGACTTAGCTAAGGTGATAAAATATAAAGATGTACTAGATGTAAAAGGAAATTTGAAATCGATGCAAGATCTACAAAAACAAGGGATACATATTGACTGGTGGACATTTCTTCAGCTACAAAATAGATACAAAAAGGATATTAAGGACTCCCTATAAGTTTTAAAGTTTCAATAGTCACATCTATAAATATATTCCCTTAAAAGAAACAGGTCTGTTGATGTTAGCTCATGGACACACATCTTCCCATTTTTCAGTCCAGAGAAATTCCCTCACTTGACTAACATAAGTCCATCTTTCCATCACTAATTTCTCCTAAAACAGGATCAGCATTAAAGAGGAGGACACAACTGACATTCCACCCTTCAACCCGGTCATTTTGAATGTCTTTGGTGGCTTTTCTTAAAAGTTTTAATTTGCCAGTATATTTGGAATTGACAGACATCTCCGGGTTTTACAGCTTGAGGTCCTATCACTAATTAAATGTCTCCTCTAGCTGAACACTCAGCAAGTGCTTTAATTGTCTCCTTATTAACATTCATATCACAGCTTCATGTTCTAGACCCCTAATAAAGTCAGCTTGCTTAGCTTCTACAGCTGCTTCTTAAAGCTCTGGAGTTCAGATCCATGCTGTAGCTTTAGCTTTAATTGACGTTCATTTTCTGCTCATTAGTACAAGTGAATATACATTGCTTTTCACCCTACAGAGTTTTATCACTGCTTTTTTACAACTAGCAGTACAGCGAGGAAATATAAGTAATTTCACTTTAATTTTAAAGTGAAGAGGGGAAAACTATTTTGGAAAGTGTAATTGAAATGAAAAAACTATTTTGGAGGATTTGTTGATAATGAAACTCCAGAAGCATTGAATATTTGGACATGTTATCATTCTAGAAGACAATTGGTCCTCTTTTATTGTTGTGCTGCTATCCCCAGATTGGAAGACTTCTCCTCGACCCATTTCACACAGGAAAATATTTTCACCATGCAGATAGAAGTGTGAGGTGCATTCTTTCCAACAGAACATGTAACTTCTTTTATAAACGTTACTTATCTTTTTGGACTTGTCTTTCACTTATAAATCCCATTTTTAATGGATTTCCTTGTTCTCACAAATATATGCTTGGTTTAATATGTTGATTTTTGTCCCTCCACTCTCTTGCCTCACAGGCTGGCTCTTGTGAAGAAGATCTGGAGGAGGGATTGGTATGCACATGACTTGGGTGAAGGTTTGGGTGGAAATCAAACAAGTTAGTTGATTGGAATGTTCCAACCAAAATTGTCCCCAGATTTTCCCTGAAGGATTGATCCCAATATTATAGGTAAGTAATAAAGTAATTTATAGCATAATTTCCCTATTTTTGAAAACTTCTTTAAACATTTCCCAATGTAGAGATACGTGTACTGACTAAGCAGTCAGTAAGGTGGCCATGACTTATTGACTAGAGAGGAATGAAGATTCAATTGTGAATGAACAATAACAACAACTCCCTTGAAATTTTACAATAAACTTTCCCGTAAGGAATTGAATTCAACAAAATAAATATTGAATAGCAAATTCCCAGGTTCAAACTCACTTCAACACCAGATTATAAACTCAGGACATACAGAAATCTTCATGGTTAAAAGATGAAAACTGACTTAAGAGAGTCACTATGTTTAGGTCTAAGATATGTGATTCGGCTCACTGCTTATAGTACCATAGCATCCTAGGTAAAATCATGATAGATATTTGTCCTGGATTTCCTTTCTAAGCATTTCCCAGAGTCACCATTGAGAGATAGGTAGCCATATTAATTTAAGCAAATTGAATGAAATATTCTTACTTTAATCTGGCAAACTGCCATGAGTCCTTTCAATGTACAAAAATAAATTTAGAAATAAATGTAAACTTGGCCTTGCTGTCTGCTTTTGCCTTGGACAAGATTTACCATCTACTATGTCTCAGATTCAAGCTTCTTGTTCCTACATCTCACAGTTCCTGTCACTTTCCATAAAAATGGCATCATGGCCAGTTATAGGTCAGATATATGTGCCTTGAGTAATAAACAAGATGTAAGGGCAATGTTTTATACAGCCTTTCTTGGCATAGATGCTAACAAGCATTTCTGAGAATAACAGTGTTTCCCAGTACTCCATTCTTATAACAGAAACTATCAAAAGTTAAGATTACAAGAAATAGTGATTAAAGTATAATCACTACAATTTAAACAATCACCACATTACCTATAAACTTTCATTCAAGAATAATGCAATCCCTCTTCCCATGGAGTTGGTTTTAAATACAACTACATTGTACATTGTTGGGTTTTGAATTCATTTCGAACACAACCTTTTATACAACCACTCAGAAAAAAGTTCCATTGAATTCCTAAGGACATGCTCTCCAGAAAACTAGTTTAGAATTGTAGTGCTTAATAACTGGTAAGCTTGCATCCCACACAGGGCACATCATTACACCGTAGTTGTGCTCTGGAATAAACATAAGGCATAAAGCTGCATGCAGTGTCTCTGTCACACCCTTGGTAACAGCATCTTCATTATCTCCACTATTCATGTCTTGCGCAACATGGACTATAAAAGTGCTTCTCTCGCAATGGCTTGAATGCAAGTTGGATCTCCTGCATGGGTGAGAATCTTGAAAATTGCTGCTATGTAGATCAGGAATCCCCAAGCACTTCAGTTCATTAATTCCTTTAGTTGTTCATTAGGGTGTTGATGATTGGCTCTTAAGTCATTGTTGTTTCCTTGTACCCTAAATACCTGATAAGCTGGTGGTAAATCAGCACTCCTATTGTTTGACAATAAAATAAATTTTCATATGGTAAATGTTTGGAAATTTCATCAACCACCAAACATTTACCATATGAAAATTTACTTTATTGTCAAACAACAGGAGTGCTGATTTACCACCAGCTTATCAGGTATTTAGGGTACAAGGAAACAACAATCAATGACTTAAGAGCCAATCATCAACACCCTAATGAACAACTAAAAACTACATACAACCAGGCACCATATAAATACAATGTCTGGAACAACCCAGTGCACATTGTGGAGAGAATAAAGATTTAGCTGGTAACTGACTCAGATGGAATTCTGCTACATAATAATAATATAATTCTGTTACATGATAATAATATTATTTTCATGTAGCAGTACTACTTTATTTATTTTCATGTACAGTGCTACTACTATTGTGGACAATTATAGTTATAGCAACAACAACATTGATCTTTTGGATAGTCCCTTTGACCCTTGAGGGTTGATATTGATCACTTTATGGAACTCTGGAATAGGGGTTTCTAGGCACATTCAATAGGGAATGCTGGTGGCAGGATTAGTGTTCAATGCTCTAACACTTTTATACACAGTCATGTAACCATGCATCCTGGTTAAATGAAGTAAGTGTGACATTAGTCTTATTTTTTATTAAGTGATCTTTCATGCACTTCTAAACATTGTTTGAAAGTACTGCACATTATTTATTTTTCTCAAACTCCTGCCCTACCCAAAACAACAACAAAAATGGAATAAATCAGATAATAGTCAACTTTGTGTTCTTTTTGTGTAAAAGAAACACTGAAAAATAAGCATAAAACCTTACAACCATCTGCCACATTCTGACTATAAGTTACCTATTACCCTCCAGCTATAATCATTTATGCAACTTTCAGCTGGAAGAGTCTGGCCAGGAAGGTTTAAACTTAAGCAAGATGCTTTCTGTAAATTTTTTTAGACTTTTAAAGCAAATGTTTATATTTGCAGAGTGCCTTTAGAACTGAGAAATAAAGCATTGCATATTATTAATGTATCCCCAAAGTAATGTTACATTATCTATTGTTCCGTTTTCTACAGAAAGTAGAAAACCTTGAGCAAATTAAGTAAAATGATTAAAGCTGGGTTATGTCTTTGCTCTTTAGGAAAATTCATTCTTGGCAACAGAAGTTTGACAGGATAGCCCAGTAGCTTGTAATCCAAACCATAGTATTCTCTGCCAGCACACGTCTCTTGGATCAGTCAGTAATAACTTATGGTCAGCCCATTAAAGTGACAAGAGAAGTAGGCTTTCCAATGAAGGTGATCTCAAAACCTCTTGGCACTCTGGAATCTGCTTATCCTACACTGAAAGACACACTCCAAACTGTGCATTGTGGAAACCCAAATCTTGCAGTCATAATAAACTATAGAAATCCAGGATAATATCTAGATATGTGCAAATGCACCTAAAGGCTAAACCTTTCACTGCCAATACCAGATCACACAACTATAAATCAGAGAGATTAATTCCAGAGAGATCTAGGCATGTAATCTGTATAATTATAAAACAATTCTTCCCCACAAAGGTCTTGACTTGTAGGTTGCCCCCTACTGCAACAATAATTAAAAATTCTATGGGATAAATTTGTGGTTGCTATACTATTATGGATGCACGCTGGCAATCAGCTGGAAATATCCTGAGAGAAGGGGAGAGGAGTGTGTCTTCTACATGTTGCCTTTTGGGGTGCAATATACAATGGATTATCACCAGTTTACATACACAGTTATTTGATTAATGTTTGAGATGCGCTGAAGATGTACAGCTTCAGACAATATGGATTTATTTATTTATTAAATTTATATCCCGCCTCACTTCTCCCAACGGGGAACTCAAGGAGGCATACAAAAAGATAAAAACAATTTCTATATAATGTAAAAAACAAAAACTCATTCATATCAGTCCAAACGTACACGGGGGAAGGACAAGGTCTCAATGCCATGCCCCCGACAAAGCCAGCTCTTAATGGCTTTGTGGAAGGCAAGTAGATTGGGGATGGTTCTAATCTCCGTGGGGGGCATATTCCAAAGGGATGGTGCTGCTACAGAGAAGGCCCTAGCCCGTGGACCCACCAGCCGACATTGCCTGGGCGACGGTATCCGGAGCAAGCCCTCCCTGTGAGATCTATTAATTGTGTGTGGATTAATTGTGTGTGGACTACAAATTGACAAGGCAAATGAAAGGAATTTAAAAAGCTATTCTCTATCAATACCCCATAACTTGATTTTATTTATTTATATTTGGATTTATATGCCTCCCCATCTCCGGGGAGGACTCGGGGCGGCTCACACAGATATATATATATATATATATACAAAATACATAAAGACATCATCCAAATCTTACCCAATCCAAATATATTATAAAATACTGAAATGCCCCATTTAAAATCCCCAATCCCCAATTCCCAATAAAATGATTATCCCAATAAAATGATTATCCCAATGAAATGATGCAATCCCAAACATTTGGAGATACTGAAAAAATCCTTCAAAAAGAAAGGGAGGAAAATAGGGTATGGATTTCTTTAAGCATCTCAAACATGGGAAGTCCTATTCCATGAAATGATGGGTTAACCACATGAGGACTACAATATCCATCATCTCTAAGGATGCCACTCCTCTATGATATGTCACTTCATCTTTGAAGTTTGAGTATGCCATTGGGCTAAACCAAGTAACAGCAGCCTGTATCCTTTCAGTTGTCAGACTCCAACACTAATCAGCCCCATCCAGGTTAGATTCATCACTGAGCATGCCCAGTAAGAACAACAGTGTGGGGAACAGAAAACAAAAGGTGGAAGAATAAGGAAGCAATCTAAAACCAGGTTTATTCATTATTCTAGTGCCTCACTGCAGACTCTACTTTTTTATGTTCTTCACTGCCTGGTTTCTTCCAAAGCAGTAGTGCTTCTGCTAATTACAGCCCTAATACTGTAGCTTAAGACAAGACCATTTTTAATTTAGTTTTTTAATGAAGGGATTTACATTGTTAGATTGCTCTTTCTGCATACCATCTCTGCTATGGCAACTGTAATGAGAAGTTTTTGACACTTCAAGAAGAAGGAACAAAATACAGAGGCAAACAGAGACAAGTCCCAGCAGAGTCTGGGTATCAGAAGCAGGAAAGAACACAAGGAATGTGAGAGGGGAAAAAATAAAAGGCAATGGAAAGAACACCTCACTTGCACTCTTCTTTGACCAATCTGTGTATAAACCACATTGAGCTCACAGCATTTACTTTTTAGTACACATGTACAGGGATCCAAGATACCAGTACATATATGTTCATAAAATTAACTTTAGCAATTCAGTTTAAGATTGAGTGGTTGTCCTAAAATATGCTACTCTGGGTTCATTTTAAACTTGGTTAGTCCTTCCATGACATAGTGAGTTTATCAATCTTGTTAGTTTGTTTTTCTACATATTTTGCAACTCCAGAAATGAACTCAGTAAGTAGGCCAAGAATGCTGTGATTCAAGTTTTGGAGAAGTGGTGACTAAAATGTGTGTGTGTATATGTGTGTGTGTGTGTGTGTGTGTGAGAGAGAGAGAGAGAGAGAGAGAGAGAATGTGTGTATGTGTGTATGTGTGTGTGCGTGTGTTTAAACACATAGTTGGAAACTATTTCTTTTCCATTTCAAGCAAAGTCCAATGAAAAGATGCTTTCCTGTCTTTGTAACTTTCTTCTGTATCTTTTAACACTGTCTACCAGGCCAAAATATTCATTGGACTAATTCAGCTATTTAAACCATTTGTCTACTTTTTATTTTGGTTCAATTTACTTTTTCTTAGTGACCCAATTTTTTGTGTGCTGTTGTCATCATGCCACATAGAACTGAATACAGTCTTAGTCCTGGAATGACCCTAAATAATAAAAGAGCCAAACCTAAATTACTGGCCAGAAAAGAGAATAAAAATCTCATTTAAAAAAAAGAAGAAGGAAAAAGGATTGTGTTAAGTTTGCATGAAGAGACAGACGCGGAGTGCTTCAAGCTCTTAGTTTATTAGTGACTACAGCTCAGAACGGACCCAATTTGGCTGGGCTGCGGCTGCTACTTATAGCCAGCAGCGGTTGCCAGCCAATCAGAGTGCAGGGTTTTCCGCACTTTTAAACCAATCATTTCCAACATTTTACAAGAACAGTTCAAACTAAACCAATGATTTCAAACCTACATACATAACACCCCTCCCCACTAGGTTCAGTCCATACTCAAACCCCAACATATCTAATGTATTCTTTTAAATAGGTGGGGCTTTACGTGTACGCTGAGACCTACGTGGTTCAGATGTTTTAAGGTTCTCACCTTGTGAGAGAGAAATGTGTCTGCTGACATTTCCTTACTTGGACTTGTAGTAATGGTAGAACCTGTTTGGTTACTACAACCTGGTCTCTCCTCCCAATCCATCTCCAACCCAATGTCAGCACCTAAATCAGGTAGTGATGTGCAATCTTCCATTTGTGAAAATGGTTGTTGGTATTGTGACAGGTTTTGGGATGGTTCCTGTCATGTTAGCTCGTTACACATGGGGTTGATTCTTACTTGCTGATTACTCTCATAATCCTCCCCTTCCCCTAGAAGAGGCAGTAGGTATGGGAACCAGAGAGGAGCAAAAGCGATGCTCCTGAGGCAATCTGGATCTTAACTGATCAATGTGCCTGCTCCAGAGGACACCATCCTCCGTTTGTACCCTGTAAGACCTGGGGCCTGTGATTTGGGTTATCTCAGCAGGAATCCATAATGGTTCACCCATGAGGTTCTTAGCATAAACAGAATCACCCACAGTGAAAGTGCGAATTTTACTAGTGGAATCTAGTGGTGCTTGGGTGCGTAAGTGGGATGGAGGCGGTCAAGGGGAGACTGAGTTTCCTACCCATCAACAATTCAGCTGGGAGTTAAATTAGTTGAGGGGGAGTGATATGCTGAACACTGAGAAGTTTTCAACTCTCTCAGTGATATCCCCTGGACCCAATTGCTGAAGTTTTTCTTGGTAAATCGTCCATACGCTCAGCCCGCCGTTAGTCGAAGGATGCCCAGGGGCTGTCAGGGCATGTCTGATACCCTGTTGTGCTAGATATGATTCAAAAAGGTTGGATGTAAATTGAGGGCCATTGTCAGAAACAAGCACATCAGGTAACCCGTGAGTTACAAAAATTTCTTAAGCTGTTTGACAACAGCATCTTGTGGTGGATGCCATAGGAACAACCTCTAACCATCTGGAGTATGCATCTACCACAATAAGGAAAGTGTGCCAGCAAAATCAATGTGAATCTTGGACCATGGGCCCCTAGGACATTCCCATTCCTGTGTGGGGGCGAGAGGTGGGGCAGGCCTGACTACCTGACAGTTGGGACAAGATGCAACCCAGTGTTCAACCATTTTGTCAATACCTGGGCAACATACATAACTCCTGGCCAATCCCTTCATTCTGATAATTCCCAGATGACCCTCATGTAACATTTCCAAAACCTCTTTTTGTAGTTTTGCAGGAATAACCACCCCGTTACCCCACAAAATACATCCTCTTAATACAGATAATTCAGTTTGCCTGGATTTAAAAGGTTGGGCAAGTTGAGGTAGATCTTGAAGTGACCAACCTTTCTTAATCCAGCCTATGACAGGAGCCAATAAAGTGTCTTTGGCAGTCTCTCTGGCAATTTCAGCAGCATGTACTGGAAGTTTGGCAACAGTTTCTAGAAAAAGGTGTGAGTCTCAGGAACAGGGTCCTCAATGTGTGAAGGAAGTGGGCAGCGACTCAAAGCATCTGCATGCCCAATGTCTTTACCAGGTCTGTGGATCAGTTTGTATGAATAAGCAGCAAGAAATTCAGTCCATCTCAGCATTCTTGGTGACAGGATCGTGGGCGTTGGTTTGTCCCCTGCCACAATGCCTAAAGAGGTTTGTGATCTGTGACAACAGTAAATGTTCTCCCATATAAATACTCATGGAATTTTTGACAGCTGCTACAATCGCCAAGGCTTCCTTGTCCAGTTGGCTGTAGTTCCTCTCTGCTTTAGTCAAGGTGCGAGAGTAAAATGCAATAGGAGCTTCCCTCCGCTGGGAAGCATGTGGCTCAACCCCCCCACTCCAAAAGGGGAGGCATCACAAGTCAGAACAACAGGAAAGTTCTCAGAGAACTGTATCAGCACAGCATCAGACGTGATTAGTCTCTTGATATTGTTAAATGCAGCTTGTTCCTTCCTCCCCAGACCCAAGCAGATTTTTTGTCCAGCAACCTATGTAGGGGTTCTGCAATGGTTGCCTTCTGAGGTAGAAACATATGATAGAAGTTAATGAGTCCCAAGAATGCTTGCAAATCTGTTTTGCATTTTGGCTGGGGGCTTCTTTGATTGCCTGAACCTTTGCCTCTGTGGGGTGGATGCCATGTTTATCAATCATGTAACCCAAGAATTCCACTTTATCTGTTCTAAGTGTGCATTTTTCTTCTTTGGCTTTTTTGAATCTAGTTAAGACTTCCCTGAGTCTCTCGTGTAATTGAGTGTCATTTTCAGCAGAAATTAAAACATCATCAAAATAGGGCACCACCCTGGCAACCCTTGTAACATCATCAACTGTTAATTGTTGATATGCCTGTGCCAGGTCCAACTTGGCAAAAACTGTGCCCCCTCCAAGAGAGTGTAATAAATGATGCACTACTGGAACTGGATATGCTCTCTGTTGTAGCGCATGGTTCAATGTCCCCTTGTAGTCTCCGCAGATTCTCACAGACCCATCAGCCTTGACTGGTGTGACTATGGGTGTCTCCCACCTGGAGTGATCAGTGGGCTCTAAAACCCCTTAGGCTATTAGTTTATCTAATTGTGCATCAATTTTTTTCCTTTAAGGCAAATGGGACCCTTCTGGGTTTTAAACGGATTGGTTGTACCTTGGGATCTAGGTTAAATGTGATGGGGGTCCCCAAGTACTTTCCTAATCTGTTGTTGAAGACCTCTGGAAACTCAGACTTCAAGGCCTCTTCCCACTCAGTGTTGCTCACGTGATTGATGCCAGTCACCTCGATGCCCAACAGGTTGAACCACTCAAGGCCCAGCAGACTTGGGCGGTCCTTGTCCACGATGGTCAGTGGTAGGCATTTGGTGTGGCGCTTGAATTTTATGTTGAATTCTCTTCTTCCAACTACTGGAATCTTGTTCCCTTGGTAGTCTTTAAGAGTCAATGCTTGCTTCTTGAAGTGCTTCTTCTGGATGTTGGGAAGAAGTCTGTGAATAGTGTCCCATGACACCATAGATAGATATGAGCCTGAGTCCACTTCCATTTGGCAAGACCTTCCTTCAATAAGTACCTTGACATGCACTTTTCTGCTTCTTAAAGGTGATGAATGAACAATAGTTACTGTTTGATGAGTTTCGTTCTTCTCCTTTGCTTCTGTGCTGCGCCCCATTTTCTCACTGAGATTGTTGGGCCTGAATTCTTTGTCTTTGCTTGTAGCAAACTTTCTTCTGTTGGGTGGAGTTCTGGATGATTTGCAGACTCTTGCTAGGTGTCCTCTTTTATCACAACGGAGGCAAATGGTGTCTAAAAACTTGCATTCAGTGCGGGGGTGGCTTCCCCCGCCTCTTTCTTCCCAGGTATTTCTTTTTCCACTCCATTCTGAGTCTGTAAATTCCTTCCTCCACCTCACTACAGTCTGACTCAGAATCTATTTGCTCACAATGAGTTGTTGTGGACTTTTCCACATCAGGATGGCTTGTGGCCTTGTTGATTTTCTTCATGGCTGCTGCTGAGGACTTGGTAGCTTCTGCTGAAGAGGCCTCTTCTATTGCTTCCTTCAGCGTGATCTTAGGTTTCGGTAATAACTTGCTCTTTAGCACCTTGTCTTTAAGGCCCAGAACAAATTGATCACGCATGGGCTCTTCTAAATTGTTAAATTCGCATGCACCCCCAATGTCTCTTAAACTTGCCACGAAGTTGTTTACGTTTTCGCTTTCCCCTTGATCACGACGGTAAAACTCGTGTCTCTTAATGAGGCACGATACTTGTGGCACGTAATGGGCTCTTAACAGTTTTTCTAAGTCAGGCCAGTCCATTACCTTCACGTCTGCAGCTCCCGCCAATGCCTTCACCATCTTGAAAACTGCCGGACAGCAGTGCGTGAGAAAGACCGCCCTCTTCTGCTTCTCGGAAATGTCGGCCAGATCGTTTCCTCCAGATACATTTGGAACGATCTGCATACGACTCCCAGTCTTCTGCCGTCGGATCGAATGGGGCTGGGGGGGTGTTCAGTGCAGCCATCTCACTCTCCTTCTGTTCCGCGTTGCTGTCTTCTTCAGGGGAATCCCACCTTCGTCACCAGTGTTAAGTTTGCATGAAGAGACAGACGCGGAGTGCTTCAAGCTCTTAGTTTATTAGTGACTACAGCTCAGAACGGACCCAATTTGGCTGGGCTATGGCTGCTACTTATAGCCAGCAGCCGCAGTTGCCAGCTAATCAGCTAACCCCAGTGCAGGGTTTTCCCGCACTTTTTAAACCAATCATTTCTTACATTTTACAAGAACAGTTCAAACTAAACCAATGACTTCAAACCTACATACATAACAGATTGCTTCATATATATCAAGTACTATGTTAAGATTATAGAAATGTATATATACCCAGAAGCAACAACAACAAAAAAGCACCCAGCAGGGCATTGGCTACTTTAAAAGCAAACATATATAAGATTCATAAATGTGCATATGTATAAATACAGGTAGTCCTTGACTTACAACCACAACTGAGCCCAAAATTTCTGTTGCTAAGTGAAACATTTGTTAAATTAGTTTTGCCTCATTTATGACCTTTCCTGCCACAGCTGTTAAATGAATCACAACTCTTGTTAAGTTGGTAACATGATTGTTAACTGAATCTGGCTTCCCCATCGACTTTGCTTGTCGGAAGGTCGCAAAAGGTGATGACATGACTTCAGGATACTTAGCAACCATCATAAATATGAGTCAGTTGCTAAGTATCCAAATTTTGCTCATATGATTATGGGGATGCTGCAAAGGTTGTAACTGTGAAAAATAGGCATTTTTTCCAGTGCTGTTGTAACTTCGAACAGTCACGAAATGAACTGTTGTAGGTCAAGGATTTCCTGCATACAATTTATGTTTTTAAATGGCATAATAAATTAATAAATTAGGATTAATTCAAAATAATTCAAATCTACAGGGCTTTTTCTTCCTCTGACTATGAGGAAGAGCCTTGGTGGTACAGGCTGTTAAACGCCTAGCACTTAATTCCAGCTGCTTGCAATTAGTGCAGGCTGGAATCCCACCAGGCTCAAGGTTGACTCAGCCTTCCATCCTCTCGGGGTAGGTAAACTGAGGACCCAAGATTGTTGGGGGCAATAAGCTGACTTTGTAAAAATGCCGCTTAGTAATAAGCAGGCATATACAGTGGAATGAAGGCTATTGCTGAGCGCATTTAGTTGCGCTCCAAAAATTGTAAGCCGCCCTGGGTCTCCGGAGAAGGGCGGGATATAAATATGAATAAAATAAATAAATAAATAAATAAATAAACTATGTACAATCTTTTTATAAGATCTTAATTTATCTCGGGAGGGGAGGGGGTGTTGTTTGTTTCTTTGCAGTTCCCATCTTTATATTCCTACTGGAACAGGGAAATAAAATGAAACAATTCTTATGATTGAAGGTCAACACTAATAGCTGTGTCTACATAGTTATTTGTTTTTGGGGAGAAAGGTTGTAGTATCATTCAGAAAATTAATGGGGACTAATTCAGAAACAAGAAACCAATTTCTGTGTCATAAAAACAGGAAGACAAGAACTATTGGTAACAAATTGTTGAACACAAATTATGAAACACAAAGGCAAAAACACATTTAAAAAGTAAGTTTAAAAGAAGTCTGCCGGCTCTCTTCCTAAAATTCAAATTTTGGCAGAGTTAATATTTGCTGGAAATAACAAAGGTATTGCAGACAATACAAAAATATGAGGGTTTTTGGTTTTTTGACAAGGGCATGATTCAAGAAAATCGCAAAAAGTTGCAAATACTTGAAAAATGCCTACTTTGGCATTTCCTATAGCCTTTGCTACCTCTTTCCCCAGCAAATCACTCACCAGCAATTCACCTGATAAGAAAGGCAACAGAGGCAAGATCAGACTGTACCAGGGTAGATTCCTACTAGTGATGAGGCTAGGACTACAACTCCCAACATTCCTGGTGAAGAAAATACCATCAGGAATGCCAGAATGATTACGACTTCCAGGCCTTGGTTGGTATGGTCTCACTATGATTTGTACCACCATTTCTCTTGCCTTCTTGGGACAGGAGGAAAGTTGCATGCCTCTTTCACAGAAAAGGAAATGGACAACATAGCAGCAAAGATAGCACAAGTTTATTTATTTATTTATTTGATTTATTGATTTGATTTGATTTGTCAATTGCTTACAAGATAATAGGTATAAGTATAAACATAGTTATGAATACATGAAATGGATACATATAAGAAAAATAAAAAGAAACAATAGACAGGGACAGTAGGCATGTTGGTGCGCTTATGCATGCCCCCTACAGACCTCTTAGGAAAGGGGTGAGGTCAATAGTAGACACTCTAAGGTTAAAGTTTTTGCAGTTTGGGGCTGGGGTACTTGCGGGAATGTCTCTTGCCAACATCAAATGCCCATCGCCCAGTGCACGCCCACAGACAGGGCCTCCTTGGGGTACCGTTGGCCAGACAATGTCAGCTGGTGGCCCCTAGGGGTAGGGCCTTCTCTGTGGGAGCGCCCACTCTATGGAACCAGCTGCCGCTGGAGCTACGATTGGCCCCTGACCTCCGCTCCTTCCACCGCGGCCTAAAGACATGGTTATTCAAACAAGCCGGCCTGGACTGAGGGGTTTTTTTAGCTTTTAAATGTCAATGTCTTTGGGTTTTAGATAATTTGTTTGGCTTGAATTGGGTTTAATAATTTTTAAACAATCTTAACTTTTGTATTGTGTGTTTTTATGATGTGAGGCGCCCTGAGTCCTTCGGGAGATAGGGCGGCATACAAGACCAAACAAATAATTATAATAAATAAAAAGAAACCACAGAGTCAGGTAGAGTATTCCAAACATTGATTACTCTGTTGCTGAAGTTGTATTTCCTGCAATCAAGTTTGGTGTGGTTAACTTTGAGTTTGTATCTATTGTGTGCTCTTGTATTGTTATATGATTGAAGCTGAAGTATTCATTGACAGGTAGGACATTGCAATATATGATTTTATATACTCTACTTAGATCGGACCGAAGGCGGCGTAGTTCTAGGTTTTCTAGGTCTAGAGTTTCAAGTCTGGAATTGAGTTCAGCAGACACTTGGCACAGAGTCAACTTTTTCTGGGCTTTGAAACTATGTATGATTGAACCTAGTAAATATTTGGATGGAAGTTATCTAAGAAATTCTTGGGCTATAGGCTAAATGAGTTTCCTCCACCTTGGCAACTTTATGATGTGTGGACTTCAACTCCCAGAATCCTCCAGCCATCATGTTGGCTGAGAAACTCTGGCAGTTGAAGTCTACACAACATAAAATTGCCAAGGTTGAGATACACTGAGCTAAACTATGAAGAGAGAACACAATGACAAGCTACTTCTGTACTGCTGCCAAGAAAACTATATAAATTCATAAATCAATAAAATCATCAGGAGTCAGGCTCAATTTGTCAGCAACTTTACCTTGTTAAACCATGGCAGCAGCATTTGAAGGAGGCAAACAGGCATGCTTCCAAAACCCAGAGCTCTGGCAGCTGTTTAAACCAGATGTTTGCAGCCCAATTCAGTCTCATGCAACACCTTTGCTTTTAACAGATTTAATAGCCGCTAGAAAAATTATGTGTTGGAATTGAAAACTCTTGTGTAGTCAGATAAAGTCCACGAAGTGTGGATTTTTTGAAAATATACGCATCCTTGCACGTTGTGTAACTTGAAAGGAAATCTTCAGGAAACGGAATTACAGAATAACAGAGTTGGAAGGGACCTTGGAGGTCTTCTAGTCCAACCCTCAGCTCAAGCAGGAAACACTATACCATTTCACACAAATGGTTGACCAATTGCTTCTTAAAACCGCCAATGCTGGAGCACCCACAACTTCAGGAGACAAGTCATTCCACTGATTAATTGTTCTAACTGTCACAAATTTCTCCTTAGTTCTAGGTGGCTTCTCTCCTTGATTAGTTTCCATCCATTGCTTCTTGTCTTGCCAATAGGTGCTTTGGAGAACAGATTGGCCATCTCTTTTTTACAGCAACCCCTTGGATATTGGAACATTGTTATCATGTCACTTCTAATCAGGGGTGAGATGCTGCCAGTATATCAATCAGTTTGGTGATCGCACACTTCTTTTATTTTATTTTATTTTTATTTTTTTATTCATATTTATATGCTGTCCTTCTCCGGGGACTCAGGGCAGCTTACAATTTTTTGGAGCACAACCCAATGCGCTCAGCAATAGCCTTCATTCCATTGTATATGCCTGCTTATTACTAGGGCTTTTTGCCCCCCACCCCCACCCCAAGCAGCATTTTTACAATGTCAGCTTATTGCCCCCAACAATCTTGGGTCCTCCATTTACCTACCCCGAGAGGATGGAAGGCTGAGTCAACCTTGAGCCTGGTGGGATTCGAGCCTGCACTAATTGCAGGCAGCTGGAACTAAGTGCTAGGCGTTTAACAGCCTGCACCACCAAGGCTCTTCCTCATAGTCATTTATTTATTTTCTCAATCACTTTCAAGATAATAAGTATAAGGATAAACATAGTTGTGAATACATGAATTTTTTTATTTTTTATTTTATTTATTTTTATTCATATTTATATCCCGCCCTTCTCCAGAGACTCAGGGCGGCTTACAGTTTTTGGGATACAACCCAATGCGCTCAGCAATAGCCTTCATTCCATTGTATATGCCTGCTTATTACTAAGCGGCATTTTTTACAAAGTCAGCTTATTGTCCCCAACAATCTTGGGTCCTCACTTTACCCACCCCGAGAGGATGGAAGGCTGAGTCAACCTTGAGCCTGGTGGGATTCGAGCCTGCACTAATTGCAGGCAGCTGGAACTAAGTGCTAGGTGTTTAACAGCCTGCACCACCAAGGCTCTATTGATTAGGATTCCCTTTTTAATAGCAGAGATTGCACGGTTGGATTAAATAACCTTTTTTATATCTGAAAGTCACACTTTTGATGGGAGGAACCATGATATAAAAGTAAGAAAATGAGGCATGAAAATGAACAAAGCCAGAAAATAAATAACCCATAACTGTTACAGTCAAAATAAAAATTACACAGAAATATTTTAAATTTATCCCCAAGAGTTTAGATATTCAATAACTTTATCTCTGTGATCTATTAAATTGGACTCTTGTGATATGACTCAGCCCATTCTGGTTCCATGCCTGTTCAAATGGAAATTTTATTTTTTACATGAGGTTTATTTACATCTAAATGTCCCCAATGCCTAACAAATCTAGAACCCTTCCAGTGCCTCAATCTCATCCATACTTGTTTGACTTGTCCAACATATTTCTTGGATGTATTGGCTTTCCATTTTCTAACCAGCGATATTTTGTTCTGCAACTACGTTTATGTTTGTGTGTGTGTGTGTAATTTTTAGTAAAAATTTAATTCCAATGTTAAAAACTAATACAAACTAAATTTAGACAAAGAGAAAAAAACAGAAAGGAAGAATAAAAAGTGCAGGAACAAAAAAATAGAAAAAAATAATACAAATAAAAGAAATATATAAAGATTTTTTTCCCACCTTCATCACAATATGTAAAAGAAATAACAACTCTTTAGCCTCTATAAAATTAAACAGACATCTCTTCATCCCATATTCCACCCTTAACTATAAGCAAATCCATAAAATACCAACTTTTCACTGTTGGGGTGAACAAAAAGTCCATAAAGATTTGCCAAAAATTTGCAAAAAAAATGTCTTATTTTATCCTTGATCAAGCACATCTTTCTATTCCTTCCTTTTACTTCTAACAATCTTAATCTTTAATTCAGTCAAGTATTGTCACATAATTTAATTTCTCTTCAATTCTTCTTTACACCATTAGAAAAAACCTCTGAATTAAGCTGTTATTTCTTAACTATATTATTCCCATTTTCCTATAGGCTCAACTTTATAAGAATATTGAAGAGCTTCAAAAGATGAGATCTACTTTAAAGATGTGCCCAATGGAGTCTTGAGAGAATTTACTCAACTGCCAAAAAATTATTATGATTATTTGTAGATCGTCCTAAATCACACAAGAAACAGAACGTTCCAAAGCTTGCATGCAAGGAATGCATCTTAAAGTGTTCCCAATGATGCAAACTGATTAATCCAGACCACAATGCCAGACTATTTATGTGTCCCTTAACTCTTTTCAGGCTCAATACACAGTGTATCACCAGTGGTAGAGATATAAAAGCACTCTTTCCTGCATATATTATCCTTGCCATAAAGATTTCTCTAAAGTACTTTGGATGCTCTTTTTCGGAAAAACTAAGATACACAGTATGCCATATTTTTACATAATGAATTTGTTTCATTGTCCATGTACAAATCCATGGCAAATACCCAAAGCAGATACAGCATTACAAATTTCAAGCTTGAAATATTAGGTCACCCAATTATATATCTTCTATCATGCAAAACTCAGGCTTGGTTCCAGAGCAATCCAGACATCTCATGGAGGAAAACCATAGAAAAGCACATGTGCACTAATATTCCTATGGCACTCAAATTAGTATAAATTATGACTTGCTATTAAGCTGATAAAAGTTTTATAGTGCTTGAAAGTATAATGTAACCAAATGCCATTTTAAAACTCTATTCATATGATGCTCACCCTTATATCCAGCTTCCTATTTATTGTATTTAGAGATTGGGAAAGCAGCCAGAAAAACTATAGATGCAATAGAACCAGAAGAACCATCATCGTTTTTCATCTTACCTGTTTGTGAAAATGTACAATACTGGATTAGCTTCACAGTATCGTGACTGGCCAACAATATAAAAACTGAGAATCTATATCAGGGATGTCAAACTGGATTTCTTGGAAGGCCAGATCAGCATTGCAGTTGTTTTCCACAGGCCGGGCATGGGGGAAAGTGATGGGATGGGTGCCCTTCTGCAGCTCCCTGCCATCCACAATGGGACATGGGGGGCATGGGTAGCCCCTGTGTGGCCCATTTTCAGCCTGGACGGTCTCCTGCAGCATCCTGCTGGGCAAAATGGCACAGGGGGCCAGCCACAGCCCCCCCCCCCATGGTCCATTTTTGTTAGCAGAAGCACCGTGGGCCGGTCCTTTGCTATTTCCAGACTGGCCCCGCGGGTTGGATCTAAGCACCCCACGGGCCAGATTTGGCCCTCGGGCCTTGAGTTTGACACCCCTGACCTAAATCTACAGCATTAGAAATATCAGTAGCTATCTGCTTAAGAGGATGAACTCTCCTACTAATGAGGGAGAGCAAAAATAATGGGGAGCCAGTTTCATCTATTAATTGAGGCACAGAATTAAGAGATTGTGGGAATCCAAGACTTAATTAAGCAAAAATTATAGATATAGCACTGAGAGTTCGAAACAGGAAGACTCTGAAAATCTGATATGGTTCAGCAGCTGTGCTCTCTGCAATCAGAGCCATTTGTGTTCTTTTACTATGCCCTATTTGCCTATGTGCAAGAACTTTTAGTAACTCCAATACTCTCTCATGCCCAATGCATGTGTGGAACACGCAACTTCTCCTTACATTTCAGAACTACAACTCTTCCCTGCCCCTCCCCCAGCCCCAACCATTATGAGAGATGAACAAAGCTGAAAACCCACAGCTTTCATGCAGCCCTGGGGAAAACTTTATCTACACTACAGCATTAGAAATAAAGATACCCTTCCCACTTTTCTAAACATAGTTTGTTCCTCTGCCTTAGCCTTCCCACTGCAGTTGCTGTAAAGCATCAAAAACTTTATGAGTAGTATAAAGAGACAATATTCTGGGAAACACACAGCAAGAATAAAATAACCCAGAGCAGTGTCATGTTGTTACAAAAAGATTACTGCCTAAGTATGTCTGTTTCCTTAAGTCTAATCTCCAGGATACATATTTTAAATAGTTTTAAGTAGTTATTGTCATTTTTCAACAATTTAGCATGTTTGAAAGTTGGGGAAAACATGTGTTAATGAATGAGCACTGCTAAATATGAACTAAATCTATCTAGCTTTGGCCAAAAAAAGAATAAATATTGCATTATGAATTTGACCAGATAAATCAAGAAAAAGTTACAATCTTTGAGGAAGATATGATTGAAAACAAGAAATGAACAAAAATATGTTTCACAAAGCCTGTTCCTTTTCACACCATAGCTTTAAAAAGTTTAACGCATTTGACTGTTTAAAACATTTGTCTTCCAGAGATCCCAAGAAATTTTCCATAGATAAGAAAAGGGTCATCTAAGTAAGTGCATGTTCATCCATTATAGAACAGTTGTTAAGATTTGTTTTTCTGTTTGCTATGAGATGATTCAGATGGAAGCCTCAGAGCACAACCAATATCAATAACCTGGGTATGCAGTGCATGAGATTTCCCATTTCCTACAAATTCGCTTTTTAAAAGGTGAACAAGTTTTCACTTTTTAACATTCTGCTCAATACGGTGGTCCTCCACTTACAACCATTCATTTAGTGACCATTCATTGTTGCAACAGCACTGAAAAAAATGACTCATGACCGTTTTTCGCACTTACGACCACTGCAGCATCCCCATGAACACATGATCAAAATTCAGATGCTCAGCGACTGGTTCATTTTTATGACGGTTGCAGTGTTCTGAAGTCATGTGATCACCTTTTGCAACTTTCTGGCAAGCAAAGTCAATGGGGAAGCCAGATTCACTTAACAACCTGGTTACTAATGTCACATCTGCAGTGATTCACTTAACCACTATGGTAAGAAAGGTTGTAAAATTGGGCAAAATTCACTTAACAAATGTCTTGCTTCGCAGCAGAAATTTTGGGCTCAATTGTGGTGGTAAGTTGAGGACTACCTGTATGCTGGTTTGTTTATGATTTCTAGAATTATGCGCAAAGCTGGAATCGCATTTAGAGCTGTGCAAAACATTGGATTCAGTTTGGAAAAGATGCTTCCAAATGCAATGGGAGCTGAAAGACTGCAGTGGTCTGCAAATTTCAAAGAAGGCCATCACCTTCTCAGGTTATACAGCTGCAAACAAAGCTTATTTAGCAAATCTCATCAAGTGCTAGATCTGCACTCCTACATATCCCCAAACATCTCTTACCAATTATATCTGAGGCCCTGCACAGTCTTAATGCTATTGTCTTTCTCCATGGATCTTCTAATGGAAATTAAATATAGTCATATTAAGTTAGATTGTAATTGCCTTGTGGCAGGCAATCTGCATTTTATCTATACATTTATTCACTGGCCCCACAGGCCCAATTGGCAAAAGAAAGTTCAGGACCGGTCCGTGTAGGTTGGATACATGCGGAAGAGGCCTTCATCCTGCAGTGAATAGACAATGGCTAAAATGATGGTGACGATTTATTCATTAGTTTTGGCTGGGCTATTCTGTTCTGTTATTATCTAAGAATCACCAATAAACAAGAAGTTAAAAGAATGTAATACACCAGATGTTTTCTATGCAGATAAAATGGGCAAAGGTATATAATAAAAACCTTTTTTTAAAAATTCAAAAATGTGTTTTCTAGACTGACATAAATGTACAATGATGTTTTAATGAATTTATTGTATAGATAGCTCAATGACGTAATCCCATCCCTATATGGAAGCTGCATGCTTTGTTTGTTTTATTTCCCTGTATGCATGAGAATAGAAGAGAAAAAATGTGAAACTGTAAGAAATACAGACATCAGTGACAGCAGCATCACTAGCCTACAAAAAGATTTTCTGACCGCCAAATAGAGACAGAAGATTCTTCAGAGGGCTGGGTAGGAGAGAGACATGGGGGCAGTCCTGCTTGATAGTAGGCCTGTGCAATGGAATAGCCTCCCTCCAGAGGTCAGTAGATAGTCACTGTCTTGTCTTTTTCAAAGGGAGGGAAAAAACCCATCTTATTTTTCAGAGCTTTTGGGATGTGCTTGATTATGTCACCTGTAGGACATGGGTGGGTTTTTTTTCTAAGAGATCGCTGCTTTCTTTTATCGTATTGTTATACTTTGTTATGTGATTTTTACAGCGGTGGGGTGCTGCCGGTTCGCCCCGGTTCAGGCAAACTGGTAGCTAATTTTATCATTTTTAATGCCCGCTTCGGCAAATTGGTAAATCCCACCCCTGGCAGTCCCTTGCCCACCCCAATCTGCCCCTCCCAAGAGTCCCCACATGGCCCATTTTGATGCCAGGTAAGTACAGGGGCCTTGCAGACGCTCAGGGAGGGCGAAAAACAGGTCTCCCGGAGGCTCCAGAAGGCCAGAAACAGGCCCATTTCCTGCCTCCAGAGGGCCTCCGGAGCCCAGGGAGGCCATTTTCGCCCTCCTGGAGGCTGGAGGAAAGCCTCCAGAGCCCGGGGAGGGAGAAAGCGCCCCATCCCCCTGCCATGTTTCAGGAGACCAATTAGGCCATGACCACCATGACCACACCCACCCAGCAAGAAATTGCTAAAATTTTTGAAGCCCACCCCTGGATTTTTATCTGTAAAAATCAGTGTGTATTAATAAGCCACATGGGGCCATTTTGAAAACTGAAGAGATACAAAACTGTAATAAACAGACAACATCTTATGATTTCTCATGCCAGATCTCATAAAATCCACTATAAGTTCTGGTGATTCTGCAGTGCGCTTGGTCACTGGGTGAAATTGGACAATGCCATTTGGTATCAGAAAGTTGCTCATCTCTGGGCTATTTGTCTTTTACCCCATCTGACTAATGTATTGGCTTCTGATAAAAGAAAGGCTCTTGTTTTAAAACTTAATTTAAGTTTAAATGATCTAAACGTCCAAAGTTTAAATGATCTAATTTCAATACCAATAAGACGTAAGATGGCAAGGAAGTAACAGGAAACAGAGAGAAAGCAGAGCTGCTTAACTCATTCTTTGCATCCATCTTCACACAAAAAGAAACTATAGCTCAACCCACCAAAAACATAACTGTAAAAGACAGACCAGAAATAAAAGTTAAAATAAGCAAAAAAAAAAACAGTAAGAGAATACTTGTCTGATCTTGATGAAAACAAATCACCGGGGCCTGATGGATTACATCCCAGAGTTTTAAAAGAGCTGGCAGAGGTCATCTCAGAACCACTGCACCATATCTTTCAAAAATCCTGGAGCACCGGGGAACTACCAGAGGACTGGAAAAGAGCTGATGTGGTTCCCATCTTCAAAAAAAGGAAAAAAACAGACCCAGGAAACTATAGACCAATCAGCCTAACATCAATACTTGTGGGAACATCTCCTGCCAGCATCGGCGTCCCATCGCCCAGTGTGCTCCCACAGGCAGGGCCTCCTTGGGGTGCCGCCGGCCAGACAGTATCGGCTGGTGGCACCCAGGGGGAGGGCCTTCTCTGTGGTAGCACCCACCCTGTGGAACCAGCTCCCCTTGGGGCTCCGATTGGTCCTGGACCTCCGTTCCTTCCGCCGCGACCTGAAGACCTGGTTTTTCAGCAAGCCGGCCTGGACTGAAAGGAAGGGGGATGGGTTTTTAATTGTATTTTAGATTAGTTTTGTTGGTTTTAGAGTTTATTGGGCTTGGGTTTAATAATGTTTTAATTAATTTAATTTGTATTGTGTATTTTACTGTGAGCTGCCTTGAGTCCCTAGGACTTGAGAAGGGCAGCATATAAGTCCAATTAATAATAATAATAATAATAATAATAATAATAATAATAATAATAAATACCCGGGAAGATACTGGAAAAGATAATAAAAAAAAACAGATCTGCCAACATCTAGAAACAAGTAAAGTAATAACTAGGAGTCAGCATGGGTTTGTTAAGAACAGATCATGCCAAACCAATCTTATTTCATTCTTCAGCACAGTGACTAAATTAGTAGACCAGCAAAATATTGTGGACATAATATATTTAGATTTCAGCAAGGCATTCGACAAAGTAGACCACAACCTACTTCTTAGTAAGCTAGAAAAAAGTGGAATAGATAGCACCACCACTAGATGAACTCGCAACTGGCTGGCAAACCATACTCAATGAGTAGTCCTTAATGTGTCTAACTCTACATGGAGGGAAGTAAGCAGTGGGGTGCCACAAGGTTCCATCTTAGGCCCAGTACTCTTCAATATCTTCATTAACGACTTAGATGAGGGAATAGAAGGGGAACTTACCAAATTTGCAGATGATATTAAACTGGCAGGAATAGCTAACACCCAAGAAGATAGGCTTAAGATCCAGATGGATCTTGACAGACTAGAACACTGGACCGTATCTAACAAAATGAAGTTCAATGTAGAGAAAAGTAAAGTCCTACACTTAGGCAAGAAAAACCCAAAGTACACATATAGACTGGGTGATATGGCTCAATAGCAGTAACTGTGAGAGGGATCTTGGAGTCTTAGTGGACAACCAGCTAAATATGAGCCAACAGTGTGCAGCAGCAGCCAAAAAAGCTGATGCAATCCTAAGTTGCATTAACAGAGGGATACAATCGAGATCAAGGGAGGTACTAATACCACTCTATAAAGCCTTAGTAAGATCACACCTAGAGTACTGCATCCAGTTTTGTTCACCACATTATAAAAAAGATGTTGAGACTCTAGAAAAAGTGCAGAGAAAAGCAACCAGGATGATTAGGGGACTGGAGGCTAAAACATGCAATGAACGGTTGCAGGAACTGGGCTTGGCTAGTCTAGTGAAGAGAAGGACCAGGGGAGACATGATAGCAGTGTTCCAAGATTTGAGGGGCTGCCACAGGGAGGAAGGGGTCAAGCTATTTTCTAAAGCGCCCGTAGGCCAGACAAGGAATAATGGATGGAAACTGAACAAGGAGAGATTTAACCTGGAAATAAGGAGAAACTTTCTGACAGTGAGAACAATCAACCAATGGAACACCTTGCCCTCGGAAGTTGTGGGAGCGCCATCACTTGAGACTTTCAAGAAGAGATTGGTCTGCCATTTGTCAGAAATGATGTAGGGTCTCCTGCTTGGGCAGTGAGTTGGACTAGATGATCTACAAGATCCCTTCCAACTCTGATTATCTGTTATCTGTTAATACCGAGAAACTGAACTTGAATTAAGCAGGCCAGATGCAATTTGAAGGTGTTGTATTTAAAATGTAGTTTCATTGAAACCACATTTATCATTTACTGTAGAAAGGGTAAGTTTCAAAGAGTTGTATGCATTTGTTGGTAATAATTCTAAAAATTAAAAAACAAATAGTTCTGGCTCACCCAGAATTGTTTTTACAAAACACATACACACACATACACGATGTGAATATTGACTGAAATTCCTGACATTTCCCGTGGTGATACTTCCAAATGAAAATATTTCCAAGCACTCTTTTATGAAATATTTTGACATTTCAACTTTCTATTCAAAGAAGGGGGAAAGAATATTGCCAAATGTCAAATTCTTGCAGAATAAAATCATTATGTGCCCCCCTCCTCTTCTTTTGACTTTTATTTTCTGGATCAATTTCAAAACTAATTAAAAGTACCATCTTTATTATAACAGCCTCTACTCTTAAAGTATTTTAGCCTTACCACAGCAGTAACTCACGATGAAATGTACTTTTGGATTAGGTATAACATGATGAATACATAATTCTGTTTTTAATGTTACTCTGTTACCTTTTCCAAAATATTCTATAATACACAGAGCAAATTATCCATGTTGATTCTGAACGCCACTGAGGTCAAAGAGATTTATGAGTAAATGTGAATGGTCTCCCTAAATCTGTGAGAAAGGTTTATAAATAAGTGAAATAACTATTGACATATGTTTTAGTTACAGCAGACCTTACTTACAGAGAATAGAAAATAAAAATAGAGAAATAGAGTCTGTCTAGAGCATAAAGGTTTAATTTAAGAATGGATTAGCTTGCAGTGCTTTCAGGAAACTTCCTGTTCATTTCAGGAGAATAAATACATATATGAACTGTTCCCAAACTTCCCACATTTGTCTACATTTGCTGCTAAGGCTGAAAATTACCTTCCACAGAAAGAAAAGCAGAATCAAAAATGGAAGAGATGTTCTACAAGATTAAAGCCATGCAACAGAGAGAACAAGCCAAAAATATCACACCAAAAAGCCCATGAACAAGATGCATTACAAGAATGGAAACCCAATGAAAGTCGCTTTATGTACAAAATTATAGAAGATGGAACACATATATATTAGTCTATATGTGCTCCAACTTCTATAATTTTAAGGGAACGCTTAAACAACACAATGTAACTCCAAGTCAATCACACTTCTGTGAAATCAAACTGTCCACTTAGGTAGCAACACTGATTAACAATCAATTCCACATGCTGTTGTGCAAATGGAAGAGACAACAGGTGGAAATTATAGGCAATTAGCAAGACATCCCCAATAAAGGTGTGGTTCTGCAGGTGGTGACCACAGACCACTTCTCAGTTCCTATGCTTTCTGGCTGATGGTTTGGTCACTTTTGAATGCTGGCAATGCGTTCACTCTAGTGGTAGCATGAGACGGAATTTACAACCCACACAAGTGGCTCAGGTAGTGCAGCTCATCTAGGATGGCACATCAATGAGAGCTGTGGCAAGAAGGTTTGCTGTGTCTGTCAGCATAGTGTCCAGAGCATGGAGGCACTACCAGGAGACAGGCCAGTACATCAGGAGATGTGGAGGAGGCCATAGGAGGGCAACAACCCAGCAGCAGGACCACTACCTCCGCCTTTGTGCAAGGAGGAACAGGAGGAGCACTGACAGAGCCCTGCACAATGACCTCCAGAGGGCCACAAATGTGCATGTGTCTGCTCAAACGGTCAGAAACAGACTCCATGAGGGTGGAATGAGGGCCCGATCTCCACAGGTGGGGGTTGTGCTTACAGCCCAACACCGTGCAGGACGTTTGGCATTTCCCAGAGAACACCGAGATTGGCATATTTGCCACTGGCACCCTGTGCTGTTCACAGATGAAAGCAGGTTCACACTCAGCACATGTGACAGACGTGACAGGGTCTGGAGACGTGGTGGAGAATGTTCTGCTGACTGCAACATCCTCCAGCATGACTGGTTTGGCAGTGGGTCAGTAATAGAGTGGGGTGGCCCTCCATGTAATCGCCAGAGGTAGCCTGACTGCCATTAGGTTCCGAGATGAGATCCTCAGACCTCTTGTGAGACCATATATGCTGGTGCGGTTGGCCCTGGGTTCAGGGCCTAATGCACGACAATGCTAGACCTCATGTGGCTGGAGTGTGTCAGCAGTTCCTGCAAGACGAAGGCATTGATGCTATGGACTGGCCTACCCATTCCCCAGACCTGAATCCAATTGAGCACATCTGGGACATCATGTCTCACTCCATTCACCAATGCCACGTTGCACCACAGACTGTCCAGGAGTTGGGGGATGCTTTAGTCCAGATGTGGGAGGAGATCCCTCAGGAGACCATCCGCCACCTCATCAGGAGCATGCCCAGGCATTGTAGGGAGGTCATACAGGCACGTGGAGGCCACACACACTACTGAGCCTCATTTTGACTTGTGTTAAGGACATTACATCACAGTTGGATCAGCCTGTAGTGTTTTCTTCCACTTTAGTTTTGAGTGTACCTCCAAATCCAGACCTCCATGGGTTGATGCATTTGATTTCCATTGTTAAGTTTTGTGTGATTTTATTGTCAGCACATTCAACTACTGTACATTGTGTTGTTTAAGTGTTCCCTTTATTTTTTTCAGCAGCTTACATTGTGTTATTTAAGTGTTCTCTTTATTTTTTTGAGCAGCTTATTTTCTTTTCATAACATTAACATAATATAATAACAATAAGAGAGTGCACTGGAGTTCATATGCCTGAAAGAATAAATAGCTTCTTTCTTTCAAATGAGATGGATCTTTAAGAATGTTTTGAACTTTCTTAAGGCAGCGGGAGCTATAAAGTTCTTCCAAAGAGGGGAGAGGGCAACCCATGATCTTCTGGGCAATGACGTTAACTCTCTGGAGTGCTTTCCTATCTGCCACTGTGCAATTGGCAACAGTGCCAGCAAAAGGAAAAAAAGAATCTCTCTCCCCACCCCAGAGTTCATCCATTCTGGAGTTACCCAAAAGATACTAATGGACTACCAGTGACCTATGAATTTAAAAAGAATATATGTATAAAGGAGTACAGGAAGTGCAATCAGTATTTCTTATACTTAGCAATGTTAAGATGTGTCGTATTCAACTTTCAGAATTCCCCAGCCAGACAGGGAAGAGAAGAGCAATCAGATTTGACTCTTGGATCTGCTACACTTATAGTTTATGCCTATTGGTTTGATGTTCCTCGGTTTCTTCATGTTTAACTTGTCTAGTTTCTACCTAAACAGCATGGAAGCCAGAAAGATTTCTACTTCCAATGCCAGCCTAAGGGCAAGAAGAAACTGAGCAACTGGGAAAGGAAGGGAGGGTGTACAACTGGAGTATATTTGTGTGTCATAGAATTGGACAAAATTAGTTCTAGAACAATTGCAACTGTAGAACCCAACCAATTAGAGGCAATCTGGAGAACATTCATTGGGTTTTGCTTCTCTTCATTGAAAATGTGGTTATGCAATGCAGTGCATTGGCAACTGTGCATTAAAACCAGACATCCTGTTATGCTTTGTGGGATCAAAACATATGGTAAGATGAGCCATCCTATAAATCAAATAAACAAATAAATAAATAAGATGTGCTTAATTGATGAGTTGTTTCCTTAGAGATGAGCCAGGTCTCCTGAGCAGCCATTTAGGGTTGGCATCATGATAGACTGAAATTGCAAACATGTCGCTGGCAGAAAACAGACCCATTGGAGATTACAGCTCTTTGTGGTGTTACTTCCCAAAAGAGACAGCATAATATCCTTTTGACAGTTTCTCTGTAAATTTAAGAATTGGAGTTCCTGGAAGAAGAGCAGTCAAATCTCCCTTAATATTCTCAGAAATGAATATTGTGGAATGTGTTCTGTAAAGTTTGGATGGAGCATAGCAGTTAATACTCATACAGTTGTACAGGCTTTGAAGTGCATTTTGTGGGAAGAAAGCATCAGCCGAGATATGTTCTTCTTCCTTTACACTAGGAAACTTGTTGGCAGCTTTACTGTAGCTGTACAATAATAAGTTGCCTTGGCAAAAGAACACAGTTGTTTGGCAGCAATTACTTTAAGAAAAACTATGTGTTTTCTTCCTTAATAAATAAACATGCACAAGATTAAAAAAGCTGCAAAACAGCTCTGGAACAAGATGTTGCATTCTTTAGAGAAATCCTCTCTCTGTTAGATTCCAGATTGCAATGATAGCATCACAATCACACTTGAAAGCATAATTTCTTAAGTTTGCATTTATGTAAGCAGAGGCCTCGTTGTTATAAACAGAAGGCAAGAGTGATTCCCACTCCTCACAGTAGCAACCTTACTTCCTTCTTCTCAATGCATATGAAGCCCTCTTTTAGTGTGGTCCACATGCAGTGGTTTGAGAATAAACTAGTGCAGGAGATTTGCAAGTATACTGTTTCCAGATGACTTTCCTGATGCAGATAAAGTAATTACAGCCATTTGAAAGTCAGTATGAATTAGTAAATCCTTGGAGTTCTAAGAATGCTTCCTCCATCTATGTCAGAGGTGGTATTCAGCAGGTTCTGACCAGCTCTGGAGAACTGGTAGCGGAAATTTTAAGTAGTTCAGAGAACCGGCAAATACCACCTCTGACTGGAGATTTTACAGTATGCTTCCCCTGCCACGCCCACCAAGCCATTGCCACAGAACCGATAGTAAAAAATTTGAATCCCACCACTGCCCCCTATCCAGTGGTGGGATTCAGCCAGTTTGCACCACTTCGGGAGAACCGGTTATTAAGTTTCTGAGCAGTTTGGTGAACTGGTTGTTGGAAGAAATCATTAGGGCAGAGAACCAGTTGTTAAATTATTTGAATCCCACCAGTGCCTCTATCTATTGATTTACTTCATAGATTAGGACACAGTTAATTTGTTTCATTGCCTATATTCAACATGATTTTCAATTTATTTCAACATCTGCTGCTCCCTGTGACTTTAGTGTTTTCTAGACAAACAGCAAAAATATTTAGGCTGCATCCCCAACATATTAGAATGATCATTAAAACAACCCTTCCCATTTTAGAGACCATCCAAAATATTATTTCCTTGCTTGAAGTCTCTGTGTTTTACTTCTTTCAGTTTTTAGAAGGGTGATTGCACAGTTTACTTTTATAGCCCATAGTTTTAATAATCTGTTTCTCTCTCTGGATTTTCTATAACCTTTCTATGACCTGTACAAACTATTTTAATGTTTCAACTTTTTCTGCCCATTAGCAATTATTATACAATTGTTTGCATATGTGAGGATAATTAATGGTGAATAAGTGGAGACTTAGAGCAAATCTACAGTTGCATTAATAAGCATCAATTTATGCATAAAAAGGAGAGATTTCATAAAACAATCCCAAATGATAGACATCTGAATTTATGTACCAATGCAAACTGATTTGTATTTCCCCAGACATTTTCTTTGCACTTTATTAAATTCTGTGACTCCCTAAAACAGGGGTCTCCAAACTTGGCAACTTCAAGACTTGTGGACTTCAACTCTCAGAATTCCCTAGTCAGCATAGCTGGCTGGAGAATTCTGGGAGCTGAAGTCCACAAGTCTTAAAACTGCCATGTTTGAAGACGACTGCCCTAAAACTATAAAAACAAAAGCAATTACACACCAAAATTTATAATGTATGTATTTTGAAGTGAACTCTTTAGGCTGCTAAACCCAAGGTTTCACATCACATTATGTAAGTAGGTTTACCCAAGTGAATATAATATAGTTAGTTAGTTTTAACCATTCAGTCACCCATTCAGCACTTGCCTATAGTAACACTATAGGCAAGTGCTCACCATCTTACCCTCTCCAGCACAGCTTTTTTAGTTGTTAATATCAGCTTTGTGGGTATCAAGTCAACAGGTTCTTTGCTTGCCACTTCTTCCTCATCCACTAGCCATTCCTAGCATCATTGACTTCTCCAATGAATTTGCACAAATGACATGGTCAAAGTAAATCAAATGTAGTCTTGTGATCTTGGCTTCTAGTGATGCTCCTGGTTTATATGATTCAGACAAGCAGGCAGGCAGGCATACAAACTCCACTACTTACACTGATTGTTGTTTGTCATCTATATGCCTGTTGCCTGAATTTTGAAAAATCATTTTGGGGATTGCTGCTCTCCTTTTCCCAATTTAAACATTGACTCTGTTTAGCTAGGGAAGCTTCAGGATTTTTTTTTCTCTGTTAAATAAGACTGGCAGTGCCCTCTATGGCAGCTCTCTGTATAAATGCACAAAACAGTACCTTTGGCATTGAGTTTGCCTAACTGTACTTCTGCTTCTACTTCTGCTGACTGCTGTCTGCCTACAATTTGGCAGCTCAAATTTCATCAGACTCCAGGTTGACTTAGCCTTTCACCCTTCCAAGGTTGGCAAAAATGAGGACCCAGATTGTTGGGGGCAATATGCTGACTGTGAAAAATGCTTAGAGAGGGTTGTAAAGCATTGTGAAGCAGTGTATAAGTCTAAGTGCTATTGCTATTCTCCATGTTCCCAAATGCTATGAAGGCTACAAGTGGAGTGTTTTTAAATGTGGAGGAGGCAAAAGGCACAGCATCCACTAAATGAGATAGCTGCAGGATCTAACCAAATGCAGAAGCAATGCACTCTGCTACACAGTCCAGTTCTCATAGGATAATGCCCCTCAGAGACAATGGATTCAGACAACTAGGAAGCAAGGTTACAGGTTGGCTTGATCATGTTTCAACTGAAAAGCTTCACAAAACTGGTAGTGAATAGCAAGAATTCACTTTTTCCCTCTTGGCCATTCAAAGTTTATGTCCTAGTTGGCTGCAGCCTCCAGAGATAACAATCTACCAGTCCAACCTGAGGATACCAGATTAGAATCATACAGCATCTGTAACTAAACTAAACATGGAATCTGTAGCCTTCTTGATGTTACTAATTAATAGGCCCCTGTAGATTTAGGAAATACAGGTAGTCCTTTTGCAACCTCCTGACCAGCAAAGTCAATGGAGAATTCCCTTAACAACCATGTTACTAAGTTAAGAACTGCGGTCATTCAGCTAACAACTGTGGCAGAAAAAGTCATAAAATGGGGCAAAACTCGGTTAACAAATGTCTTGCTTAGCAACAGAAATGTTGGACTCAACTGTGGTTGTAAGTCAAGGACTACCTGTACAGCCAACGGCGAGATATTCTGCATGTTTACTTCAGCAAGATCCAGATAACTACTAACTGCATACCCCTGAAGAAAAAGAAGTATCTCTATTGCTTGGTGCCAATGGTACCGTGTAGAATTCCAAGACATTCCCATGCTCTTCAAATTATATCTTCTGAATGAATTATATCTTCTGAACAAGAAAGTGAATAGTGGGAATTCTCTCGATGCCTTGAGTGAGTTCTCTGAATATAAGGATTTCCTAACAATCTCTTTTCCCATCGAGGGAGTTACTTCTTTATACAGCTCTTCACTTTCATAACTTACTTTAATAATGCCTCCATTTGATTCAATGAAGAAAACAGCACACGGCAATCAGAAAAACATTGATCGGCATGTGCTTCTCAGTTTTCTTTTCTCGTTATAAGCCTGTCTTTGTTTCTTAACTACCAAAAAAAAACACAGCCATACAGCTCCTTGGCCTTAATTTCTTTCTCTTCTAAAGAGAGTGGGAGGTTGTTTCCTGATTTTTTTTAGCAAATCTAGAAGCCATAATTTCACACAAAAACAATTCTAAGGAAAATCAGCTGAACTGAAGTGAAAATTTCTAAAAGAGTAACGGGATATCCCTGTAAAAAGCCTATCTATCTATCTATCTATCTATCTATCTATCTATCTATCTATCTATCATCTATCATCTATCTATCATTTACATCTATCTAAGGTGGCCATAGAAATAGATAGATGATAGATAATCATCTATCTATTTCTATTGCCACCTTTCTCATGGCAGTGACTCAGTATGACGACCAAGCATGGAAGTTGAAAAAGGGGCTGAATATCAAGAAGGAAAAGGAAATGGCTATTCTGGAAAACAGATGACTGTCTGAAACCTTGAAATGGAAGATTCTACTGCAACATTTTACAGCTGATGCCACTTTTATGCATAATTATGTACATGAATGTATCTTGAACAGTGTAAACATATCTGAAGCATGAATTTATTAGAGTCCATATTTATTTATTTATTTATTTATTTATTTATTTATTTATTGGACTTGTATGCTGCCCCATCTCCAAAGACTCAGAGAGGCTCACAACTAAAACCACAATAAATAATTAAAAAGATTAAACCCATAAGCCCAAAATTACAAGACTAAAATAACAATAATTAAGATATTTTAAAAACCCATCCCCCCCCTGGGAGGGGTCACAGCCCGGATTGGTCAAACAACCAGGTCTTCAAGTTGTGGTGGAAGATCACGGAGGTCAAGGGCAGGCAGAGCCCCAGGGGCAGTTGGTTCCAGGGTCAGGGGCGCGACAGAATAGGCTGCGTGGCGGGACGCCAGCTGACATTGGCTTGCCGCGGGACCCCAAGGAGTCCTTGCCTATGTGCTCGCACAGGGCGGTTGGCACTCGATATCAGCAGGAGTTGCTCCCTTAAATATTGAGGACCCATGTCGTGAAGGACTTTGTATGTTAAAACCAGAACTTTGAATCTCATCCGGGCGCAACAGCAACAAATGCAGGCGCAAGGAGGGGTAATATGGGAGAATTGGGAAACTCCCATCACCACCCGCACTGCCAGATTCTGTACCAGCTGGAGTCTCTGGATGGTATGCAAGGGCAGTCCTAAATAGAGAGCGTTGCAGTAGTCGAGTCTAGAGGTAACAAGGGCATGAGTGACTGTGCTTGGGGCATCTTGGTCCAGAAATAGGCTGACTGACGAACAAGGCGGAGCTGGGCAAAGGCCCACTGGCAGCCTGCTCCTCCAACCAGAGCCGTACATCCAGGAGGACCCCCAGATTCCGCCCTATCCACAGGGGGCAACATATCTCCCCTATGGCCAAAGATGGATATTCCTGACTGGGCTGAGATGCCGGTATGCACAACCACTCAGTCTTGGCTGAGTTGAATCAAAGCATGTTCCCGCTCATCCAAATCCGTACCACCATCCAAACACGGGTCATCAGGCGAGGGCATCACTGATCTGGCTCGGGGGTGGGCGATACAAGCTGGTGTCATTGGCGTACTGATGGAATCTCACCCCGAAACCACGGATGATCTCACCCAGCGGCTTCATGTACATGTTAAATAAAAGAGGAGAGCTGACCCTGAGGGACCCCACACAGAGAGCACCCTCGGGGTCAACCTCTGCCCCCTGCCAACACCAATGCGAGCCGCCCGAGGTGGGAGGTGAACCACTGAAGAACAGTGCCCCCCACTCCCAACCCCCAAAGCGTGCATAAAAGGATACCATGGTCGATGGTATCAGCTGCTGAGAGGTCTAATAGGACCAGGACAGAGGAAAAGCCCTGTCCAGCCCCTCAAGAGATCATCCATCAGTGCGACCAATGCTGTCTCCATGCTGAAACGGGTGGAAGCCCGATTGTACGGATCCAGGTAGTCCGCTTCATCCAGGAAAATTGGAAACTGCCAAGCCACCACACTCTCAACAACCTTCACCAAAAAGCGAAGGTTGGAGACTGGATGAAAGTTGTCTATGCGGTGGGTCCAGGGCAGGCTTCTTCAGGAGGGGTCTCACCACCTCCTTCTTCAGGTGGAGGGAAAAACACCCTCTCTTAATGAAGCGTTGACAACTGCCCGGAGCCAACCACAGGTGGCCTCCCTGGAGGCATAAGCCAACCAGGAAGGACACGGGTCCAACAAACATGTGGTGGAACTCAGATGCCACATAGTCCTGTCCATTTCATCCTTGGAAACAGGATTGAACTCATCCCAGATCACACTGGCCAGACTACTTGTATCCCATTCCTCAGACCACTGCAAATCAGAGGACAATCCACTCCGAATCCGGGCAATCTTGTCTGACAGATATTGACCAAATTCCTCAGCCCTTCCCCACAGCGGGTCCGCCCCCTCCCCCATACGAAGGAGAGAGTGGGTAGCCCGAAACAGGGCGGCTGGGCGGTTATCTGGGACGCTATGAGGGCAGAGAGATAAGATCTTCTCACTGCTCTCATAGCTACCAAGTAAATCCTAATATGGGCTCTTAGCTGGGCTCGATCAGATTTGGAGTGGGTGGACCTCCACCTGCTCTCTAAACCTCTCCGACGATGCTTCATCTCCCGGAGCTCCTCGGTATACCAAGGAGCCATCTGGGATCCTGGCGTGTGAGGGGCGCATGGGGACAACCCTGTCGAGGCATCTGATGCAGCCTGTTGCCAGCGGCAGATCCTCAGCAGAGCTGTGGGCAAGGGAAGAGGGAAAGGACCCCAGTTCCGCCTGGAACCTCTCAGGGTCCATCAGGCATCTGGGGTGGAACCATCTAGTGGCTCCTCATCCCAGCAGTGGGGGTGGCCTGTTGGAGGACCAGCCATAGGAAATAGTGATCAGACCATGGAGCAGACGCCTGTAAAAGTGGCTTGCCCTCTGTCACTCACGCCACTGTTCAGAGACAAAAACTAGGTCAAGTGTTACCCCCTCGTGAGTGGGGCCTTGAATCAATTGGGTCAGGCCCATGGCTTCAAAGCCCATGAATTCCTGGGCCAGACCCGGCCTCCCCAGGGAGGGCAGATTGAAGTCCCCAGGACTATAAGGCCGGAACTCCACGCCACCCGAGAGGACATTGAGAAGCCCAGGCAGGGCCTGTCTGAAAGCTGGGGGAAAGGTATGCAGCAGCAAGCCCACCCGACCATTAGGCTCCCACCTCAAGAGGAGGGTCTCTCCGCCTATCTCTGGAACAGCGACCTCCCTTGGAAACAGGGTCTCCAGAATAACCACAGCCACCCCACCACCCCTTCCATGGGCCCGTGGCCAGTGCAGAACCCAGAAACCTGGAGGGCATAGATCAACCAGAGGGACTCCCTCGGGCCAATAGGTTTGTTATACAAGCCAGGTCATAGCCTCCTCCTCAATGATCTATATTTAATACAAATGTATGTAATGTTCAGACCATTCAAATGCTGGAAAACTGCTACATGGCAAAATCCTCACTTCTGCACACGTAAGCACAGATACATGACAGATTGAGCATAGAAATTATTATATTCGGTAAAATCACTTGCAAAGTCCATCTATTAAGGAAAATGTCACTGAGAAGCGCAGGGTGTAGAGGAAATTGTGTAAAATGCATCCCCCTCTGACTTATTTTAAAAATTCACTAACTGAATGAAACACAATGAATATTTAAGTTCAGGAAAGATGAGAAACTGGGAAGAATGGTTATCCTAGATCAAGATTTGCTGGCCTGAATCAAAAGAGTCTGAACACCCACTAAGGTAATTTACCTGGCCTAAGATAGGCCTGGTCTCAAAGGAACCAAGACTGGAGAAAGTATTTGACAGCTCCAACCAATTCACAGGTAAAGTGTGTGTTATGTATGCAGAGTTTGAAATGATTGGTTGTTGTTGTAAAGTGTTTGAAATCATTGGTTGTAAAAGTGCGGGAAAACCCTGCACTCTGATTGGCTGGCAGCCGCGGCAGCCGGCTATAAATAGCTGCCGCGACTGAGCCATTCGGGTCTGTTCTGAGCTGAAAGTCACAATAAAAAAGAGCTGAAGTACTCCGCGTCTTGTCTCTCCATGCAAACTTAACAGTGTGAACTAGAAACAAGGAGACTTACTGACACATCCGTCTCACAGCTGTAGTGTGCATGACTGGTGAAGGCTTTTTAACACTTCCATATTATTAAGATGTTTTCCCAAAACTCAACACTAGAGAATTGTTTAGTCTGAAACAGATAACTAGATAAAGTCTTCCTATCACTTGTTAATCAAAGGAAGGACATACGAGTATCTGAGAAAATACCTTAGTTTGACCTCCGACAAACCAAAGACTATTACCCCATTTGACTTGGAGATGAAACAAAGTGAAGTTTCTGGCCAGAACAGAAAAACACAATTGGCCTAATAGTTTATGATGCAATTTGCACATGTAGAGGAGATGCTGCTAGAAAAATAAGAGCCTATCTAACCTCAGAACACTTAAAAATTTGCTGTAGTAAAACTATTCCCAACCTATATGACTTCTTAGAATTGTTTTGCAGGAAATTTCTGTGAAACTAAAGACATATAAAAGTTCCCCTTGAGAAGTATGTCTCACAAATTATAAAAAGATAGGAGCAGGATAGTTAAAGGTAAGCTTCTTTCAAATTTGGTGTTTAAAAACCCATAGAAAAGGGGTTAAAACTTGTGTATGTTTAGTAAAATTATATTATTTTAACTTTAGGAAATGAAGACCTTAATCACTACAGGGCTGATGAATATTTCTATTATTGAGAGTTAACTTTATCAGTCTCACACACACACACACACACACATACACATACACTCACATGTATGTGTATAAATAACAGTTTCACATCTGCCTTTTTGCAGCATACAGAAGCATTGAACTACGTGTATTAGTAAAAATACAGATTCGGTTTTGATCATTTGATGATGTTTCTGCTCCAACAAATTCAATAGGAAGTAAGAAAGAATTCTCCAAAATAGGTCATTTAGAAATCAACCTATAAAAAGAATTAATCAGCAACTTGATCAAGGACAGGTCAATAAGGAGCCAGTTGTCTTAGACTTATTTCAAAATAGACCAGTTACAAATCTGACAAGGAACCAATCAAAACAGTTTTCTTGAATTTCTGTAATATGGACCACACACAAATCAGCTTATCAGGCTTAAATGCAAGAATTTAGTCAGTCTTGGTTCAGTTACCTGTGGACTGTTCAGGGGTATGTCACAAAATAGCTTACTCTACCTCTGAAGATGCTAATCACATCTGTTGGTGATATGTCAGGACAATAGCAAATTAGACCACAGCTATTCAGCCTGAAAACAAATACCAGGAGGGAATATATTTTCAGTTATTTTCCATAGTCTCTAATAATGAGAGAATACACTTTAAAATATTTTCATTTGTTTCCCTTGTTCCTTTATTTAAATTACCCAATTATTCTGTAACCCAAGAGACAGAATCCTAATTAAGAAATATATAAATTGGCTTGAAAGGGCACTAGCAAGCAATCATCACTCCCTGTTGTTTTTTGTTTTTGTTTTGCTATTTTGATTTCACTTGAAATCCGCATATTCTTAATATACTTTTCCACGTGTGCATTTAGTTCTAATCCATCACCTAAATTTCTTATGCTGATTTCATTCTCATTCGCCCAAGACTTGGAGGGATGTATGTGTTAAAGATAGAACATGAAAAGTATCAACATATAAGAAATAGATATGAATTATAGAAATGGGTAGAAAAATACTCATTGTATGATGATAGGGATGACAAGATTCCAAGCACAGCCATGCCTATTGATAACCCAAACTCCATTCACAATTAGTTGTGGCAATGCTCACTGAGTTTCACTGAGCTCTCAGAACAAGAAAGTTCTCAGTATCCTGGTACTAACTACTTCTTTGGGTGAGCCAGTCCAGTCCTGTGATTCTCCCCAAATCCCAAGGATTATCACTACTACTTTACTTGGAGGTTTTTCGGAAGAGATTGGACAATAATAATTTGTCTGAAATGGTGTAGGGTTTGCTGCTTGAGCAAGAGGATGGACTAGAAAACTTCCAAGGTCCCTTCAGTCTCTGTTATTCTGTGAATTGTATGGAACAATGTCTAGCTATTGAAATAAAAGCATTTGAAGGCAGATAGAATTCAGAAGTTTAGGCACCTAAGTATTGGTCAAGTTTAAATAAGGAACAAATAGAGTTGCTCCATATAAATTGGTTATTACTGAGCAGCTGATTCAGTAGGATTACTGATGAGATTTAGGAAGCTAGTCTTATGAATTTTTCAGACCCAGCTGGCAGCTGGAAAGAACCACCTGAAGCCCGCTTCCTTAGGAATCAGTTTCCCAATAATTATAAACTATTTGCAACAATGCTCAATACTTCTCAGTTCAGCAGGACGTAGATTTGCACTAAATGCCCTTTCTAATGCCATTTATTTTATTTTATTTATTTTCTCAATCACTTTCAAGTTAATAAGTATAAGGATAAACATAGTTGCGAATACATGAATTTTTTTATTTATTTATTTATTTATTTTTATTCATATTTATATCCCGCCCTTCTCCGGAGACTCAGGGCGGCTTACAGTTTTTGGGATACAACCCAATGCGCTCAGCAATAGCCTTCATTCCATTGTATATGCCTGCTTATTACTAAGCGGCATTTTTACAAAGTCAGCTTATTGCCCCCAACAATCTTGGGTCCTCAATTTACCTACCCCGAGAGGATGGAAGGCTGAGTCAACCTTGAGCCTGGTGGGATTCGAGCCTGCAATAATTACAGGCAGCTGGAGCTAAGTGCTAGGCATTTAACAGCCTGCACCACCAAGGCCCTTGGTAATGAATACATATAAGAAAAATAAAAGAAACAATAAAGAAACAACAGGACAGGGACGGTAGGCACATTGGTGCACTTATGCACGCCCCCTACAGACCTCTTAGGAAAGGGGTGAAGTCAATAGTAGACAGTCTAAGGTTAAAGTTTTTGGGGTTTGGGGAAGAAGCCACAGAGTCAGGTAGAGTATTCCAGACATTGACCACTCTGTTGCTGAAGTCGTATTTCCTGCAATCAAGTTTGGTGCGGTCAACCTTGAGTTTGTATCTATTGTGTGTTCTTGTATTGTTTTGGTTGAAGCTGAAGTATTCATTGACCAGAAGGACATTGCAATGTATGATTTTATATACTATACTTAGATCGCACCAAAGGTGGCGTAGTTCTAGGTTTTCTAGGTCTAGAATTTCAAGTCTGGTGGCATAAGGTATTCTGCAACGAGGAGTGTAGAACTCTTCTTGTGAAATATTTCTCTTACTGTGGAAATGGAGTCAGGGAGAGATGCATTGAGCCATGTTTCACAGACAAAAATGATGTCAAATTTAGCCATATTTAGTAAGAGGAGGAATTCGGGTATTTTATTCACAAGGCTTCTTGCATTGAGTAGCTTGCATTTAAGGCCAGCTGTAGTTCGAATTGAGGTAGTTAGGGGCGTGTGTGCCTAGTCTTGGGTGATTGTGGATTGGTTGGTGTAGGGTTGGATGCTGAGTTGTGGGTTGTGTGACTTATTTTTGATACAGTCAGCACGGTAGTCTATGTACAGGTCCTTCTCTCCATTGTCTAGATGTTTTTTGAATTCTGTGCAGAGTACACAGGAGCAGGCACGTTGCTGTATGGTTAAGTCAGGGCGAGAACGAAGGTTCTTATGGTTGGTGTTGCTTTTGGCGAGTGAATTTATAGTATAGTTGAATTTACGTTTGCTTGATTCATTTTTGCAAATGACCCTGCAGAAGCATGGGGCCATCGAGCCATCTCTGTTTTTGATCTCTGGGCCAATGCGGGAAATGTCAAGTATTTCATCAGGGGAGATGGTTGATGCTTGATAGTCACTGATGATGTTGAGGACAATTGTGATGTTATCATCATCATTAGTGTCCTCTAGACCAAATAGGATGGCATTTGGATGCTTCTGTTTGCGCTCGACAGCTTCTCTGATGAGGATTGGGATATCATTATTAGTTGGATTTATGTTTTTTTGTGGATTGGGTTGTGGTTGTTGGGTAGAGATATGGTTTGTAGCTATTGGCTGTTCAGTTTTTTGAGTTGTGTCTTTTTTTCCCAAGGTTATTTAATCTTCCTTTTAAAGAGTCCAGGGATGCTACTATGGTGTCAAGGGATGTTATTCGTGTTTCTATTGTATCAATTCTTTCAGATTGGGCTATATATGAAATGAAAATTGCTGACTTTTTCAGATTAATTTGTAAGATTATTTTAAAGATGTATTTCTTTAAAAATGAATATTTACAGTGTAAATATCTACCATTGCAAAGTGGTATGGTAATGTGAACAATTACAGCTGGAATTCATAACTTTATAAGACAAAGAAGCAATTGTACAGTAATCTTGAACCTTTCTTGGGAAAACTGATTACAGCCACTGTGTTCTAGTAGGAAATGTTCTGAAATGAAAAAGTGGAGTTGTTTAATGCCAAATGATATATCCCATCCGATACTAGTTTCACAGTATGGCTTGCATCATTAAAAATCTTCCATGGTCTACCAAGGCATGTGGAAACTGTTATTTGGACTGAGAAGAAAATTTCCAGGGACACTAATAATTTTGTTATGAAACAGGTGTGACCCTCTGGTGTACTATCAACACTGCATTTTCTTTCAATTTTGAAGCCCTCTTCACTGAAGATATACCAAAGAACCATTGAGTCTATGACCAAGGCAGATTCTACTGAGCACCAATTCAGAGAATATAAACATAACAGAAACAGCCCTCTGAAAAATCTGAAATAAGATGACATTTCTCATAAAAATCAATGCAATTTGGGGACAATGGTAAATGAGGTCTATGATAAGTTCTCCCTTTGAAAATGAAACACCTTCAGAAGCTCTGCTGTTCAAATTTACAAGAAGAAGGATCATCAGATATTTGTGTAAGAACAGAGCAGAGAGCATCAGATTCCAATGTAGAGGATTAATGTAACTGGTGAGACTAGCAAATATGGTGTATTAATCATGATTTGTGACTTACTTAGCATTATGTGTAAACTAGGCCACTATGGTTGCTCAACAAATAACAGAATAACAGAGTTGGAAGGGATCTTGGAGGTCTTCTAGTCCAACACCCTGCTCAGACAGGAAACCCTATACCATTTCAGACAAATGTTTGCCCAATCTCTTCTTAAAACTTCCAGTGTTGGAACATTCACAACTTCTGGAGGCAAGTCATTCCACTGATTAATTGTTCTAACTGTCAGGAAATTTCTCCTTAATTCTAGATTGATTCTCTCCTTGATTAGTTTCCATCCATTGCATCTTATCTTGCCTTCAGGTGCTTTGGAGAATAGGTTGATCCTCTCTTCTTTGTGCCAACCCCTTAGATATTGGAACACTGCTATCATGTCAGCCCTAGTCCTTCTTCTCATCAAACTAGACACACCCAATTCTAGCAACTGTCTTTTATATGTTTTAACCTCCAGTCCCTAATCATCTCTGCACTCTTTCTAGCGTCTCAACATCTTTTTTACATCGTGGTGACCAAAACTGGATATAGTATTCCAAGTGTGGTCTTACCAAGGCATTATAAAGTGGTATTAACATAAATAATGATTAAGATAAGCAGTGATAGTTGTGACATGGCTATATAAATACTGGGTTTGTCTCTGACACACTTAAAGAATCAGGCTAGCTTGCTGAGTTCAGGATTAGGGTGTGAGAGATAAATAACTGGCTTCTAACACTTCACCCCTTCCTCATCTTCTTCAGTCTTGTTCATTTTATTGCCACATTAATCCCCATGGAATGAACACTTTCATGCACATTTAATTTAACAAACACTTTATCCGGTTTCAAAGAAGTGTGACATCAGAAAGTGTTCTAATCTTCCCTGTCCTCCAGCAGATACAAATCATTATGATTCACTTCCAAATGTAGAGCTAAGCATTCCTAGAAGTATAAAAGCAAATGATAATTAAGATCAGAGATACGATACACACTCCTAAATGGAGGAAGATAATCCCTTTGATATCAATGGACAAAGACCTAATGTTCTTAGTTATTTAATCTTCTGTACATTTTAATCTCCTTGCTTTAATGTAGCCTCGGGTTTATTTACTTTTATTAACTGTTTTTATTTTATATGCTGTAATGTTTTTTTAAGACTTGCTGTAATTTATTTTCATGTTATTTTACTTTTAAAAGTTATTTTTGGATCTTGTTGAAGAGCAGGTATAAAACAAATAAAGACATGCCTAAATTAATCTTTAGGCACAAGCAAAAAAACATTTTTAAGGCCAAAGAGAAAAAGTTCTAAGATCTGTAGGAGGCAGACTTTCCATATGTATTACTTTTTGTATCAAATGTTTACTTTTTTTTTGCTTTTATGGTAAGCATAATGTCAGTAATCTTTTCATGCAAACAAAAACATGATCTAAAGTTTTGTTGTCCCAAGGAATTAAAGGGCAAGGTGTACTTTCAGTTGGTTCCGCATTGAACACATGAAATTCACTTGTAGTCAATACCACGTCAAACATGAGTAGGTGAGTAATACCATTCTTTCCTAGCAAGGAAGATAAAACAACAAATCAGAATTTCAGAACTGAGAAAGATAGGACTGTCTTTATTTCATTGCCAAGTTGCACGTTTAGAATAATCATCAGTTGTGTGCCTGCAAGTTGAGTCACGACAACTGGACTTCTTTTCTTCCTGGTTCAAAGTATTTCCCTGCTTGTCCAAGTAACTTCTTGGACTCAGCATCAATCTCAGCATGTTGGTTAGAGGGAGCCCATACATAGGGGGAGTCTTCTAGGGTGGTTTCATTTCTCCCCTAATCTGGAGAGGCTCCTTAGATGAGCAGGCAGAGAGTATTAAGGGTCATTGCTCCTAAATGCTTTCTCCTGTGTGGGGTGGATCATGAATTGTGTCTTTCTTGGTGAACCTGTGAAGTGGTCTTGATTTTTCCTGGGACTGATGCAAGAGGAGCATTTAAAAATGGGGCAGATGTTGTGTTTGAGGCCTCCACCACTACTGAGGGAAGGATTTTCCACTTTGGATAAATGGGTTCCTTCACTCCTCTCTCAAAGGAGTCCTTGGTGGCTCAGGCTGTTAAATGCCTGCTCTTAAGATCCAGCTGTCTACAATTACTGTAGGCTCGAATCCCACCAGGCTCAAGGTTGACTCAGCCTTCCATCCTCTCGGGGTAGGTAAATTGAGGACCCAAGATTGTTGGGGGCAATAAGCTGACTTTGTAAAAATGCCGCTTAGTAATAAGCAGGCATATACAATGGAATGAAGGCTATTGCTGAGCGCATTGGGTTGTGCTCCAAAAATTGTAAGCCGCCCTGAGTCTTCAGAGAAGGGCGGCATATAAATGTAATTTTAAAAAAAAAACCATGGCCACCTTCTAACACAGTTGGAAGCCATTCCTGTGGTAGGAGGGTTCACCAAAATATTAATAAGAATTAGCAACTAGGAATCTGATAGTGAGCAGATGACATTATTAGCCCTTTTACTGTACTTTACCCCCTGTTGCCACCCAGCAACACTACTATAAATCACTTGTTAAGAAGATTAGTTACCATCCAGGGAGTCATAAGGATTACAAATAGCTAATTAAGGACCCATCCTTTCTTTCTCCCCCACCAAATTAAACATCTAAAAAGTCCTTGGGTGATATTTCTTTTAATATCAGATCTGACATTTTGAGGCAATGTAGCTAATATTTACTGTGTTTGTCTTTCCAAGTAAGAGTAATCTGCATGTTGTTATTTTGGCTTTGTGTGACAAATTGCTGGAATATCATGTAAAAAGGAAATACGATGTGCCAGTGCTGCTCCTTCAGCTACAGATATCTTCTCTGTGCACCCACATCAGCTTTGCAAATCATTCGCATTTCAAGATGTGCATGATTGCGGTTCTTCCTTGACATTCCAGTGACATACATAGTAATTTGGGGGGGAGGAGAAGAGATTCTTATTGTAGAGAAAGAGAATGCAATTAGATATTCTAGGATGTTTATCCTAACTAATTGCAGGAAGGCTAGCCATGTCTTAATAAGGTGCTAATGTTCCCATGGAAAGAGCGGGAAATGTGGTATATTATTCAGTGAGAGTATTTAGGAGGGGTTACTGTCAGTGATGGGATTCAGAGGTGGTATTCAGCAGGTTCTGACCAGTTCTGGAGAACTGGTGGCAGAAATTTTGAGTACTTCGGAGAACCAGCAAATACCACCTCTGACTGGAGATTTTACTGTATCCTTCCCCTGCCACGCCCACCAAGCCACGCCCACAGAACCAGTAATAAAAAGTGGGATTCAAACATTTTTACTACCGGTTCTGTGGGCGTGGCTTGGTGGGCGTGGCAGGGGAAGGATACTGTAAAATCTCCAGTTGGAGGTTGTATTTGCTGGTTCTCCAAACTACCCAAAATTTCCACTACTGGTTCTTCAGAACTGGTCAGAACCTGCTGAATACCACCTCTGGTTGACTGTCCAAGCCATGGTCTACTTTTCCCTACAGCTCTGAGATCTGAGCTGTAAGATTGCTCAATGAAAACAAAATTATAAAGGAAATTGTGCCATCTTGCAGTGATCCAGATTTTTGTAGCCCAGTTCAGCAGCATTATGATATAGAGACCCATAAAAGATTGGCATTATAGACTTCTAGAGAGCACAGAAAATATTGACGGAACTGAACATCTACGTGTTTGGGGATGGATTATCCCAGTTTTGTGAATGGCTTTGTAAAGATTAACCTGTTTTTAAATGTTTGCTTCTGAAAAATTGGGTTGGTTTTCTTAGCCTTTTGGTTAGTAAATTCCTCTGTAGCAATAGATAAGCTCATAAATGGGCCTACATTCACAGTTAAGCTCATGATTATCCATTTTCTACTAGCTGAGTAACCTCCAGGAATCTCTATCAAGCTGTCCCAATGGCCAGACACACCAACTATAACTGTGAACCCACATCAAGATCCACTTGGACCTCAAGCCAGTAAGAACCAATAACAGGAGATTTTGATCAGTGAAAGAAAACTGATGTGCTTTCATTGGTTGCACAAAACTGGTATACAAAGAAGATGAGAATTGCGGGGGTAATTCTTTATTCTGAATGAATGCTTCACTTTTTGTTTTTCATCCTCCTGAAAAAACTTGCATGCTCTATGAAGTGCATGTTATTTTTTGCCAACCAACTCTTCTATGCATGTATCTGGGAGTTACGCAGACTGTTGTAATGCCCAAATTTAAGATGTAAATTTTAAAATTCTGTAATAAACCTGCTTCACATTCCCACCGCCATTTCAGTGATAGAGAATAAATGAATAAGGGCGGCTGAGAAGAGATGCAAGACCAAGGAAAGCTGTTGTTGCTCTCCTTTGAATTGTTCCTATTAGTGATAGCAAGTAAACTCATTTTAATAGTTATTTGAGAAGAATCTGGTATCCGTTAGCCTCTAATATCTGTTCAATCAAAAGTACACCATTGCAGCATTTTAGGTTATTTGCGTAAAAGTGTTATTGTACAAATAATACCATCTGCACCTTCTGCATAATGATATTACTGCATACAATTATGGTACATTGGGATAAATATAACTGCCTCATCTTAAGTACTTCAGATCCAGTGGACATGACCATTGTTTGGGAAGACTGTCAAACAGAAATTTACTCTGTTGCACCTAGTTTGCTAAGATTCACTAAAGCAAGGATTCATTATATGTTTTAAGTCTTTGCTTTTGGGACTGTGAACCAAGCAATCTGTGAAGAGATGGATGGAGGAATAGATGGATATTTATTTATTTATTTATTTATTTATTTTATTTTATTTTATTTTATTTGACTTGTATGCTGCCACTCTCCAAAAGGACTCGGGGCGGCTCACAGATAAAAACATAGAACAATAAATAATTTTAAAAAAGATTAAACCTAACAAGCCAAATCCAACAGTAAAACCCAATTAAAATTCCCACGCTCCCTCAAAGGAGGTCAGTCCAGCCCAGCCTGTAAGAACAACCAGGTTTTTAGATCGCACCGGAAAGAGGAGAGATTGGGGGCCAGCCAGAACTCAATGGGTAGTTGATTCCATAAGGCGGGAGCCACTACAGAATAGACCCTTCCCCGGGGCACTGCCAGCTGACATTGTCATGCGGATGGCACCCCAAGGAGTCCCAGCCTGTGTGCTCGCACAGGGCGATCAGTATTTGATGTCGGCAGGAAACGCTCCCGCAAGTACCCTGGACCCAAGCCATGAAGGACTTTGAATGTTAATACCAACACCTTGATATGATAGATAGATGTGTGTGTCTATGTGTGTGAGAGAGAGAGATGGAGGGGGGGGGAATTTTCTGTCCCTTCAAATCAGTCATTACTCTTTCTTGGACAAGTTCATGTATTATTGTTATTATTTTTGCAAGATTTTGAAAATAGTTTGCCCTTTGAGCCTAAGGTGGACTAAAACTCAAGATCTCCCAGTTACTACATGGTACATTATACCAACTGGTTCTCTCCAATAAATTGCAGTTTCTGGTTTTAATATGAGCCCAGGAATAAGTCCTTCCTCCCTCTCTTTCCTCTCATCCCCATCCCAGCTTGTTACTATTCCAGTAGACTTGAGAGGCACAAGGTACCTCTTCTCTTTCTCCTCTGATCTTGCTCAAGCTGAATGCCCAGCAAGGTTTTAGCATTGCTCCCAAGTCAGCACTGTACTGTTCTATCCTTACCATTGTGACACTTTGTTTCCAGCTCTGCTGTGGCATAACACAACAGCAAGTCCATCAAGTTAAAGGACAGGACATTTTCCCTTCAGAAGGCACTTCCACTTCCCTATTCCTGAGCTCCTGCCACTCTTGATGAGCATTTACAGAGTTTTTGAAAGTAGTCTGCAATGAATGGAGGAAGGAATGGTCCTTACAGCAATCATGGTACTTTATAATAATAATATTTTTTAAAAAAACTACCCACCGAAGAAAAACACTTGGGCCTATGGAGGAAGTGCTGAAGGGTTTGAAGGGACATCTTCAAAATATTCCTGTTTGGGGAGTGAAAATTTATTTATTTATTTATTTATTATTTGAACTTGTATGCCCATCTCCAAGACTCGGTGGCTCACAACTAAAAAACAAAGACAATAAATACATTAAAAGCGATTAAATTAATTACAAGCCCAAATACTAAAACCAATTACAATAATAACATTAAAATCCATCCTCCCCAAGGAGGGGTCACAGCCCGGTTGGTCAAATAACCAGGTCTTTAACTCACGGCGGAAGGTGCGGAGGCCAGGGGCCAGACGGAGCCCCAAGGGCAGTTGATTCCAGAGGTCAGAGGCTGCGACAGAATAGGCTCGCCACCGGGGAACCACCAGCTGGCATTGACCCGCCGACGGGACCCCGAGGAGTCCTTGCCTATGCTCGCACAGGGCGGCCAGCATTTGATATTGGAAGAAGACGCTCCCTTAAATATTGAGGACCCATGTCGTGAAGGACTTTGTATGTCAAAACTAAAACCTTGAATCTCACCCGGAGCGCAACTGGCAACCAGTGCAAGCAGCACAGGAGGGGGTTAACATGGGAGAACCGGGTAACTCCCATCACTACCCGTGCCACCGCATTCTGCACCAATTGCAATCTCCGGATGGTATGCAAGGGCAGTCCTAAATAGAGAGCATTGCAGTAGTCGAGTCTAGAGGTAACAAGGGTGTGAGTGACTGTGCGCAGGGCGTCTCGGTCCAGAAAAGGGCGAAGTTGTCGAACAAGGCGGAGCTGGGCAAAGACCCCCTGGCAACGGCCCCCACCTGCTCCTCCATCCAGAGCCGTACATCCAGGAGGACCCCCAGATTCTGTGCCCTATCCACAGGGGGCAACACCTCTCCCCCTATGGCCAATGATGGACAATCCTGACTGGGCTGAGACGCCGATATGCACAGCCACTCAGTCTTGGCCGGGTTGAGTCGAAGCATGTTCCTGCTCATCCAGATTCGTACCGAAAACAGTGGTTGTGGTGAACTTCCCTTTATAATAGTATTCCAAGTTCCAGGAGCCTGTGTGTAAGTATATGTATCTGTATATTACATGTACATGTATAAGTACATCAGAGGTGGTATTCAGCAGGTTCTGACCAGTTCTGGAGAACCGGTAGCAGAAATTTTGAGTAGTTTGGAGAACCAGCAAATACCAACTCTGACTGGCCCCACCCCTATCTATTCTCTGCCTCCTGAGTCCCAGCTGATCGGCTGGGTCTTCTTTTGTTGCCCTGAACAGGAGAACGGAGCTGGAAAGCAGGTTAGTGGGGTGGGGAGGGAATGGAGATTTTACAGTAACCTTCCCCTGCCATGCCCACCAAGCCACGCCAACCAAGCCACGCCCACAGAACCGGTAGCAAATATTTTTGAATCCCACCACTGATGTACATGTATATATGTGTGTGTATGTGTGTGTGTGTGTGTGTGTATTTGTGTCACAGAGGACAAAACCTGAGACATTTATGTAAACCCTTCAAGCATCAAGAGAAGAAAATAGAGTATATGATGAGAATGGAAAGGAGGAAAGAGAAAAGGAAATAACCTGTTCAAGGGAAGGGTGCAGGAAGAGGCATCCAACCACATCAGTCAAATACAAGTATTTGTGGCAATAATTTCAGTAACAGTTGCCAGATGATCAGAGGCTTTGGTTCAAGAAAGGGGGATTTGAAGGCTCATGTGCAGCAGTTCTTATAACAGATTTTAGAATTCTTGGTGGGGAAAGTATGTTTTAAAGTATTCCCGTTTGCCTTCTTTCAAGCAGCGCCTGGGCAAGTTTGTTCATCACTACTTTATTCAAACCCCTGGAATTTTGGGCACCACTTTTGGGGAGGAAAAAAGGTATTAATTAAATCTGCCTTTGACTAAACTGAGTTCAGAGAGGGAAAATGATATGGCATACGTATATTTATAGAATTAAAGTACTGGGTTCTATTTAAGTTCAAGTTCCACGGTGAATATAGAAAAGTGGTTGGCTTAAAGATAGGGTGGAGAAATGTAAATGAGAAACAGGAGTGATTATTTTGTTAATGGGGCAATGATTAAGCACTGGCACACAGGGCATGGATTTTCCATCACCCAAGTTTAATCAACACTGGATGCCCTCCTGAAGGTTATTCTTTAAGTAAACTTAAATTAATTTTATATAATAGCTAAACAGAGAAAGTTACTTATCTCAAGACACCTCTGCCTAAATGAAGTTAAGAGCCCCATTTGACATTAACAGTTTGTAACGGAAAATCTTTTAAATCTTGCATTTTTCTTAGCTGAAAAACTGTTAGTTTCTAGTATAAGAGGAAACCTTCTGGCATGTGTGTTCATCTTGACAGGACAAGTCTAAATAAATAAATATTCATTCATTCACCATATCTGTATGCCACCAATTTCATTTGACTCTTGGTTGCTTACAAATGTCCATCATCCATTCAACAATATGAAACATCCACAATAAATACAAAATATTTCATTTAGTTTTATCAAATTGAAATGTTCAATTCAGTAATAAATATTTAAATCTTCTCAGTTCAGTATAATGGGCCCAGTAAAGCTTCTGATAGTATCATCCATGCAATGCATATGAATTTGGGCTATCTCTCCGGGAGAGAGTGGGGTACAGAGTGGGCTTGACATGCAATGGTCCATGAGATCACAAAGAGTCGGACATGCCTTAGCAATTGAACAACAATAACATTTCTATTGGTAGGCTAGTAATTCCTAATGGTTATATCCCCTTCATTCATTCAGTTTATTTGGCATCAGCAACAGCACGTCCTTCCTACAGATAGATGAATAGGGCTCTTGGAAACTTCTTGCAATTCTTCTACTAGGAATTACAGGAACTGTAATCCCAATGCGCCCAGGGGGCACCATATTGGGAATTTTTCATTAGAAAGTATGAGGCATTTTATTATTGATATGAAACCTTAAAATATTTCATGGTCAAATTATCTTGTTTCAAGTATTCTGGGCTTATTTTTTTTAAAAAAACAGATTCGTGGCCACTTTCAGTGGATCTCTTATGAATATTTCAGTTGTTTCAATACTACGAAGGTCTTTCATTTTGTAGTTTTGAGTGAGTCAAAGTTCCCTCCCACAAACTACTTCCAGTCTATCTAGCAGAACAGTATGGATCAGTGACATATCTCCTGCTACTGGTTTGGACTGGCTGCAGTGATGAAGGAATGGTGTAATGAGAAACAATAGCACTGAAGTCCATGACCAGTTAGAAGACTGCTCACAGCTGCCTGCCTGCCTCATAAATTATTGCTGGTGCTTTTAAAAAATTCTTTGTTATCAGGAAGTTGAAGTTCACGTTTTACAAATGTGATGTAAAACTCAGGAATTAAATAAACACCAATCCCATATCCTGTATATGTCATTAGCTCTGGATCCTGCATACCAAGATGGAGGATCTTCATCTTCTCCAACAGGGTTTGACATAAGAGACCATCCCAAACTCAGCATTTATTTAAGAGTATGATGGGGAAACACTAATTAGGAATACTTATCTGATAAGCTCCTTTCAAAAAGGAAAAAAAGTCCTAATCACAAATGCAGTGATTGGTAACTGAAGGCCAATTTCCTCCCCTGCTTTGCCCCCGCAGGTGCTTTCTGTCCTTCTCTATTTTCCACATGTATACATGGATTGTATTTATCTAACAAAATCCACATGTTTAGGAATACTATAGTACTTTGAAGTCTTCTCTTCTTTCCCCCATCAGAGTCCTTTTCATTGGGAAGCTCAGTTTTGCCCCTCCACACCGCTGATTGTTTGTATAAAGCCCCCTCCCATCCCTCACCCTGGAGAAGATGGGATGGGTTTCTTGCAACCTGCCAGAGTCAAGTACAAGCATATTTCAAAGATCTCTCCTTGTTCTTGTTTTGCAGTCATATTTTATTTGCCAGTTGAAATGCTACCTAAGTTATCTCTAAAAACAACTATTACAGACTGTTTTAAAAAACAATGTTTAAAGAACTCTGGGCAATCTTTTAGGTCCTGGATACCACTGTGTAAAATCAAACAACAGCACAACTTTTCATTCGTCCAAAAGTGTATGGAATCCACAAGTTCACTAAATCTAATGAAACTGGAGTGAAAAGATTGCCAGGTCTTGTGATATCTTGCAAGAGACAATCTTCCACAAAACCTCATGAGATGGGAGTTGTTGAAATGCTATGTTTCTTTGCAAGGACCCTAAAATCAACACAGATCCCTAGGAATTGGCTAACTAGCAAGATTGGAGCCTTTTTCTATTTTTAAAAACTTCATCTTAACTAAGAGACCTTAAACTCTTAAATTACTGTAAAGCATCCACTAAATAGAAGAAGAATATGTACAGATTTTTTAAGTGGTTAACCAAAGAATGCATTGAAGAAATAAACATATACAGTATAAGGACAATATAAATTCACCTATAACTGTTCTTTTTCTTTCCCACAACACATTCTTTTCTCCCCCTTAAAGGCAGAAAAGCAATGATGAGGGCAGCATGAATCATATTCTTTGATCCTGATAGATCTGTACAGAGAGAGTGTTACATTTTTGTTTTTCTACCTTATGGATGCCCCTAGATCTGGCATCCCCCATCTTGGTAAGTTTCCATAACAGCAGCTCTAGAATATGAAAGAAATGTATTTATTTGTTCTTCAATGCTCAGCTTTCAATTCTCAGATCAATGCCATGACACTGAGACCTTAATCCTTTCTTGTAAAATCACTTTTGGTCTGGTTAATTTGGAAAGAAAATTACATGTACACAAGCAACCATATGTTTTACAGTTTCAGTTGGAATATGACAACACATATTTTTTTTAAAATGATAAATCCTGCTGAAGGAGACTGGTCCAGGTTACCAGTCCAGAATCCTTGCCTCAACAGCTGCAAATATTTAAAGAGACTGAACTAGATTCTATCATGTCTCATCTACTTTGAACCTTCTCCCACATTTCATTGAGTCCAAGCAGGCAAACAGAGATCTGCTTTTAATCCTTCCCCATTTCGCAATGTGTGAATCTGCTCTACAAAATGCCTGTTTATGAGCAAAAACATATTCTTTTGACTTAAAGTGTGTTTATTTCCCAATTCCTCTGGATTTTTTCTGCCGCCCAATTTCCTATATCCCATCCCACTCCTTTGATTCTTATTTCATAAACACAGCAAGCTTAGTGTTAATGATTCCATCATTTAGTAAGAAAACCAGTAAAAGACAATAATAAAAACAAGACAATGTAGTTATATAGTTGAGAAATAAAAGAGAAATCTAATGATTATAAAAACCATTGATAATTTTAAAAAGTTATGGATTAGTCTGTCAAGCCACTAAAAGTAGTTTTTTTTACCTTCAGTTGAATGCGGTTCAATGAATAGGAATGTCACCTAATAGCAATTATATATAATTTATGAATACTTAATAAAGTTAGCATTTATTTGCTAAACACATTTTAGTGGTTAAATGCTCAGCTGAGATTGGGAAGAATCAGCTTCTAGTCTTCGCTCAACAATAAAACTCACAAGGTGATTTTGGATAAGACCTTCTTGGGCCAAGCTCACTCAGAGTGTTGTTGTGAGAATAAAAGGAGGTGAAATCACCATATGCAGGCCACCTTTAACTCCCAGAGACAAGGGAGATTATAACTGCAATGAACAGTAATTTCATTTTTGTTATGTATGTAGGTTTGAATGTCATTGGTTTAGTTTGAATTGTTCTTGTAAAATGTCAAATATGATTGGTTTAAAAAGTGCGGGAAAACCCTGCACTCTGATTGGCTGGCAACTGCGGCTGCTGGCTATAAGTAGCAGCCACAGCCCAGCCAAATTGGGTCTGTTATGAGCTGTAGTCACTAATAAACTCTTCACTGAAGCACTCCGCGTCTGACTCTTCACGCAAATTTAACAATTTTTATTGTAAAATAATAAGATTACTATTTTTTGAGAAATGCAAGATAGACTAATTTCATGCGAATGATTATCAGATGATTCAAAATTCTATCTATTTATGCTCTAGTTACTTGTCTAAGAATAATAGTCTAATAATGCTTTTACCCTTAAGGCTAAATTTATTTATTTATTCGATTTGTATGTATGTATCCCTGAGTTTAATTGAAAAATCATAATTTTAGAAGTTAAGAAGTAACTGTAAATTTACAGACCAGCATTGTTTTTCTTTCATAATTGATATTTGGAAAACTGCAGATAACTTAATCCTATCAAAGAAATGTTCATTCTCTCCCGTATTAACTCCACCACTTTCAATTCTCTATTTTGTCCAGCAGAAAGATCACACTTAATATCTACCCTCTACAAACTTTTTACACAAATGTAGTTGAATTTGCTAGCAACTCAAAGCATTTAACTTAACATGCAAGAAACATTTTTTCCTACAACAATCTCTCTTTGGCAAAGCCATAGAATACTTTACTGCCACGTCTTAGTTGAAAATGGGATCATGCCAGGAATGAGATAAGTGCAGACAGCCTTGACTGGGAAAACAAATATGCTTTCTGCAGAAGAAATCGTAGGCTTTAGCAGGAGTCACTTTAATTTTAAAAACACAGCAACAAAGAAGGACATTTATCAGGTGCTGGGAAGATGACGATGATGATCCAGCATCTCACTTTTAAGAAATACATTCACTTGAAACAATTGGGAACAATATTAGCAAACAATTCATGGGAATAAATGCTGTGAGATATCCAGGATTTTGATGCCTCTTTCAAAATGGAATAGGATGCTAAACAAGCAATCTCGAAATCCTTTACCAGGACTGTACAAATCTTCCCAATAAATGTTTTGCAACCTCTCTTCAAAACATTAAGGCAGCTGCCACTTTTTCCAGAGGAATGTACCTGTGAAGACCCCTGGCAGCAGCTTCCAAATCAGCCAGGGAAGCCTTGAAGAAGCGAAAAAGGTTTACTGGTTCAAACACAAGGTTCAGGACGTAGTCTGGTATGCTGTGAAGCAGCTCATTGCACAATTGTACCTTTTGGTGGTAATTATTGCCTGCCATACAAGGTATACTTTCCATTGGTTAATAATCCTTACACAGACAGCACAAAAAAAACTAAAGTTCACCTCCTGTTATTTTTTTCCCTACTTACTTCAAAACTACTTATTTGAAAAGCTGCATGCCTCTTTGGGTGAGGAGTTTTATGACCTGAACTCTACTCTTCTCACCATAAAAGACTCTAAGGAAATAAATGTCCATGAGGATGAGGAACACATTTGGTAATCTTAACAAGATGAATGGTTACAGGAACTGGGCATGGCTAGTCTAGTGAAGAGAAGGACCAGGGGAGACATGATAGCAGTCTTCCAATATTTGAGGGGCTGCAACAGAGAGGAAGGGCTCAAGCTATTTTCTAAAGCACCTGTAGGCCAGACAAGGAATAATGGATGGAAACTGAACAAGGAGAAATTCAACCTGGAAATAAGGAGAAATTTTCTGATAGTGATAGCAATCAACCAATGGAATAGCTTGTCTTCGGACATTGTGGGAGCTTCATCACTTGAGAGTTTCAAGAAGAGACTGGACCGCAATCTGACAGAAATGATGCAGGGTGGGGACTAGATGATCTACAAGGTTCCTTCCAATTCTGTTAATCTGTTAAAGAAACATGTGCTTTCCACTCCAACAAATAGTTCTGAAGCATTACCTGGAACCCACATTCAACAGGAGATTTGACAGAAAGGTCAGGCTTGTGGACAGACTGCCAAGTGTACACTTCATATGTGCAGAGGAAAGAAGCCTCAAGCCAATCCCTGTGAGGATCTGCAAGGGGGAAAGTTGTATGGTGATGCCAAATGTCAGATTCGAGTAGCCAAGAGTTGCGTTTGTAGATGATGTCACTGCATGCGTTGTCTTTGAAATAGTTATGGTTTGTGGCAATTGATACTGAGATACGTAATTTATTTTTATTATTCCTGTGTAGTTTCTGGTCATTGATTAAATGAATTCATTGTTGTTATTGCTTCTTTATTGGGCTCAGTCTTGTGATGGTTTGTTCAGGCAAAAGCTGTAGAAAATGTGGTTGGTCTTCAATTCTATTGTTATAAGAATATTCTGCAAGTTAGGCAGTGGGTAGCACATGGAATGATTATCATTCCTGTAATGTATGCAGAGTTAATCTAATTGGTTCTAGAAAATATGCAGAGTTCAATCTGATTGGTTGTTAAAATGGCGGGAAATCCGAATACCACCATTGGCTACAAGCCATGGCAGCCGGCTATATAAGCTGCCGAGACCAAGCCATTCTGGTGTAGTTCTGAGCTGTAGTCACTTATTAAAATGAGCTGAAGCACTTCATGTCCTGTCTTCTTCCGAACTTAACAATTCCCACTTACTTTTGTGATCCTAAGACACAAAAATCAGACACTCTGAACTTGAGCTTGTTCCTTTTGTTTTCAGTGGTGAAACACTGAGAACATTCTGAGCTTTGTAACTTCAAAACCATTTTCTGGGTATGAAAGTTTTGTCCTGAGCTCAGAACTTCTTTTGTTCCTATTATTTTGGCACAATCTTACAAACAAGCTAAGAAAGTGAATGCAAATCAAGTTTGAAGCTGCTTTTCTGACTAACCCAGTTACGCACAAACATTCCCAGAATACCATAAGCCAGCTACAGGACTTAAAAGCCAGTGGGGATGGATTGATCCAAGTAAGCAGCATTGTCAGTTTGAATATGAACATGTCTAATTGGTACATTTTTGCTCAGAGCAAAAAAGCAAGTAGCAACTTGGATTCTGATGTGCTTCCCTTCACACCCTCTGCTACAACCTGGAGGAAAAAATAGCAATATGAAAACCTTCCTTTTAACTAAGAGGAGATGACTGTTTCCTAAGAAATCTGTTGAAAAGCTTGGAAATTAAGATTTCTCATGTTAAGTGAATTCAACTCTACCTTCAATGACATGCATATGCAGCAAATGTGGCTGAAGTTTTGTTACACCCAGCTGGAGCCATTTCTAGAAGAATGTGTGCCTCAAATCTTACTGCCTAAAGTTGTTGGGAGTCCTGAAAAACAACTCCTGCATTTAAAACCTTATTCATGCTGTATTAAAATGCTGTTAATATATTTAGGTTTATTTTAGTAGAACTCTAAAGGGGTCCAGAAAGCACAATGCTGCCATTATAAACAAAATCTAATAGCTTTATTCCTACTGTGGATAAAGCAGGATCTTTGACTAATTTATTTCATTGTATTATTTCAATATATTATCCTGCCTTTTTACATAATTAATCCATACATTGGTATGAAACTACAAATACAATAATCAGTGAAGGCTAATTTCCATGTAATTATCATATAACAAATATATAGAAATAGAGTCTTTCAGAATAATTGGGGTTGATCTGAGAACCAAGGACACATTCAGTGTCTTTGGGACAAATGGAATGCAGGACAGAGATAGGGAGACACAACAGTGGACTGGGCACCCAAAAATGTTCCCCAGGTGGGAAGAAAGGAAGATAAAGGCCAGAAACACATGCACATTTATGCATGCAGCACATTTATGTGTACAGCACATTTATGCATGCATCATGGTCAGGCAACAGTATCTGATAAATTTTTAGTTAATCTTATACAGTATTCTAAGTATTCCAGTCTGAAGCAAACCATTGAGAAGACATCTCCAATGATTTTTTTTAATGAAACTTGGCAGAAGGTTGAAAGTTAGGAGTTAGAACATTCTCCGTTACCTGAAGTAAATGCTGCACTTTGCTTTACATTAAAACAAATCCAGTAATTGGCATGTTTGGTATCTAAATGGGCTTTTAACCTACTCCCATTTTGATACTGTTTGATTTAGCTCTGATATGAAACAGAAATTGTATTGACCTGGTCCTCTATTCTGATCACATTTGAACTGGCCAGTTCAGCTCTAAGGAGAATGTAAAATAAAACAATTCAAGATTAGTCCCTTAACGTCACAGAATTTTAGAGTTGAAGTTATCAGATTCAACTCCCTGCACATTACTACATTCACCCCGATATATGATTATCCAGGCAGTGTCTGAAACTCTCCACTAGAAGGAGAAGAAAAATTTCAAGGGGTAAGCTGTTCCACTGATTGACAGCTCTTATCATCCAGTTAAAAGAAACTTAGCCATGGGATTGCAGTTTTACATCTTGGTTTCTCTCCCAGAGGTACTTAGTACATATCGGAATTTCAGTGGAATTTCCCAGACTTATGGTATTGGGTAACTTAACCTTCCTTCCTCCCCTAGGCATGAAGTCTGAAGCATCTCAAGAGTTCATGGCCACAGAACCATGACCAGGTCATTGAGGGCTTGATATATAGTACATCAGAATCACATACTGTATTAGATCTGGCTTTTGTCTCAGGGCAGTGATGACATGATCTGGATTGGGAGCATATTAACATCTGCCCTTGTTATTGTCAGGTAACCTCTGATTGGCATGGAGATATCCTCTGCTATTCCCTACTATAAGAAGGCTGGACTCGACTTGACCTGATGGGTGCTATTCAGTTTCAGAGAGAATTAGGGAAATCCCTCAGGCTCAGGATCTAATACACAATTCAGCTGAGTTGCCTTAAAATGAAAGGGTGATATTAGCCTTAGATTGCATTGGGTTAGTGCAGCTTTTCCCCTGTTCATGCATCCATGGATTCCCTTGATTCTCAGAGGGCATCAGGGAATGAAATAGCAAAATAGATAACCAATGGAGGAAGACTGTGATCAAGTCCCTTCAGACACAGCCTATATTAAGGTCTATGCTGGGGCAATAAGAGTGGCAATATTTTTTCTCTTGTGGCATTCACAAATTGCCACCAAGGGTCCTGTTTAGGATGGCCTAGTCCCTGTTAGGGAGGAAATGGTCAAAGGAGCATCTAAGATGCTCCTGGGAAAACTATTCCAGGAATCCAATGAATAAAATCACTTAAATCCATTCTGATGATGCACAACTATATATCTCAGTCCTAAATGTCATGCTGTCAGTTTTGTCTCAGTATTTAGAGGTTATGAAGATCTGGGTGGGGAAAAAGAAACCCAGACTCAGTTCAGACAAGTGATTATACAATTGTAACAAGTGATTATACAAGTGATTATACATTTGGGAGCCACTGGATTTTGGAGATTTTCCATCCTTTCATGAACTATCCCTCAATGCACAATCTGAGAGTTTTTGGAGTCATAGATTCTGCTTGCGGAACAGGTGGCAACCATAGCTAGGAGAACCTTTGCCCAAAATTCAACTTACATGCCAGTTACACCAACTGATGGATCAGTAGGTGATACTCACAAGTCAGTCATATTTTAGTAATCTTTAGGTTACTCAATACGTTCTACATAGGACGGCCCTTGAAGAACACTCAGAAGCTAAAACTAGTTATGAACCCACCTCCATTTACCAAGGTAATAGTATCACATGAGATACACTACCTACCAATCGGCTTTTGGCTACAGGTCTACCCTCCTAAGAGGATAGACTTGATCAAACAGGATTTGCATACACTGGGTCCTATTTCTAAAATAGTGAACCATGGCATGACCAAGGATGGGTGCCTTTTATAACACTGCACCTGCCTGGAAGATAGCATATCCCCCTGCCCACCTTACCCACAGATCCAGATGGCTCCATTTCTTACGTCATCCAAAACCCCCTCCATTGGGCATTGGGCTAGGATGTTAAGAGAACCATCAGTATATGTTAATATGTGTGAGGTAAATTTTAAGCCCAATATTGTAAATGTTTATACAGGTATTCCTCAACTTACAACTACAATCGAGCCCAAAATTTCTGTTGCTAAGTGAAACATTTGTTGAAATGTGTTTGAATATTAGTAGCTCAGATTGGTAGTTAGGCTGTTGGTTTGAGCCTGGCAATTTGGTTGCAAACGTTTCATCACCATTCGAGATGTTGTCAGTGCGCTTTGAAGGGAAACATTTTTAGATGAGTTTTGTCCCATTTTACATTTTTCTTGCCAGAGTTGTTAAATAAATCACTGCAGCTGTTAACTTAGCAATGGGGCAGGGGGTTGGACTAGATGACCTACAAGGTCCCTTCCAACTCTGTTAATCTGAATCTGAAGGTGGAAAGTGAATCTGGTGTCCCCATTGACTTTGCTGGTCAGAAGGTCGCGAAAGGTAATCCCATGACCCCGGGACACCGCAACCGTCATAAACATGAGTCAGTTGCCAAACATCTGAATTTTGATCACATGACCATGGGGATGCTGCTATGATCATAAGTGTGAAAAATGGGTCATAAGTCACTTTTTTCAGTGACGTTATAAGTTTAAACAGTCATTAAATGAACTGTTGTAAGTTGAGAACTACCTGTAGTGGTTTTCTTGCACTATTTGGACTTTATTTTTGTTCTTCATATTTTTTATTGTCAGCTGCCCAGAATTATTTGTGCGCACTGTTCTATTCAGTAAGGTCACCTCCTTTTTCAATAATTCAGAAAATACCAGATAAGGAATTTGCTTTGTTGAACCCAAGACACACAGCAATTGATAGAGGAAAGTTATAGCATTTCCAATAAATGATCCACATGATCCCACGCTGCTGAAAAATTGACCTGCTGGTCTATTCTTTCCCTTTGCCTTAGGTTTTTGAGAGTTGGGTTTTTTGTTTTGCAATGATAAAGGAAATAGATACAGTGTTAGAAAGAGATGGGTCGATTATAAATGGATCATAATGCCATGGCAAGCTTCACCTGCTGAAATCTCCTTTTCTATACAGCACAAAAGTCTCTAGGAAAAATATCTAGCCCAGAAAAGAAATGTGAAAATAATTCGCAATAGCACAAAATGATATAGGTGAGGGGGGAGAACTCACTAAGAATAGAATAGAATAAATAGAATAACAGAGTTGGAAGGGACCTTGGAGGTATTCTCACTGACTTCCAGCAGGAAATTTCTCCTTCTCTCCTTGATTAGTTTCCATCCATTGCTTCTTGTCTTGCCTTCAGATGCTTTGGAGAATAGGTTGACTCCAGGGGTGGGATTCAACCGGTGTTACTACCGGTTCGGTGAGAGTGCATTTTGTGCGCGCCTGATGCGTGCTGTGCACGCGTGTACAACATTTGCAAAAAACCATCAGCTGACAAGTGCTGCACGTGGGTGCACAGCATTTGAAAATCCTTTTCTTTTCTGCTTTTTCAACCTCAGCTGTGCCACGCAAAGCAGCTGAGGTTGAAAAAGCAGGAAATAAAGGATAGCCAAGAGCCTGGGCAGGCAGGTGGGCCAAAGAGACAACCAAAAGGTCGCCGCAGTGAACCACTTCAGTGTCTGCTGCTCTTCAGAGCTACCAGTTCTATAGAACTGGACCGAACAGGTAGCATCCCACCCCTGCTTGACTCCGTCTTCTTTGTGGCAACCCCTGGGATATTGGAACACTGCTATCATGTTACTCCTAGCCCTTCTTTTCATCAGACTAGACATACCCAATTCCAGTAAGTTCCAACTGAGGCATGCTTATTGTAAGCCTCAATATTTAGAAGTGAGCAAATTAACTGGGGGGGGAGAAGCCATGGCCAAGTAACAGGGTTATAGATAAATAAATAAAAACATTTGTCATGTTCTAAAATATGAGTCTCTTGCTCTCCCAAATAATTGAATGTCTTGGAAAACCTGATCATGTGGATTATAGGCAGTCCTTGACTTACAACCACAATTGACCCCAACATTTCTGTTGGTAAGTGAGACAGCTGTTAAGTGAATTTTGTCCCATTTTACGACCTTTCTTTTGCCGCTATTGTGAAATGAATCACTGCAGTTATCAAGTTAGTAAGACGGTTGTTAAGGAAATCGGGCTTCCTCATTGACTGTTGTCAGAAGGTCACAAAAGGGGATCACATAGTTTTCAAAACTGGGGTTCTCCTGTCCAAGCATAAGCAAGATCACTCTCTCCTATCCAGGCCAGAAAATCTTTTCAAAACATGGATCTACTTTAGTCTATGTTTTCAAAATGCTTTCCGGTTCCCTCTTGGATGGAGAGGGAGATAAGCACAATTCCCTTTGTTTCTCTCAAATATCATCAAAACTGGTGAATTAGATATTTTTAAGATTAAATGATACCCATGAGTCATCATTTTACTTTTCTTTATTGTAATTTATATGGCAACCCACTCATACCTGACCCTGGAAAGCTAGCAATCATTAAAACAAAAGATTTAAAAAGAACAAACATTATCACATTACTTTTAATACACTTTAACTATTCAAACATACATAACAAGACGAGGAATTTCTATTCTATTGACAGTAAAACTACTCTTATTTTCATAAGTGATAATATGAGGTACTATGTAAAAGACTCTGGGATATTGAAATATGAGGGGGGAAAATCAAGGATGTTTTAATAGCCTGCACTTGGTGGTGCAGGCTGTTAAACACCTAGCACTTAGTTCCAGCTGCCTGCAATTAGTGCAGGCTCAAATCCCACCAGGCTCAAGGTTGACTCAGTCTTCCATCCTCTCGGGGTAGGTAAACTGAGGACCCAAGATTGTTGGGGGCAATAAGCTGACTTTGTAAAAATGCCTCTTAGTAATAAGCAGGCATATACAGTGGAATGAAGGCTATTGCTGAGCGCATTGGGTTGCACTTCAAAAATTGTAAGCCACCCTGAGTCTCCGGAGAAGAGGGGCATATAAATATGAATAAATAAATAAATAAATAAATAAATAAATAAATAAGGATAACAATGCAAACATCCTTCATATGATACATAGAGAGTTTTCCAAAAGAGCAGATTGCCTCCTTTATTCATTATGTTGATAGTCTAAGAAAACATTACTATTTTCCTTGGCATCTCACATTCCACTGAATTCCAGAAATATTCCATAATACTAAAATATTATTCACTCTCCCTTAGTACCCTGCTTAGTACTCTGAGTAAATATATATTCCAGTCAAAGTTCATTTTAAATGAAATTCACAAGATGCTTATAAAAGGAGAACCTACATTATAACTCAACCTACAAGTTCTGATTACCAGGGGGAAATTCCTATTAAAATATTAACACCATAAATTGTGGTACCTGTAAAATCTATATTGAGATTGTGTCACCATGTTATGCAGAATTGTGTTAATTTAGGACAGGAAAAATCACTCTATGTATGAATAAGGTGATAAGGGTGATAAGTTACACAGCTCTAGTAACCCTTTGCCTGGCAAGCATACTGCAGCTCTGGTGGACAGATCCGTATAAACTCTGGAACCTCTGGGACTTCTAGAGCAGTGGTCCCAAACTTTTTGGGCACCAGGGACCGCTTCCATGGAGACAGATTTTTCTGCAGAATAGAGGGGGCATTATTTTATGTGCTGCCTGCATCCCACAGATGGGGCTTTGCTTGCTTTTGCAGCCTGGTTTCTGGCATGCCGTGGGCCAGTTCTGGTCCATGGACCAGGGGTTGGGGACTCATGTTCTAGAGAATGATAAAATACATAGCATTGATGGTTGATTTCATAGATATTACAGTTAGAATGTACTTGCATCAATGGAACTAAAATAATAATAATCATAGAGAATCCTAAGTCAGCTCCTTATTTGGATGCAAAGTTTATGTGAAATTGTATGTTTCAATGAATCCCTAAGTGAGCAGAAAGGACACAATCTTGACATGATTTAAATTTCAATATTGAATCTTTCTGAAATTTGAATGCATATTGTCAGAGCGCGCACAATGTGACTAGGTGAGACAACCCAGGAGCAAATACAGTAGACAGAGGTTTGTATTTACATATAGTGGTTTTATCTCTACCAAAACTTTGAGACAAGCCTTGAACAAACAGCAATCAATAATCAGCTGCAGCATGGAAGCACACATGGAGAGAGAGATATGCCCTCACAGGGCCTCTCTTATATTACAGCCTCTTAAAGTGGTAGCAGTCAAATAACCCTGCTGACTCATTGCTACCATTGCATCATTGTTACAGCGTTACAGTATTACAACATTACAGCAGCTGGTCAACTATTAAATCATCATTACCCTGACACATATTTTATTGTTTAAGTACAGGTAGTCCTCAACTTATGACCACAATTGAGCCCAACATTTCTGTTGCTAAGTGAGACATTTCTTAAGTGAATTTTGTCCCATTTTATGATGTTTCTTGCCACAGTTGTTAAGTGAATCACTGCTATTGCTAAGTTATTACCATGATTGTTAAGCAAATCTGGCTTCCCCATTGACTGTTGTCAAAAGATCACAAAAGGTGATCACATGACCCTGGGACACGCAACCATCCTAAATATGAGTCAATTGCCAAATATCTGAAGTTTGATCACGTGACCATAGGGATGCTGCAACAGTCCTAAGTGTGAAAAATGGTCATAAGTCACTTTTTTCAATGCAGTTGTAACTTCAAACCATCACTACATGAACTTGTTGTAAGTCAAGGACTACCTGTCCAGTGAATATGACAGACACAGAGCTTTGGACATCTTTCTGGTGAGTTTTTGACAATACCTCCTCTGGCAGAAATAACATCTTCCAAATATTTCCTATGCATATATTTAATATTAATATATAATTAATATATAATATTAATATTAAGTTAAAAGTCCTTCTGTTCTTAATTTTGGACTTTTCCCTACTTTTCTTTGCAGAAGTCTTCTCACTCACAAATAATCTTAGGCCTCTTCGCATGTGCTGCAAATTTGAAGTGTCATCATAGATTTTCATTAACATTCCAGTCTGGAAACTGTAAAATTCATTCCAAATCCTTTGCCTCTTTCTTATAAGTTCTTGGAGGTATGTTTTGAACTGTTCCCTTGCTAAAAATCCCTAACCCCTTTTCAGTTTCAAACTGTGGGTCCCCTCAAGGCCTATTGGAACTTCAAGACTAACAATCACCTGCATTTCAATTAGCATACAGCATCCAGTACTTTTTGGCAGTTGGATCTGAATAGCCTCACTTCCTGCCATATACTGTGCAGAAGAGCAGAGAGCAGTTGCACTGTACCAGTTTTTCTCTTCGATTCAACTAAAAACATTTTTCTTGGATCTTTTCTTTGAATTTTTGTTGCACAGAAAAGAATGACCAATTATGGGATGTTTCGGGGTATTAGATCCTGCAAGCACAGGTATCAACTTCAAAAGAATTTAACTACAGTATGCACCTATACTTTTAGGTGGTCTAAGCCAAGATGTACTTTATTATTATTAGCAATAGTCAAATTATAGTACAATTCTATAGATGTCTACTCAAAAGTAATCCCCACTAGGTTAATAGGAATTACGCATGGGAAAGGATTTGTCTAAGAGTTATGGCTTGCTGTAGCCTAGCTTGGCATGGGCACTTAAATGATTTTTTAGTTTTCTATTTTGTACAGGAAAAATATGTTATGATCTTTGCATAATTGGCTATGTTTATTTTTCCTTCAACAAGTAATTCTCCTTTCTGGGATCAACTGTCCCACTTCACCCTTTATATCTTTTAACTTCCTGGTGAAGAAGGGCAAAAATGGTTCAAGGAGTGCTCTCCCATTGTCCTACAACTGCAAGATACAGTACCCAAATCCCAAAGCTTGCTTTCGTGCTATTAAACCCACTTCTATTTTCCCTTTAGCTGGTAACTGTAACTGCTAATATGAGCTGAGAAAGACTGGCCAAGGAAGAGCAAGAGGCATGTGAATTGCTTTAATGGTTTAAGGTTTTGCTGTTGTTATCCCGGAAGGAGAATAGATAACAAAGCAGGGCTTCTTTGGCTCCATATCCTGTTATCTTCTCCTTTGCTCTTTCAATCCCAATAGAGATCAGAGCTTACGCTTTATTATTCGCAAAATAATTACATTAGGAGTTGCATCTGTATCTGTTGGCTATATCAGCCCCATTCTTCAAATTGTTAAACTTTAATGATGGAAAAAAGAGAAAAGATCACCAGGTGTCCCACTTTCTATCTCTACTCTGTGGCCATTACATACAGAAGGGGATTAAAATTGGAAAGACTAAAGCAGTGGTCACCAACCAGTGGGCTGGGGATCACTGGTGGTCCATGAGAAAATTTTGGTGGTCTGCAGAGAAATGTCACCCCCAAAGCAATTAATCCAGGCTACATGGGAACACAAGGCTGCACCACCCACATGGCCCGCAGGAACACAAGGCTTGGGTTGCTTGCATTGCGAACAACATGAGGTAGTGAGGGGAGGAGGGAAAGGGAGGAGAGGGGAACTTGCCCCACTCACCCCACCCTTGCCTGGCCACCAGGCTGCTTCTTTCCACTTCTTTCTTCTTCTGCTTTTGGCTGCATGCAAGGAAAGCAGCAAAAGTCTTTCTTTCTCTCCCCCAAATTCTACCAGTCTTTGGGACCCTGCAAGGCATCCTGCTCCAAGAGGCTGCGCCAGCACAACAAGTCTCACAAAGATTCATTTCTGGCAAAGTTTGGGGGAGAGAAAGACTTCTGCTGCTTCTGCTGCTTTCCTTGCATGAAGCCAAAAGTCTCTCTCTCTCTGAGAACGGAGCTGGAGAAGGTATCCTGCGATCCCAAATAAAGAATGATCGATCGGTAGGAAAATGGGGTGGGGAATTTTCCTGCAGACTTTTTTTGTGATTTTCCCAGGGTCTCTGCTCCGTGGGATTTAAAATTATGAGTTTGGTGGTCCCTGAGGTCCAAAAGTTTGGCAACCCCTGGATTAAAGCCCTTCTCATGGGGAAGATCCCATGGGAAGAATTAGCCACAATCTTGTTTCCCATGGTTCTGGAAAGTGCTGTGCCTTTTGCCCTATATAGGTAGATGCATTAAAAAATGAAAATTCTTGCATGTTGTATAGTGCAAAATAAACATCAAGGTGTATTTCTGATAGCTAAACTGAAGGGCAAGTGTGCTTGCTTTGAAGTGGATCTAGGAATTGATTGGAAGTGTGTTGGGTGAAACCTAATTTGAAAATTACCCATAGTAATTTCCCAACAGTAGTGTGCCTGGTCTAATACCTATAGAAAATCACTCCATAGAGGTCTGTTTAAATGAAATGTCTTTAGCACAGCTCCCCTGGAAGAAGATATCTTGATCCCATTGAAAAGAAAAAGAAACTAACATTTATACATGCGATTTATTTCATTCACATGTTAGCAGATTTCAGCATCATCGGTAATTAATAACAAATTAATTAGAAGAAATAATAGCAAGAACAAAATCCACTGTGACTTAGTTGCCAACATAAAGTAAGTCCAAGGTTGCATAAATGTTAGGGTAGTAACACTGGTTTTATGTAGAATTGTTAGAACATTTGTTCATTGTCTGATAATACCTTTTCCTTCTCCCTCAGGCCACATTTCAATGTTCCCAATTTATTTAAATTGTTACCATCACCTAAACAGAGCTTGCCAAATTTGGCAAACAGTAGCCACTTTTTTATCAGAATATTTATAATGTATATAAGATTATTGTCAACCTTAAAACAGAACAGATTAAGAAACCAATGCCATATAGGTTAATGCTACTTTTATTGTAAAAGTTCTTATTGTTCGGTCTACGTTCTCTTAAGAGGATGCATCTGCCTCTTTGCAGATATCCCTTCATCGCTGCAAAGAGATGTCCACTGATCCTTGTTCAAATGGCAGCAGCTCAATCCAAGAAGAGTAAACCGTGCAAATATATAACTAAATTGTTAACGTAGATTACTAGGTAAAGGTATGCCCTTCCTAGTTTGGAGTCTTCTCAATTTGTTGGCACACTATCAGAATTCCTATTCAGTATGACTAGAGACCATTCTGGAAGTTACAGCCACAAATACATCAGGCTAGAAGAGACTTATGCTCAATAGCCTTGAAGGTCCTGCCATATGTTAGGAACAGATGAATTCTGCTGCACTTTAACCTAGTATACATGACCAGGAATAACATCAAACATGTTGTGTTCTAAGCACTCATGCAAACACCATATTTTGATTACTCAAATTCTTTGCTTGCCCCTGTTCTCAGAAACCACAGCATCTTCTTTTTCAATGAAATAATTATTTTCAGCTAATGATAAAGGAAGGAGCCCTTAAAATGTTATTTTAAGGAAGCACGGTACACTGGATACATTAGGAGTCCAAGGCTTTTTAATGTGGCAAGACATGCTCAGGGATTCCAGCATTACAGTTAAGGTCTTCATCTACCTTACATTTTTAGACAGTAACTGGGATGGTTATAGAAAATCAGGGGAATTTGAGGAATCACTACAAGTTGGACCCAGACTTAGCTGTCTTTTCTGCAGACTAATACTATCATTCTTCTGATAATATGGATGAAAATCATGGAATGTATTACCTCTAGATCTATATTTATCAATATGGCAGCATCTCTGTTACAGAGGATGATCTCAAAAAGATAAACAGTTTGGGCCTAATTGCCACAGAAGGCCAAAAGCAAATATCAGGAAGAACATCTGCAAGAATACATGCTCAATCACTTTTACGGTGCTATCATGAAAATGACATAAGAAATCAACCATTTTCTGAATTATGTACAAGGTACTGTGCAGCCCTAATGGACATATTATTAATATTATTAATATATTATTAATATAGAATAATCAGGTGATAATAGAATGTGTGTGTGTATACAAATATACACATACACCGGTGTGTTTATGCACAACATTCATCTTGCAGAAGTACAGATCTCACCACTCGCACAAATAAAACCAATGGGATTTCAGGTACCAATAAGTTATATAAAGAGATGAAGTCTGTTTCCTTCTCATTATATATTCCAGTCAAACAAATGTGGAGGTAACAGAATCTCCTTTAGTGAGTATAAGTTTTCGGCTTATTCTGCCAAACAAAACACTAACAACTATAGGCAACAGGCAATAAAAGGATGTTGGAGTTCATTTTCATGCTTAGTTAATTTGAGGTTTATAGAAATGGATGTGGTCTGGCCCCTTGCCTGGAAGGGGCAACACTAGAATGAAGCAGACAGATATGTAACAAGATGTTCAATAAGGTCCTTGAACATTGAACACAATCATTTCCCCCCACTACCAAGACAGAATTGCAAGGTCACCTTCTGTTAATGAGGAGCAGCTACAAATAACATCGCCCAGTTCAACTGAACAGCATCCAAACACAATTTTAAATTAGTATTTCCAGCTCTGTAATACTTCTTGCTTGGTTAATACTTCTTACTAAGTAATACTTTTTTTAGAAGGAAGTATTGGCTGGCTATTGTTTGCTTCGAGAGGGTCTGTGATAAGTGAGATGCATGGATTCACATCTAACTCCCACCCGTCAGTGATCAGGCTTGTGGTTCAGTAACAGCTGGAGAGCTGCACTGGGCAGATTCATTATCTGGTTATACCTTTGCAGAGGGATGCACAAGTGACAAGCTCTTTGAAGCTCTTTTGTATTAGTGTTGATTGGCCCTTCAGCTGTGGTCCTCCATAGAGAACTTTAACTTACCAATATATCTAACCCGGAAAGTATTCAATTCTAGCTTTGCTGTTACTCCTGATTTCTTTGTTTCAAGGAGTTCAGCACTGGAATATCCTAGAGAACATCAACAATTTCTCAGTATTGTCACTACTGATGCCTGATTTGTGTCCACTGATTCCTTTTTTTTTTAAAGAGATTAGACAATTTGTTCAGTTAAACAACAATGGGGCAATGTTGACAGATGATGCCAAATACCCTAATATAGATGGAGATGCAGAGGTTTAATGTCTATGAGTATCTATGAGATCTGCAAATAAATATGATTCCTATCCTCCAATATTTTCCTGTGGCTTGTTTTAGGTTCTAGGGGCAGGGTTAGCCTCCTCAAACAGCCTTGAAACTAAAACTTTGTCAATATTGTAAAATTATACCCATTGAAGCTGAGACCTAATATATTTGGTTCAAAACGTAACAAAAAGAATAAAAATACAGGGTTAATTATATAGAATGTAATTTTTTCCATTTCGTTTTCTTCCCTTTATTTCAAGTACTGCTTCTGTACTGCTTTATTTGTACTTTATTTCATGTACTTTATACTGTACTTTATTTCAAGTGCTTCTGTACTGCTTCAATCCTTCTGACTCTAAATGGTTTGCATTAAAAAATTTCAGCAGTATAAAACAGAATTAAAATAATATCAAAAATGCCCAAAATAGTATCCATGCCATAATCTATAATCTCTCTGAATAATCTTCTTCATCCATTATAACAAGCAGTTAATCACATTTGTACTGATAGTGGCATCCTACATTCTGAATACATTATTCCTCACTCCATCAGTCTGAAAGTTCTTGAAAATTCTAATAGAATCTGTTTCCAGTGGGGATTCCAGAAAGAGGGAACTCTTGCAGAAAATATTTGCCTGAGTCTCTCCCATCCTACTTCTTGTGGGGCATGAAGGGTGGAAAGTCTCAGCAAGAACTCTCACAATAAAGGTTATGCATCATTTTGTTTCATTTGCAGTGGAAAGATTTCAGTTATGCAACCAAGGCTATTATACTATTCTGTTCAGCCAAATGCCTATAAGCTTCTTTTAGAATCCTTCCCTACATAGGTCTATTTAGAAGATTGTTCAAAGGTGAGCAAGTTAAGGATTCCAATTGTATTCATCTTATGAGCTGTGAATAGAGCCTCCATTGAAATCTCTCCTATATAATATAAATAACAATTCCCCTGCTCATATTTGCTATATATTTGGTTTTAGTTTGTAAATTATTGAAGTTATTATGGAACTTGGAAGGATTAACTGATCTAAATCTTCTTTTTTTAATCTAATTTCCTTTCAATGATTGGATTGCAACTCCTAGCATCACAAAACTTGATCACCTATGACAGTGGATGATGGGAATTATGTCTTTAACTTTTCAAAAGCCATGGAGCTACCTGCAATGGCAAGAATTTAGGCTGTTTTGATTTTTTTTTTTGGTTTAACCAATTCAGGAGATTATTTTTCCTGCTAGCATGTAGCTTTGATCTTACCCGAATTTTTCTCTATGAATTAATTTGACTAAATTTTTCCAAGTAGACAGAAAACACATAAGAACAGAAATGAGGGCAAAGTATAATTTAAAAAATACTTCACATAACCATGTTACAGAAATATATTATCCAGTCTCACAAATTTTGTTATAGCCCATGAAGTGTGAGCAAAAACAGATCATCCTTATAAAATCCCACCAAATATTAACTCAGGTGCAAAACATATAATTTAGGAATATACTGTTTACACTGGAGTTGGACTACTTCCGTTTTAGGGATCAGAGAATTTTTGAGAACTCTGCTTGGCATCAGATTGTAATAAGCAAATTTCTGTTCTCAGTCAAATCATTCAGTTGCATTCATACATTACTTGCAATTCATTTGCCTGAGATAGTTCAGCATCCAGTCAGCCAGACTAGGCCAGACTAAACACCCCAAAATAAGATTCTCCAGACCACTGCATAGTATTCCTATAGCCCAGAGTGCAGGCCAGATGTGTCATGTGCTAGCCATGTCCATGCCCGATTTAGTGAAGGGGAAAAAAGTCCTGATACGTCACATGATGCCGCCATGACGGCGTAAGTTTGACAGCCCTGGTCTAGCCCATCTTGTGAAAATGGCATTTTAAAAAAAGAAACTAAAATAAATTAATGCTAGCGTTAAAAAGGAAATGCTGGGAAAACAGTATACAAAAACAAATTTTATTGTTGAATTTCAGAAATTAATTAATTAGTTCTTAAAAGAAACTTGCCACTGAGGAAAAGAACAGCATTCTTCAAGCCATCATTAGCTCCCAAGTAATGATTTGCCCGTGTGTACATTTCAGAGTTAGTCATTATCTAACTACATAGTTGGCATGTATTGCAAATATTTGCTGCATCAAGTATAGTGTAGCTTCAATCAGAGAAGATTCTGTATCTTTAAGACATTTCATTTTCTGATACTTTTTAGCATGCAAGACACCATTCTTCCAAAGCTGGCTACATAATACCGATGGTACACAAAGCATCTCAAAAACTATAAATTATTCATATTCAGGTAACCCACTTTTCCCCATTCTCATACCCAGATGAGTGGAAACTACTGCTTCTGAATTCCCAGGTTTTGCCATCCAAAAGTTTTGGATGACATTATTTTAGAGACAACTAGAGTAAAATATATACTTTCCTGAATCAATAAGTCATAACTAACCTGGTCCAGGATAGGTAAACTGTTGTCCTGCAGATGTTTGGGATATTCCCATCATCCACCAGTATATACAACAGCAAAAGGCTATGGAAGTTGTAGACAAAACATCTAATAGGTGCCAGGTTGTCTACTGATGTTTCTCTATTTACACACACACACACACACACACACACACACAGATGATTTACAATTAATTTGCCTCAGTACATATCCATTCTTACAATTTGCAAATCTAATACTGTAGTGAAATATGCTACATGCTTTTTGCAATAAAATACTACATTAAATGATGCTTCCAAACAAATGTTGTGGAGTATCCCTTAAATCTTATTGCTATATTGCTCCATATTGTTTTGCAAAAACTTGACTTTGTTCCATTCTAGCTAAATATCTAGTTTTAAAGTGAATCTATTTTTAAATATCTATCTAGCCCCAAATTTTATTTTATTTTTTATTTATTTATTTTGTCAATCGCTTACAAGGTTAAACATAGTTGTGAATACATGAAACGAATACATATAAGAAAAATAAATGAAACAATAGGACAGGGATGGTAGGCATGTTGGTGCACTTATGCACACCCCCTACAGACGTCTTAGGAAAGGGGTGAGGTCAATAGTAGACAGTCTAAGGTTAAAGTTTTGGGGGTTTGGGGAAGAAACCACAGAATCAGGTAGAGTATGCCAGACATTGACCACTCTGCTGCTGAAGTTGTATTTCCTGCAATCAAGTTTGGTGTGGTTTACCTTGAGTTTGGATCTATTGTGTGCTCTTGTATTGTTATGGTTGAAGCTGAAGTATTGATTGACTGGAAGGACATTGCAGTGTATGATTTTATTAGAAATTAGAAATGTCTATAATGAGATAAGTATTTGTTTCATAAAAATTATTTGAAAAGATATCAGCCTGCATTTTCAAAGTAGTAATCATCAAATTTCATGCAAAATACATCTACGATGGGTGGAGGGGATAAGAGAACAACAGCCCCCACACAAAATCTGAATAAACATTCAGATAGGACCCAACAACTATCCTTTTTACATTCATATGCATTAAGACGGGGGAGGAGGTAATAAATTCAAGATTACACCTCTAGCGCTGAAAAAAATCCATTCTATTCTGTCACACTAACTCACTTGTACATGCATATGCTCAACACGCCTATCTTAAGCTATTCTGTTCAGGTTTAAATTGACTCCGATTCCTCCAAAGCCGTGTCCTACTTAACAGCAGTGGTGAGAGCATTGCTGGCCATTTAGATGCTGAAGGAAGCCTGACATATGATCTCTTGCCCACAGAGAGGTGATATCCTCCGTCAGCAGTTTCATGTAAAGCCTGCTGGCTAATGGTTGATAACTTACCCAGATTAGTATTTAAACAAAAACAATGAGTTATAGAAGAAATGTTTGAATCTACACCTACCCACACACTGGATGCTAGGGGGAAAAAACTTTTCTGGTATGAAAGCACAGCACGGGGTGAGGTGAGGGAAGCCTGTTTAATTTGCTGAAGTTAACTAGAAAAGAATGCTATTTTTGGCTATCTTTCTGTGCAGAAATAATGTTGTGTCAAGCACTGCCTGCCAGTCTGGTTACATAGCCTTTTACCTCCCTTCTATCTACTCAGGGTAGGTCTTACAAGATCCGTTGAAATGAGAACCAACTTCCAAATGGCACTAGCAGGTGCAATGGTTAGAGAATTAAACTAGGGCCAAGGCTATATCAGTTCTCTCACTTGTGAAGATCACAGGATACTATTGAATCAGCTATTATCTCTCAGACCAACAACTGAGTTCTTTCTGAAGCTAAACTGAAGCAGGAACAGAGATGCAAGGTTAAGACAGGATAAACTCTCATAAATCATGTCAAGGTAAAGGTTTTCCAGGTCCAGTCATGTCCAATTCTAGGGAGTGGTGCTCATCTCCACTTTTTAGTCAAGGGAACCAGAGTTGTCCAAAGACATTTCCATGGTCATGTAGCCAAGGCACACAGAATACTGTTACCTTCTCACTGAAGTGGTAGCTATTTATTTACTCTCATTTGTATACTTTCAAACTGCTAGGTGGACAGGAGCTGGGGCAAATAATGGGAGATACCCCATCACACAATGCTTGGGTCTCGAACCCAGAACATCAGCTTTCCAGCTGACAAATTCAGTATCTTTAACTGCTGGGTCATCATGCCCCATATGCATTACAAAACTGATGATCATGTGAGTCTCTTCTAGCTGTCAATATTCCTTCAAAGTTGATCATGATTGTAATTTTAAATGTGTCAGAAGGAAAACAGATAAAGACATTCAAATTGCTGGTAATGACTCTATTCTCAGTCATCCAGGTCATAGTTGTCCCAAAGTTGCTTTTTTTTTTCAAGAGGTAACAGGACTTTCTGGTTTTTCTTTGAAGACATTTCACTTCTCATCCAAGAAGCTTCTTCAATTCTGATTGGATGGTGGGCAATGGAAGGATTTATATTCCTTACAGACAGCTGGTCATTTGCATTCTTTTATAGATTCATTGAGGCCACCTGGAGGTTTATCTGTGTCATCAGGGTCACCTGAGTAGTGCAAATGGGCGTGGAGCCTTCTTGGAACTGATGAAAGGACTATATTGTAGACTGGAGATAGATTATGCCATATCCCTCCCTTTGTGTTGAGAGAGGGCTGTTCAATTTTGACATAGATGGCCTCTTTGACCCCTCTTTCAAACCAGTGGTCTTCTCTGTCCAAAAGGTGGACTTTGCTGTCTTCAAAAGAATGGCCTTTGCCTTTTAAATGCAGATGGACTGCTGAATCTTGTCCTGATGGGTTTGTTCACCTATGTTATGCAATGCGTTTATGAAGTGGTTGTTTTGTTTCCCTAATGTACAGATCTCACTGCATTCTATTGCATATACCATGTTGCTCAGTTTGTGTCTGGGCGTTTTATTCTTGGAATGGACAAGCTTCTGCCTTAGTGTATTCTTGGGTTTAAAGTGGGTATGCATGTTGTGTTGGTTGATGATCCTCCTGAGCTTTTCAGATATTCCTGCAACATATGGAATGACCTATATAGGGCACTCCATAACATGGGACAGGGTTACTTGAAGGACCATCTTTCCTTGGTTGCTTGGTTGGTTGGGGCAAGCAGGAGAAGCATGGCGCAGGTCATATCTGTGAAAGAGCGTCGTTTGGCAGAAGAGAACTTCTTCTGCCATGAGGCCCACTTTGGAGAACATCCCCCTGGAACTTAGATTGGCCCTGATCAGAGTGGGATTCAAATTTTTTACTACCAGTTCTGTGGGCATGGCTTGGTGAGTGTGGCAGGGGTAGGATACTGTAAAATCTCCAGTCAGAGGTGGTAATTTCTGGTTCCCTGAACTACTCAAAATTTCCACTACCAGTTCTCCAGAACTGGTCAGAACCTGCTGAATACCACCTCTGGCCCTGATTCTGTCAGCCTTCATGAAAGCTTTGAAGATATGGCTCTGCCACATGCTTGGAGACTAGCAATGGTGAGGAGCTCCAACAAGGGCTTTGTTGAGCTTGCTGCAAAGTTGGTCTTTGGCTATTCACCATGGTTACTTTTGTCTTTTAAGCAGTTACTGACAATTTACATTTTTGTAAATTGGTTTTTATTGGACTTTATTTTTAATTGTTGTGAGCCACCCAGAGACACTTAGGTGAGATGGATGGCCATACAAATTGAATAAATAAATAATCAAATTAAATTACATTTAGCTCTCCTTCTACCTGAGCCCTCACTGGTACTAATTTTCTGACAAAATTGGTCCTTGACTTGGAAAAAAAATTCAATCCCACTGATACAGAATAATTGTATCTTTTTAAAAAATGAATATAGACACTAACCCTAGCATTCTTTCATCATGGGGCAGCCGCTAAAGTGCTTTGACATAAGGCAGTAGTTAACATGGTAGAGATCTTAAAAGGGCATGTCATTTTGTCACAGGCATACTTTTTGTTTTCTCCTGATAGTTTTTCAAAACCCTTTATCGCCAAAGCTCCTGTGACAGAATTGCAGACCAGATCAAACTGACTCCTTTAAAGAATAAGGAAAAACTGCTATGTTATGGGGTCCTTTGAGGATACCTTGTTCCTTTCCACTGCAAGGCCCACTTGCTGCTTTATTGTAGTCTGCTTTGTCTGCAGATGTGTTCAGAGCATGAGGGGACAAAAAGCAGCTCAGACAAATCATGCCCTTTGGGAGGGATAAAACTGGTAGCAGCTGCTCTGATCTTGGAGCCAGAGCTCGCCATGTGGGTACTTCTCTCACAAAATTCGGCCAACTTGAAACCCACTCACTGATTCAAACAGCAGCAGCAGCCCTGTCGAATGAGAGCATCACAGGCCTTAATCCATGTGCTCAGACATGAATCCCTTCTTGGCTACCTGGAGTGGATGGCAGAGACTTTTGTCTGCCGATTGATTTAGGAAGTAATGAGCAAAATCATTTAAAGACAGGAGGTAAAAGATTTTAAAAAGGAAAACTAAATAAACTTAGTGTACTTCAACACTACTTCTTTTTCCATATCTTACAACGCATCCTTTCATCACTTTATACATTGCTTTAAATTTTCATTTCTCTCTTTTTAAGGATCAGTCATCAACTCCATCTAACCAAGGCTTTCTCAGTCATTGTCTTCCCTTGCCCCTCTTCTTTTGTATGTGTTTTATTTTGTAATTCAGTCCGCATTCATTCTTGCTGTGGGACCAATCCACCTCAATGTCCTTCTTTCATACTTATCTCTCACATGAGTACGGGTAATCCTCAACTTATGACTACAATTGAGCCCAAAATTTCTGCTGCTAAGTGAAACATATGTTGAGTTTTGTCCCATTTTATGACCTTTCTTGCCACAGCTATTAAGTGAATCAGTGCAATTGTTAAGTTAGTACACAGTAGTTAGGTGAATCTGGCTTTCCCATTGACTTTGATTGTCAAAAAAGCAAAAGGTGATCACATGACCACAGGACCCTGAAACCATCATAAATATGAGTCAATTGCCAAGTATCTGAATTTTGATCATGTGACCACAAGTGTGAAAAATGGTTATAAGACCCTGTTTTCAGTGTCATAATAATTTCGAACAGTCACTAAATAAACTTTTGTAAATTGAGGACTACCTGTACTCAAGCCATACTCCTTTGGTATTCCTGATTCTAATTTGTTGTTTTATCATACACATTACATTCTCACCTGGAGATTTATCTACGTCATCAGATGACCTTAAAGGTAAAGGTTCCCCTCACACATACGTGCTAGTCGTTTCCAGCTCTAGGCGGTAGTGCTCATCTCCATTACAAAGCCAAAGAGCCAGAGCTGTCTAAAGACATCTCTATGGTCATGTGGCCGGCATGACTAAATGCCAAAGGTGCACAGAATGCTGTTAGCTTCCCACCAAAGTGGTCCTTAATTTTTTACTTGCATTTTTTACATGCTTTCGAACTGCTAGGTTGGCAGAAGCTGGGACAAGTAACAGGAACTCACTCCGTTACGCAGCACTAGGGATTCAAACCACCGAACTGCCAACCTTTCTGATCGACAAGCTCAGCGTCTTAGTCACTGAGCCACTGCGTCCCTTTGTGGTGACCTTAATGTTAAGGTGACCTTAATGTCATTCCCTTTAGCGAGTTGTTAAGGTGACCTTAACGACTCGCTAAAAGAATGCAAATGCACAGCTGTCTGCAAAGAGTATAAATCCTTCCATTGCCCACCACCCAGTCAGAGCTGAAGAAGCTTCAAACATCTTCAAAGAAAAAACAGAAAGTCCAGTTGCCTCTTGGGGGGGGGAAGCACCTTTGGGACAACCATGACCTGGATCACTGAGAATCTCCATAGATACTTACTTTCATGTTTCTCCAGCTATACCCAACTCTCACTTCCATGTAATGTGAGTGGAAGAACACTCTTATATGTAGCCGGTTTTACTGCTTTTCACAAATATCCATCCTCACACTACAATAGATCTTACTTTTATAACAGCATATAAAACAGTTTTAAAATGTTATATTGTTATTTATATTATGCAGGATATGCACTCAATACATCACACTAATAGGCCTACTCAACCCTCAGCAAATTGATGCCTTTAAAATATGCTGAACTCTATCTACCATAATTCCCAAATAACATGTAACACATCTGAAGAGCATTTGATTGAAGAAGACCATTTTAACCCACTCCTAATTGCCTCAAATTCTATTCTCTTATAAAACGTGCTGATTTTTCAAATGACAGCAGCTGATTACATTGGAAGGAATTATAATTTTGGCATTGGAGGCTCAGAATTATCAAAACTAAACAAGACCTCTTAAGAGCATCTAATTAAGGAAGGATTACTTAAAACCATGAAGCCAAACATTTGTGAATCCTTGTTTACTTTTGTACATTGAAAAGTCTCCTATAATTTATGTAACAAGCAGGAAGATTTTCTTTCTCAAATAATATTCTTCAGATAGGTCTCTGTTTGCATTTAAGTCAACTTTAAAGTCTTCATAGAAAGAACATTATTTAAACTTTTGGCCTGTTTATTTTCAACTTCATAAACATTCAGTCTTAGATCGTTAAATGAAACAGGATTTTTTTAAAAGCCAGTCAACATAAACAAGGTTCTCAGAAATTTTCCCCATAATTTCACTGAAATGAAATTTAATTTCATTTATATGTGAATTTGATTTCTGTATGTATTCTTTCCATCTGTCACTACTTAATTATTAAGGATGTGGACAATTTGGAATGTTTTTTTCTTGTTGTAACAGATCTTAGCTACAACACAACTAAGTTCTGCTTTGGTTCCTTCAAAAGGACTAATTCAATAAACCTTATTCATAAAAGGGTCAGTGAACAAGATAAAATAACTTAGAATTACTTTCAAAAATACCCTTCTTTATAAGTTGTGCATGAAAGCATTGTGAAATTACATCATTTTCTGCTGCTAACAATCTTGTGAGGTATGTTAGACTGAGAGTTAATGATATATAAATAAATATTTGAAAGGTTCCCATTCTAAGTCCATATTATCTACTATTCAACATAGCCTAGGTCACAGGTCTAGAAGACATCTTCACAAAGTGATATAAAAAAAGAGGTTCAAGAAGATGATAACAAGAAGGGAACCAACATAAATTACTGGCAAGAGTTCACCAGACAGAAGCTGCCAAATTTTACTTGAAACTTTTCAGAAACACAAGCGCTGTTGTGAATAATCCATGCTTCCTGATGAGAAGAGCAAAGGGAATTTTGAATATACCCTTGTTATACTAAATTCTCCTGAACTGTCAGCTTCTTAGCCAAAGTGGATTGTTTTTAAATAAAAATGCAGAAGGCGCAGTCAGTAAAAACAAAGTTGTAACCTTATTCATCCAAGAGTGAATTGTTTAAATCTCGAAATAGGACAACAGGATGTGCAGTAGGGGAGGGGAGAAGAGAGCTAAAATACTACTGGAAGGAAAAACTTGTGCCTACTGCTAGGATAGTAAAAGATGGAGTTTGTATTATTAAACCTAATAAGCAATATAATAATACTAGAATAGTAATAGACTCCCTTTCAATGAAGGTTTTCAAATAAGGGCTGACAGGTCACCTATCAGAGGTGATTAAATGGATTCCTACTCTAAGCAGGAGGTTGGATTAGATGACATGTCACATCCTTTCCAACTGAGAGTTGACCAGATTCTATGACAAACTTTACACACTGCTGTCAACCCACTACCCAGTAAAGTATGCATATTGCACCTAAGGTATACAATTCTTGGCAATGGCTTGCCATAGTAGTCAGCTGCCCCCACAGTACCTCACTGAAATAGATCTTCCAATTGTTGCAGTGCAAGGTAGTGCCATATTTGCAGCTCAGGGGGAGGGTACTGGAATGGGCAGAAGACAAGTGGCGGTACTGGAATGGGCAGAAGACAAGTACTGTCAAAAGGAAAGAGGAAGACTTGGAGGACAATAAGAGGAATACCAGGTTTTCTTTCCTCTTTACCTGGAGGATCATCTTATCTACCTCCATCTCTATGCAAGAAACTGGATAACTGCTACCAATAATCTGGTAATATAAAACGCCTCCAATTTTTACAAGGAAATGCTCCAAAGTACATTTGGCTTATATAGAGAATGATCTCATAGCCAGCATCTAATTTGAAATATGTGTTGATTTAAACAAGTTGATATGGAAAATGGCCCCTGAGGAACAACTGTAAACCACTGCAGTGTGCAACATCTAAAGATTCACAAGTTGCATCCTTCTTCACAACGTATAGTCAAATTAAGACAAAAGGTGGGTTGTCAAAATGGATAGATGGAAACTTCCGGACATTTGGCCAGCTTACATCTGAATAGCTGTAAATGCAATCATGATGAATGGGTTTCATGGCACTGGCAGTACTTTAAGGTTTTTTTTTCCTGCTAGCTGGATTGATCTGCCAACTATATAGCGGAAATGGTCGGAAAATCCAATCCTATATGCCTTTTCTTGAAAGTAATTTCCAAACTTTCTCTTCTAAAATATAGCATGTTGGGATCACAGCTGCTTAAGGGTGTTCAGTGTCAGCTTTCTTATCTGGGCTGCTGTATTTTAACATGTTACATGTAGGACTGCCTTTCAAGGCCATTTATAAATGATGATTTAATACAGTAGAAAAGATTACGGGTATTCTTCAACTTAAAGCAGTTCTTTTAGTGACCATTCGAAGTTACAAGGGCACTAAAAAAGTGACTTAGGACCATTTTTCATACATATGACCATTGCAGCATTCCTATGGTCCTGTCATTTACATTCGGATGCTTGACAACTGGTTCATGATGGTTGCAGTGACCCAGGCAGGGTCATGTGATCATCTTTTGCAACCTTCTGACAACCAAAGTCAATGGGGAAGCCAGTTTCACTTAACTATCGTGATACTAATTTAACCACTGCAGTGATTCACTTAACAAACATGGCAAGAAAAGTCATAAAATGGGGCAAAAGTCACTTAACAAATTTCCAACTTAGAAACATAAATTCTGGGCTCAGTTGTGATCGTAAGTCAAGGATGACCTGTATACCTTAATTTAAGGGTATTTTAATTAGATTAGATAATTTGATAAGGGTGTATTTATTGTTTATATATTTCTGTGTAAGCTGCCCCGAATCCCCTCAGAGATGGGGCGGCATATAAATCCAATTAAATAAATAAATAAATAAATAATAAACCGGAGTAGGTAGTCAGACTATATCTCAAAGATACTAAAACAGTTATGCTGGTTCTTAGTCCATTTCTGAGCACAACATGGGGTCTTGTTTAGATTTTAAAGGCCCCAATTAAGTTGGGACAAGAGGAGGTAGAGGAATACCACTTCCTTCTATACTTGACAGTAGCCCCAAAAGTCTAGTCTTGTCCTGCTTTGGTAAAAACTGCACCAATTTAGAATAAATGATGACCTACAAACTTAAGAGTCAAACATAGCAAGAGGGGGGGAAAGGCACCTGAAACCAAAAAAAATTCTTCAATCCTGGTTTAAAGCTTACCTGCAAACAATCAGTGATTGATAAGGAGGATCTCATTCACAAATAGTTCATTGCTCACTGAAGTCCAATGATTAGGCATTCCTTTGCATGGCTGATAGTCAAGCCTACACCATCTGTTGCCTAAATCTTAAGGTCCTAATTTCTTGTATCCCTGAGAATTTCCCTTGTTCCCAATATAGTTATGGATATTAGATCCCAGGTTCAGGAATTAGAAACATCACCATTCAAAGTGGCGTTGCAGTTCCTTAAAAAGAACTATCCATGGTTTGAAACTGTTTCCAGCTCATTATTGTCACTGAAGACCCAAATAACCTTCATGGTTGGGAATACCTTTTGCCAGCTTCAGTTGGTATCTCAGCTACACCTTTTCTTACACAAGAACAGCCTAATTACAACTGCCCATTTAGTCTCCACATTTAGTCTTCTGCCATGTGGCCACTCCTGGACTTGGTCCATGCAGGTCCAGCTGCTGCAGAATACTTAGGCCCATGCACACATATTTATACCTCTGATGAACTAATTGCATTGGTGAACAAACTACTAAAGCAGATTCAGGGTTTTCTTATGATATATAAGAACCTAAACAACCTAAGAACAGGAATACCTATCAGAAGATTTTCACATGGTCGGTCACAGAGAACATCTGGAGAGATACTGCTGCCAAATGCTTTCTGAAAACTCTAGAATTCTCTCTCCTCTGAAATTTGGGAGACAGCTGCTATACTACCTTTTAGATTGCTGTTTAAAAAAGAATTTATTCACCCTGGCTTTCCTTCCTGGTATGAATACTAATTCTTTTTTCAATATCCTTACCTTTTAAAAATGTATGCATTATAGAGATATATAAACTGGATATTTGAGTATTGTTTTTCTATTTTTATAAAACAATCTATTTATATTATTATTTTAACTATTTGAAGATGCTCCAGCATGTGAAGTGGTATATATAGTAAATGCATTTGATAGACAAAAAATACAAAGCAAAATAAATGCAACAAAATTTAATCCAGGACTGTTTGAAGATTGGAGCCAATATTTTGTTTATCTACTGAGGTAATTCTGACCAAGGACAAATATTTAACTTTAGAAGTATTTGAATGAGGGAGACCTTGAATCTAATTTGATAGTGAGTAGGCTATATAGAGAGAGGCCTTAAAGCAGTGATAATTGTCAAAACATTGTATAGAGAAGTACTTCTTGTATACTTAGAGGTCAACGTGTGATATACCATAGTGATATAATACAAGAGAAGGACACCGGGTAGAAAATATCTACTGTTTTATCCAAAGGCTTGCTGCATAATGCTAAGATATCCAGTGTGATTGCATAAGAACAGCCTGTCCAGATGGTCTCCACCTGTTTGATGTAGGAAGTTATTCCATCCCATTCTCAGATGAAAACCCAGTGGGAATATGATATGTTCAGAACATACTCACAAAAAAACTTACAACTTGACAGAAATAACAAGATGCGGTTGACTTGGTTTTTTTCTACAATGAATAAAATGTTCCATCCAGAATCTTAAATGAATTGCTACTGTAATTATTATTGTGTGTTTATGTAAACAAGATGCTGGGCAGGTAACAATTTCAGAATATCTGATCGATCAGAATATTGGGACCATTAACCTAATATCCTGAACATGTATTCATATGGGATGATACTAAAGCACATTAATTTAATATAATTGAAATCCCATGTGGTAAGCTTATTGGGTTCTGAGAACATTGTGCTCTCTTTCTTTCTCTCTCTTGGTCTCTCTCTTGCTCTCTCTCACTTTCTCTCCCCTCCCTCCCCCAATTCTCTCTCTCTTATATACCATCACTGTCATACTTCTTAAACATGTGCTTTAAGAAAATTAAACCTGGGCCACATCCAAATCTCAGCTGATTATAAGTAGCATACACATCACCTTAATCAGGCTTTCAGCATCAGACTAAAATATGATTGAATTCACATAGTGCATTAAGTTATGATTTATCTAACAGCAGCTTATAACATTTATTTATCAAATTTATATAGTCAGTCACTCATCCCATCTAGACAGCGCACCACAAATGGGTAAAACCACATATAAATACCACAGTTATAAAAATAAAAGTAAGTATTATAAAAACAAACCCTGGAATCAAAATAGTCCTCCAAACAGTTCTCTAATTCCTTAGGAGCCCCAATCCTGATGCCATAACCAGGTCTTAAGAGTCAATGGGAATATCAAAAGGAATGGAGGTAATCTAATTTGTGGGAGAAGAACATTCCACAAGGCACATACCACAGCTGAAAAGAACATCTCCTGGGATTCACCAAATACAGGTCTCTAGCTGATGGTATCCATAGCACAGAATGGGACAACTTGCCACAGCCAACATGCCATAACCAACTTGCCACAAGGGCTTTATAGGTCAAAAGACAGCATCTTGAATTTACTCAGAAGCAAAATAGCAACCAATGCAGCTCGCAGAGCAGAGATATAAATGCACTTTTTTTACAAAAGTTTTATTTTTCCAAAAGAACAAACGTAACAAACAAACATACAACACATAGATCCATATCAATTTCAAGTGTGTCGGTCGTTCAAAAATCACAGTGCCTTCCCCTCATTATTCATACTCAGTATTACAAAAAGGAAAAACTATAATCATTATTATTAATCCTCTATCATATTATAATCTCTATATTGTTTCAACAGTTCTATCTATCTTTATATTCCCAAAAATATATTACCAAACTTTTTTATCTAACCATTGATAGAACATATTCCATATCTTATAAAACTGCTTTTCTTCTTGGTCCCTAATTTCAAATGTTAATCTACTCATTTCGGCACAGTCCAAAATCTTCTTAATCACTTCCTCCTGCATAGGTGTCTTATCATTTCTCCAGTTTTTAGCAAATACAATTCTGGCAGCTGTCAATACATTAACAATCAAATATTTCAGTTCTTTGTTGAGTGTCTCTGGTACAATTCCCAACAGAAATATCTCAGGTTTCAAGTCTATATGTTGTTGTGTCATTTTTTCCAACCACATGTGGATTTTAGTCCAATATCTTTTAGCATCAGCGCAAGTCCACCACATGTGGTAGTAGGAGCCAGGTATCTGATGACATTTCCAACACTTATCCGATTTGTCCTTGAACATTCTTGCAATCCTTCTCGGGATAGGTGCCACCTGTAAAACATCTTATACAAATTTTCTTTATATGCAGTTGACATTGTCATTTTATAATTCTGATCCCACAGTGTTTGCCATCTCTCTAGATCTATCCCATAACCAAAATTTTTTCCCCAAGCAATCATTGTTTCCTTAACCTGCTCCTCTTCCATTCTAACTTCTAATAAATGACCATAGAGTTTTTTAATCACTTTTTCGTTCGTACCCATCAAAATTTTATCTAGTTCAGTTAGTTTTTTATAAATTCCTTCAGTCTTAACATCCTCATCATATCTAGATTGTATTTGCAAATATGAAAACCAATTCATTTTTATACCTTGTTCTTGTAGTGTTTGCATCAATTTGAGTTCACCCTTTTCATTTAGGTATAAGGGTAATATAAGCTTCCAACCATGTCTCAGGTATTCTCTTTTTTAGCAACACTTCATTCATCACTTCTAGAAGGGGAGCGCTTAACACTTCCTGGAAGGTCTTGTAAAATTCCGCCGGTAGACCATCTGGACCTGGTGCTTTGCCTGTATTTTGTTTCTTCAAGGCTTCTGTTAATTCCATCATGGTTATGTTCTCTTCTAACATTGTTTCAATGTCTTTAGGTATCTGTGGTAATCTTGTCTTTTGTAGATACTGTTCAATTTTTTCTTCTAGAATATCTTCTTGAGAGTACAGTTTTTCATAGTAGTCTCGAATAATTTTTTTTCTTTTCATCATTCCCATGTTGTATATTCCCTTTTCCATCTATTAATTGGCTAATTTTCTTTGTTTCTCTTTCATTTCTAATTTTATACGCTAACCATCTTCCTGGCTTATTAGCATTTTCAAAATAATTTTGTTTAGCGCCTTTAATCTTTTGAGCGACTTCTTCCTTGTCCATTAAAGCCATTTTATGTTTAATCACATCCATTTTCCTTTTAAATTTCCCTTGCGGTGATTGTTGTACTTCTTTTTCCAATTTCATGAAATCATCTTCCAATATTTTGAGTGTCTTCTTCCGTTTAATATTTCTTTTCCTTATATAGTCCATTATCAAACCTCTTGTATAAGCCTTCATCGCATCCCAGCGGGTTGGTAGTGATGTATCTTCTGTTTTCCTTGAAAACAAAGATAAGTTCTGTCTCAATTCTCTTTTTAAATTCTTCTTCTTTCAAAATCATGTTATTTAGTGTCCATCTAGATCTTCTCCTCTGTCCTTTCCAGGCAACTATCAATGGATTGTGATCCTAGGTCCCCTGCAGGTCCCTTGAATTCAATTTGTCCGAGAGTATCTGCAGATGCCCATACCATATCTATTCTTGACCATGATTCATGTCTATTTGAATAAAAAGTAAATTCTTTATTTCCAATATTTCTCTCTCTCCATATATCTTTAATATTAATTTCTTCTATCATTTGAAAGAAGGACTTGGGTAGCTTTTTCTAATTTTCTTTTTGGTTCTTTCAGATTTGTAGTCAAGCTGGTCATTAATTATCCCATTAAAATCTCCCATCAGAAAGATATTTGCATAGTCTAATTCAATCACTTTTGGTATAATTTCTTATAGAATTCTTCTTGATTCTCACTTGGTGCATATATTACTATCAAGAGCATTTTAGTGTTGTTGTCTATTAACTCCACCATTAAAATCCTCCCATCTTCATCTGTATAAATCAATTCTGCAGTAATTATATCTTTAATGTACAAGACCACTCCTCTCTTTTTACATTGTGCCAATGATGTAAATAACTTTCCTAACTTTTTTTGTCTCAATACATATTCATGTTGTTTTTTAATGTGGACTTCTTGTAGACAAATTATATCAAATTTTAGTTTCTCTAATTTATGAAATATTTTCCTTCTTTTAGCAATCGAATTAAGTCCATTTATATTCATCAAAATCAGTTTTTTCCCTTCCATTTTAGGTCTTATATATAGGTTTTGTTGCTCTAGTCGTTCTAACTTCTCTTCCTTCTCTAGGTAGACCAGCTACCGCTCCAAGTTGTTCCTCTTCTTCACTTGTTGCTACACCTTCCTTTGGAAGTTCCACAATCAGCTCCTCTTGTCTTCCATTTCCATCCTTTCCTCTAAAATATTCATCGTAAAAAAAATTCTCTCCACTGTATCAATTCTATCTTTGTTCCCACCACATAAACAGAAGGCCTTCTGGTATTAACCATCTATAGTTTACACCTCTCTTCCACAGTTCTTTAGATAAGAATGCATATTCTCTTCTCCTCTCTCTTATTCTTCTTGGTACCTGTTTCAATACCATGTCTTTGTTATTGTGCTTCAATGTCTTGTCTCTAGTTGCTTGCAGTATTTGTGATTTAATGCTCTTCTTAGTGAACCTAATATGGATTTCTCTTGGAAGTCTATTCCTCGTTGCATACCTTGTATAGACTCGAAATATTTCATCTATTCCATCCCTCATCTTCTCTTGTTGTTTCTAACAATTCTGCCAAAATCTGTGTCATTTTCTCCAACAAGTTTTCACCCTTCTCTTCCTCAACATTTTGGAATCTCAAATAAAATTCTGATCTATCCACTTCGCTTTGCAGTGATTCATTATGGTCACTCTCAACTTCACTTAATCTGATGTTGAAACTCTTCATTTCTTCATCTCTTTGTTCTTGCTGCTCCTCAACTTTCTTAATCCTCTCACCATATTTCTCTATTGTTTACTGTAAAGCTTTTATATTTTCATCTGTCTTGTCCAGCTTCTGTTCAATTATCTCAATTTTCTCTTTTTTCCAATCGCTCACCACTTGTAATATCATCTGTATTTTATCTTCTTTCTCTTTCCTTTCTTGTTGTGATGTTGTTGATCGGGAGTTGTAACTTGTGGAACTGAAGACCTTCTATTCATTCTTGCAGAGATTGTCAACACCAATTCCAAAAAAGGGAAAGAAAAAGGGGATGGAAGCCAATAATAAAAAAGTAAAGATTAGTAATATAAGAAGGGAGAAAACAATCCTACTCAAAAAAGAGAAAATAGTAAAAAGAAGAAAAAAGAGGAATTCCATAACGTGTCAATGATATATCAATAATTTGAAAAAAGATAAAATTTAAAAACTAAGAAGAGAATGTATAAATAAAAAACTTGAGTTTTTGTTTTTTTAAAAAAGAAGAGAGAAAAAAGAAAAGATCCAATAGTTGACTGTCTTGTTTCCAATGTACAAAATGAAAAGCCACTCTCAAAGAGAAAAGGCTAAAATTGAAAAATAGGAAGATATCAATAAAAAGTTGAAAAAAGTAATAATAAAATAGTAAAGTATCCTTTAAGAATAACAAAATATATTTTTAGGGGCTCCAATTATAAAAATTAAATTACAAACAATAGGAGACCTTGGCAGGAAGCAATATCACTCTTTATTCCAGTGCCACTATGCAAAGTCCAGAGCTTAACAATTGAAAGAGGAGAAATTCCAGCTCTTCTATTTTTGCCTCTCAAAAATTCCAGTTCCTTTGTTTTAAAATTCTCCAAGGTCACTTTACTCTTCAATTCCAAACTGCAGGCTCAAAGATATTCCAAAAGCGCCTGTCCAGCACTTTCTAATCAACAGAGCCTTGGATACAATCCTTGCAAATGTATATGTTTATATAAGATAGCGAGCCTCTAGGTAGGAATATTATATCTCTCAGCCAACTTTCACTTCCTTGCCAGATGGCTCCCAAAATGTATCACTTCCTGTCTCATTCAAAACAAGAAGGACAGAAAAAAAAACCTCAGCAGCCATTTCTTGTATACAAAATATGAAAAGTAACCAAGTCCAAATAGCCAAATTACATTGGAGCCCCTAGTGCCAAAAAGAGAAAAGGAAAAAGGAGACAAAGTTCAAAAAGTATAAAAGGCATTCAAAAACTCCCAAGAAGAAAAGGTGGAGGAAAAAGTCTTTAAAGCCATAAAAGGAAAGAAGAAACAAAGTTCTTTACTTTCAAGCCCAATCTCTTCCGCCGCCTAGTCCATCTCGCATTCAATTTCACACCATTAGAATCACTAGGGTGTTCCCAAAGGGTTAACAACCAAATGATCTCACCGTCCGACACACTTCTTCCGATCTCATTCCTCCGGAGCTGTCACAGCTTCCTCAGCCCGATGGCTGCCTCAGCACGTTTTGGGTAAAGGGGCTGTCCTGGATCAACCAGAGACTTTGTGACGTCCCTGGGATCAACAGAAGTGCCCCAACTTTCACCAACCCTACGAGTCAGTTTAGATCCCAGGGGACCGTCCCAAAGCGGCAGTATCGGGGGTGATCTCAGGAGTCAAGATCACCTCCGTCTCGCAGTGACTCCAGCTCTGCCCATCTCCAGATATAAATGCACTTTTGTAGGAGCACCCATGATTGCCCACACTGCTACATTCTGCTACATTGCTACATACAAGCTTCTCTATAATCTTCAAGGGCAGTCCCATGTAGAGCACATTTCAATAGTCTGTTGGGCATGAGTGACTATGAGCAGGACCTGCCAATCCAGGTATGGGTCCAACTGACACACAGATGAAGCTGTCTAATTGTCCTCCTAGCCATGTCTGTTACCTCCTCATCTAGCTGGAGTCGTGCATCTAGAAGGAGTCTCAGGTTGTACATCAGGTGTCAGTCCTCCTAGGTAAACTAGACAGGAAGCATCCCATTACACTGGGTCAGTCTGGGGCAATGTAACCCTATCCAGCACCAAAGATGACATAATAAGGAAACCTATCCCACACTTGCCAAAAGTCATCCAAAAGTGTAACCAATGCCATTTCCATCCCATCCCCAGGCTTGAACCCTGTATAAAAGGGATCCTGATAATTCACTTCCACCAAGGTCCTCTGAAGCTGCTGTACAATAGCAATAGTACTTAGACTTATATATCACTTCACAGTGATTTACAGCCCTCTCTAAGCAGTTTCCAGAGTCAGCATTTTGCCCACAACAAACTGGGTCCTCATTTTACCAACCTCAGAAGGATGGAAGGCTGAGTCACCCTTGAGCCGCTCAGAATCGAAGTCCTGGAGTGAGCATTGAGTTAGCCCTGCAGTGCTGCATTCTAACCACTGTGCCATCACAGCTCTTAAATCACCTTCTCTATGTTTTATATTCTTCTCTATATTTTATATTCTTAGATGTTTGAAATATCCATAACAATAGCAAAAACTCTCTGTATACCAAAGCACTCCAAGAGACATAATCAAGAAATAAATATTTAATAATTCCTAGTTATTCTACTCACATATGCATGCAGACAAAATAATTTAGGATTTTTTTTCCAGAATCCTAAAGGCCCACTTCCTCCTTTAGCCATAAATTCAATTTATTAGCATTCTGCGAGTCATAAACCAAGGATGTGATCCCCACCTTCAAATAACCTATAGCATTTTACAAAGCAATGACATGCATTTTCAAAACAATGTTTCCATGCTCATCTTAGATTCTTTGTACTAACTAAAACATCAAGAAAATCGGTGTTGTTTTTTCATGCAACACAGCAACCCTAAAAAGGAAATTCATCTCTTTTTTTATTTTCATGAATAAACGTCATGAAAGATGCATTGCTAAATAAGGGAAACATCAAGCAGATGCAAATTTTAACAGCTTAGTTGAAGTCTTAAAATGGGTATGTGCTAGCTACACAAATGAAGACAAAATTAATAAAATGGTCCATAAAGACTTTCTATCAAATTAAAATGAGAATAGTATAACCAGCAAATGGTAACAGTTTACTAATATGTCTACAATCTGGCTTGATTCAGCCCAAGGGAGCAAAGTTGAAAATCAACAAGAATTGCAAGTTAAGGCAACAAAAGATGGTTTCCATTTCAGAGGAACTCCAGCTTCTTCTTTAGTAGAAGATTTCTATTCACTTTTGGGAAATAACTCAACCATATACAAACTGAGACCGTTTCCAAAAGTCTTAATTAAATCCCTATCCAGGCATGGTAACATGTTGTCACTGAACTATGACTGAAAGGGGAAATTGTTTAATATCTTAGGAGTATTCTTGTCAGCTTGAATTCAGTTCAGTTTTCAATCTACAACACAGTGTTTCTCAGTCTTGGCTCCTTTAAGCTCTGCAGATTTCAGTTCCCAGAATTCACCAGCCAGTATGGCGGGCTGAGGAATTCTGAGAACTGAAGTCCACATAACTTAAAGGGGCCACTGGTCTACAGAACACCTCAATGATACCAAAACAATGGCAAGTAAATAACGATATCATCACCCAAATGCTGCCTTCTACATCATCGTGTTGCAATGTCTGACTCAGGTATGTCAGTCTCTATCTGCTGTTGTGAATGGACATCATTACTCCAAGATGACAAGCAGACCTGTCCCCCCAAAACATTGTATACAATGACCAAAATTCACCAGTGGGAAGGGCGTATTTCAAAATCAGTTCCCCAGTGACCTCACTAAAATGTAATTGACATTTTTCATAACATTCAGAAACAACTTCAAGTTGTTTCTTCCTTTTTTCAATTTCTGTATTATGTCTCCCTAAGACAAAGATGCACTCAAATGCATCACATATGAACATGGCTTTGTTAGGAAGCTGGACATACAAGCTTAAAGAAAGAGGAACCACACCCTCCCAAAGATTAATGAGCAAGATTAATGAGCAAGCATTGATTGTCATTAAATTGGCACAATGTGCCTTGAAATTCAGTCACCTCTTCTCTTTGAGAAGTTGAAACAACACTACTGTTACTGGCATTTTTAGGCAAATTAGAATCTGGGAAAGCAGCCAAACCTTTAGTTTTCTTCAAATATATTTTAGGGATCTGTTAGATCATAAAAATAATATAAAAGTTTAGATTTTATGAAAGAGCAAGCCTTTCTAGGTTTTATACCCAATACCTTGATAAAACTATGTGGCAATCTTGTTTACCATAGCTACAGTGATGCTACATCAACCACTCCCTTCAGCAAACAAGCAGTTCTACCTTCTAGAATCTAGTGACCTCTACATGGAATAGAACTACAATCCCTAAATGTCTATGGAGATTCTCAGTCATCCAGATCATGGTTGTCCCAAAGGTGGTTTTTTAAGAGGTGACTGGACTTTCTGGTTTTTCTTCAAAGACGTTTTGCTTCCTATCCAAGAAGCTTCTTCAGTTTTGATTTTCAGATTCTCAGAGCTGAAGAAGCTTCTTGGATGAGAAGCAAAACATCTTCAAAGAAAAAAACAGAAAATCTAGTTGCCTCTTGAAAAAGCACCTTTGGGACAACTACAATCCCTAGAATTCTGACCAGTCTGGACACTGATCCCTCTGGCTGTGGATGCTGAGTTACCAAGTTAATTGACTATTAAAATGTCAGGCCTGCTGCATATTCCCTAAACATTCACTGCTTACTGTATAAACATTCACTGTATAAGAAGGGTCTGCTCTTCATCCTTTTCATGTTAGTTGCAGGGAAAATGGTTAAACATCATAAATCAAAGCATACTGTGATACCATGTGTCAAGCAATATATAAATATGTTGTCACAAGAAGAGAATCCACATTAGTTTGCTGGCACCTAGTTGCCTCAACTGAAAATCATTTTTTTTCCTAAGCACAATTCTCACCAAGCTCTCTTTAGCAAGATTTATTAATGTGAAAGGAATAACAATGGAAGAACGATCTTCATGTACATTTGACTTTCTGAATCTTTTTCTCATAATCCTATGTGCACTGAAGAGGAAGAGGCTCTTCTCAATGAAAGTTAGGAAGACTACAGCTGGTTGCCTATCCAGTAGTCATTTGAGTCTTTATTGGTGTGAGAACTAATCTTACAATTCAATCTAAAACTGAAATTAAAGCACAAACCCAATTGTGCTTTAAAAATAGAAGCAAACACAAAAACCACTTCTGTTAGCAATTTGTCCACAACCTGAGACAATAAAAGGAGATTTTTTCCAAACTGAACATCATGCTTGATAAGGAAGGAGGAGCAATATCCTGCCATCACTTCTAATCAATATGAATCACTGTAAGAATAATTTCTCATTAATAGTTACCAGGAAGTTTCCTGCTACTTTGGCAGAGAGAAGAACTGTGGAAGCACCTTCAGCAAGTCTCCCAATGTTCATTGTCTTTTAGATTCCTGCTTCATGCATCAGCTTCACCTTCTCCATTGGTGCCAAGGGGAGAGGTAGCATTTCCTGGAGATTCCAATGATGGCACCTATTTCTGGTAAATGCCCAAGGATGGTGATTGTAAGGTGAGAAACTAACACTGTATCCAATAGCTTTGTCCTTGCTCTTCAATTGAACAATCTTATCTGTTTGAGACCTTTGCTATTTGAACATAGCACTTTGGAGCATGGGAAGAAATGGTTCTGTTTCTGTCCTATCACATGACTTCTATCTTGACCATTTCAGCAGTTTAGATTGGTTAGACACAGATGAAGCCCTAATTGTGAAAGCTATTTTCACACGAAAGACCAGAATGTAGTTGTGAAACTTACCTTGTTACTTTACTTCAGTGTTGGCATGCTTCCTTCCCTCTTGCATTGCTAATAGTAATCACATAACACAAATGCTGAGGTCTCTGGTTCTAAAATGCAATCCTAACTACTCTTGCAAGAGGGTAAGGATTATTGATTCAATGGGATTAACCTCTGAGTAAACATGCTTAATATTTCATTGACAAACAGGGACTAAAGCGAAAGTTTGACAACCTGAAATACCTAGTAATATGAATTTGAAAAGCAGGTTTCCTGTAATAAATCTAATTGCACATCTTTGGAATACCAACATACAAATCTGCACTGAAGTAAAAATTATGACCGTGATCAAGCATAGTAATTACAGAGTCTATTAAATTATTTTAACATAAAGAAGTGCCCGATTTTAAATCATTTTAGAATCTGCAGTGAGGCTGAATTAAATCAAACAACAAATTTTCAGAACGTCAACCTTAACATTTTTTATTTCTCGGCTAACTCCAAAATCTCCAACACCAAGAAAAGATGACTAGCTTGAATGAAAACAGAAACTGTTCATCGTTTTTTTTTTTATCAGTTCAGGTTGAACATTTGGTTTTATGTCTAAATTATCATTTATTAATTTAGAAACCAATGATCATATTGGCAGCATGTTTGATAGAATATTAAAACTGTTTTTGCATCTGTAAATCAAATTCCTTGTGATAACGGCATATTTTGGGGGAAACTAATATCATTGCCCCCCCCCAAAAAAATTATAAAAGCTAGTGTGATTTCTTAAAAGGTCCCATCTCCAATGTTTTCAATGGAAACTCCCACCATCCATCCATCTATCTATCTATCTATCTATCTATCCATCCAATCATCCAACCATCCATCCATCTATCCATCCAACTATCCATCTATGCATCTTTCTATCATCTATCAATCATCTATCTGTCTATCTATCTATCTATCTATCCATCCAATCATCCAACCATCCATCATCTATCCATCCAACTATCATCTATGCTTTCTATATCTATTCAATCATTATCTGTCTATCTATCTATCTATCTTCTATCCATCCAATCATCAACATCCATCATTCTATCATCCAACTATCATTATGCATTTTCTATCTATCAATCATCTGTCTGTCTATCTATCTATCTATCTATCTATCCATCCAATCATCCAACCATCCATCCATCTATCCATCCAACTATCCATCTATGCATCTTTCTATCATCTATCAATCATCTATCTGTCTATCTATCTATCTATCTATCTATCTATCTATCCATCCAATCATCCAACCATCCATCCATCTATCCATCCAACTATCCATCTATGCATCTTTCTATCATCTATCTATCAATCATCTATCTGTCTATCTATCTATTTATCTAATCTATCTATCTATCTCTATCTCTCCACACACACAGGAATTTCTCCTGGACAGGCTCAAAGACCAGAAGGAAATGTACAAGAAGAAAAATAAAGAGCTGGGGAGTTGATTATAGACAGGAGGGAAGTCCAGTGCACCATTCACACCCCTAAAACTTTCTCCGGTTTTATCTATTCTGCGCAAGTTGCATTCTAGCATAGAGTTCATTGTTATTCCACCTAGTTAGACTCTAAATCCTGCATCACAGGGCATCTGAGGCATGACAGCTGTATTTCTTCCAGATCAATGTCCAGAGACCAAGCAGATGCATAAGCATGCACATGTCACCAATATATCCACCACAGGGGGGAAGCCTCATCTGCAATTCTGTTCCAGATAGTTCTTTTCAATTACTAATTCAGGTCAGAATGGAAAGTTGGGGGGGGGAACCCACCCCAGAAGAAGAAGCCAGTGGCAAAGCACTTTCACAATGCTGCCAAGAAAACTGCATGGACTGAATTACCGAAGTTCAGCTTGACTCAAAGCTTTATACTAGAGTGACAACAAAAGTCAGGCTCCCAATTTTTTCCCATGACTGTTGTACAGAGAAAAGTAGAGATGCATGAAGTTCTGACAAGCTGAAATACAGTACATTGATCATATGATTCTCAACTGATACAACTATGTACGCTTTATGCCACATGTTTGTACGAAATAAAATACCCACACCCGCTACAATCATCAGACAGCCTTTGACAAATACTCCTTTACGGTAGAGGAAAATTCTAAGGGTGCTCATACAAAACAGAGCACGAAGCACATTTATTCTGAATTCTAAAAGATCACATTGCAAACTAGTATTATTGGGTGAATTTCACCAAATATTAACAGGAAGAAATTGTGCCTGACTACAGGAAAAGCGTGGTACAAAATGGTGCTGGTGTAATGGAGAACCTGAAGACAGACAGACAGACTTGTGTGAAATACTACAAAAATGTTCTACATGGTAATCACTAATTCAAAACAAATTATGAACAATTTGCTGACTTTAGATTGACATGTTTCTGCCTTAAGAAGGTTGTCTATTTGCAACAAATCTTTGTATAAATTAGTAGAATATGGAGTTCACGACCTCTGTAAGATCACAGGTTTCTCAACCAAATTGATCTGAATGACAGCCCAGTTAAATATTATTGTTAACAGATGTGTTTCTTTTAGCAGCTTTCACTACTGTATTAACTTAAGAGCCAGGCATACATGGAAAATCATTGTTATTAACAGCATTAACCATCAGTGTCTGTCAAACAGATGGATCAAAGAGACAAGATACTGAGGCATAGTCTTATCTGATATAAGATTTTTAGTCCTATTTAAATTATAGTAACTATGTCTAAGACTACATGGAGTATCTGCAAAACAACATATGTAAATTGTATACAGGTGTACACCTTCTACTTTAATTTATGGTGGTGCATTTTAAGGTGGGGGAGTGCAACTACTACACTGGTTTCCATTCCAGAGAAGCATCAAGTATTTCCCATCTACTACAACTTGCTAGTGAAACAGGCAACAGTTACAGTAGTTCCTGCTATGAAATTTCAGCTATTTAAGATCATTGTTGCTACTGGATAGTCCCTGGATTTGGAACAATACTGCCCTACTAATGTGACTGTGAGACATGTAAGAGGCTGTGCAACAATTGCTCTGGAATGAATTGCCCTCCTACCTACTTTAATGCAAGCTGCTAGCTTTCTTCAATGATCTTAAATGACAGAATCATTCTTGAAGAAAATTCAATTCCCAAACAGGTCCTGGGAACATTCCCAAAATGTGTTGGCTCAATATAAATTAGTGGAGGGCACATGGTGATGATGATGATGTTAACTGTTCAAGTTGAGCTTGACTCTTGACAGTTCTATAGACCAGGTTTCTCCACATCTTCCGATCTTGACCTATTCCTTTGAGTTTTTCTATGTTCTGGCTGGTGTCAGCTTTGATAGCATCCAGCTACCATGTTCTCTGATGGCCTGGTTGCCTTTTACCACTAACTCTTTTGAACATCATTGCTTTCTCCAGTGAATTCCCCTGCATGATATGGCCAAAATAAGTTTAGATGCAGTTTTGTGATTTTTAGTGAAATGTCTGGTGTTATGTGCTCCAGTAGTTGCTTGTTAGTCACCTCTGCTGTCCAAGGAATATGCAGGACCTTTTTCCAGCATCACAGCTCAAACAGTTGATTTTCTTCCTTTCTTGTTTTTTTAAGGTCCAACTTTCACAGCCATAGGTAGTTATGGTTCCCCAATAGAGCAACCTAATCTACATTAAGCCCCTCGCTTGCGACAAGGGGACATCCACACGTAGAAGGACCTTAATGAGATATATCAAATCCATCCTATAATTTTCTCTTGTCATTCCTTGAAGGCTTATAATATAGTGATTAATCCTACCACTCTCATTAAGCTATGAAAATCTGACCTATTCCATTTTATGGAGGTGCCAAAAACGTATAAGTCATAATCACAAAACTAATAGCTATGGAGACTGAAAGAATAAAAAAGGCAAACATGTATACTTTTAAATCCATACACGAATGGCCATTCATTCATTTCTTTATTTCCTCCTCAACTTCTTCAGCCACAAAGCCTGGGCACTCTGTACAAGAAGATAGCAACCTCTTTTCACTTCATTATAGTCACAGGCACAAAGATCATTATTATTAGATTAAGAAATGATCACGTGAAAGGTGAAGGGGTGGGTTACCAGCTGTGGAACTTACAGAAAAAGATGGAAAGGGTTAACCCTTCAAGAAAGACCAGATTAGATGCCAGAGTTATGAATGCTAGTACTACTTTATTACAAGTAGCATTATGATAAAAGACTCTTGCAAGCCTGAGTCCATTTCCCCCTCCCTCCCTTTATCTTTATGAGAACTGAGGAGGTCCATGTCAGAGATGCTTTGTCAAATTATATTTCTGCTCCAGACTTAGATTTCTTTTATCTAACCATTGCCTTGCTCAAGATTACTCCTTCTGTCCGTTACAGAAAGCGAGAGACATTACAGGGGACTCGGGGCTAGAAAACATGGAAGGCTAGATATCTTTTTGTGGCTATCATCAAATCACCCATCAGGCCAAGACTGAGTGGCTGTACATACCGGCATCACGGTCCAGTTTGGAATGTCCATCGTTGACCATAGGGGGAGTGGTGCTGCCCCCTGTGGATAGGGCTAGGAACCTGGGGGTCCTCCTGGATGCACGGCTCCGGTTGGAGGAGCAGGTGGGAGCCGTCACCAGGGGGCTTTGCCCAGGTCTGGCTGGTTCGCCAGCTTCGCCCGTTTCTGGACCGCGATGCCCTGCGACGGTCACTCATGCCCTTGTTACTCACGACTACTGCAACACTCTCTACCTAGGACTGCCCTTGCACACCATCCGAGATTGCAGCTGTGTGCGCTGGTGGTGATGGGAGTTCCCGGTTCTCCCATGTTGCCCCCCTCCTGCATGGCCTGCATTGGTTGCCGGTTGCGCTCGGGTGAGTTCAAGGTTCTAACTTTAACATACAAAGTCCTTCATGACATGGGTCCCTATTATTTAAGGGAGCGACTGTTGCCGACATCAAACACTAACCGCCCTGTGCGATCTCACAGACAGGGGCTCCTTGGGGTCCCGTCAGCCGGACAGTGCCGGCTGGCGGTCCCCCGACGACGGGCCTACTCTGTCGCGGCCCCTGACCTCTGGAATCAACTTCCCTGGAGCTCCGCCTGGCCCCTGACCTCCGCACTTTCCGTCATGACCTGAAGACCTGGTTGTTTAATCAACCCGGGCTGTGACCCTGGGGTGGGGTGGTTTTTTAGAGTTTTAATGCTGCGATTTTAGTATTAATTCGGCTTGATTTGTTTAATCTGGTTTTATTTAACTTATTGTTGTGTTTTTATTTTGTAAGCCGAGTCCTTCAGAGGGGCATATAAGTCGAATAAATAAATAAATAAATAAATAAATACCCTGCAGCCTCACCTATTGCCCCTTTTCCTAATCATAGCCACCATTATTTCTCATTACTATCACTCCTACCTTTGTCTTCTCACTACAACCAACATCCAAGAAAGTGTCATGCTGGCCAATTGCTCTGAGTGAGCTCTTTTAATATATGCATGCTGTATGGCCATGTGGAGTTTTGGCAATGTTACAAAGTAGTTTGCCAAAACCTTCTTCCAAGATATTTTTCAACTTCCTAATCTAGCCAAGAATAAACTATTTGTTTAAAATGTTTATATTTTATATTGCATTGTGTTCTTTAAAAAGATCTGCTTCCCTCCTGCCTGGTCCCCACGATTAGCTATGGTCAGCTAGATACTATCGCTTGAACAAGAGGTCTGGCACATTACTTCTCATAAACCCTAACCCGGGGAAGGGGGAAAATTAGGAAGGTTTCCAGTATGATGCCTCAAGGCCTGCCCTTATGGACTCATTGGATGGATCCCACCGAAATTTTCTTTGTTTGGAATGACAACCAATGCTGTCTTGTGGTGCTGGTTTTGGAAGGGTTTCTTGCAAACCACTTGTAGATATGCATATAAGTAATCAGACTTACTCCCATGGGACTTTCAGGGAAGCAATGGAGAAGACAGCTTCGCTGAGAATGCAGCAATGAGACACTGGCGAATGGACTGGTTCCTCAGAATTCCTCTCTGGACAAGTAAAGGATTTGGGATCATTAACAAGTTCTCCAGATAGTAGCTCTTTACAAATAGAGCATAAAACAGTAGTCTCAAGTGGATTTAGAGCCCTGGAAGACAAGGGAATACCATCTTTGTCCAAACTGCAATTTGCACATTTATAGATAAACGGTTTGCATATTTCCTTTCTTGATCAGTTTTATCACATCAAATGAATCTTCTTCAATCCTAGAAAATGACAGTTAATACAAGTTTAAATAAATGGCAAAAGGGCAATTAGAAGATTGATTCTGGGGAAAAAATAGACTAAGGATCCAGATGGATTTGAAAGAAGATTAGGAAATTAATTACAAGAATCCTTCCTATGGGAAAATGTCATTGTTCTGAATTTTATTTTTTAAAAATGAAGATTTTGAAATTAATTATAAAAAAACTTCTCATGGGAAAATGCTGTTGTTTAGGGAAAAAACATAATAAGATTGAACTTTGAAGGTTGAACACTAAAGGGAAGCAGAAAAAACAAATATAATTAAAGAAGAACAGTTAGATTTGACAGACTAAAATAGAATGAAGCAAAATACTGTAGCTTTGGAAGAATTGAAGGCTATTTGGGACAATGCATTCAAAAATTAATTTTACAATTCTCTTCTATTATTATAAACAAACTGGATTTAAAAGATGTTATAGAAGAGGAACAAGTTTTACTGGACAAGATTGAGACTGAGGCTGATTTGAATGTGGAGGTAAATGTAAGTGATAAAATGATATAGAAAAAGATTTTGGATATGGAAATTAAACTGGTTGACATCTAATAATTAAAAGGGATATACAAATAACAAACTAGAAGAATGAGTTGAATAATTTTGGATTTACAAAAAAAGACTTGCCAAAGTTTTTAAGAATTTTCTGAAAGAGGCAAGAAGAAAATAAAAAGAAATCTAGGACATTATGTATAGGGATTAAAGATCAAGATTGTTAAAAGCAAAGGGAAATAATATAAAGTTTGCTTATTTGATCAAAGTTAAAATGTATATATTGTTATTTCTGGTAATCTTCAATGGACTTTTGTTAACCAGAATCAAAATGAGGTTTAAAGAAGTAGTTTATAGATAAGACATGAGATATGGGAAGAAGAGATATTTGGTTGCATGCTCAATGGTAATAAGTTGCTGAAGTTACTGTTGCTTGATAAAAGGGAAACTCATTTCTTCGTATATTTCTTTTAGTTTTCTTTATTATATTTCTATTTTTCTGTCTTTTCTATTTTTCTTTATATTCTTTTCTGCACTTTCTACCTGTTCTTTTCATTTGTTAATACTTAGTTGCCATTACTTTTTATCACTGTAATTATAAACTTTAACAAAAAGTACTATTATTCAAAGAAGACTTACTCTCACAAGCTGATAGGAGCGAAGCAAGATTATCTGCAAAGCAACCTGAATGGGAAAGGGAACCAGCAAGCTTTTAGCCCCATTCTTGCTTAACTTCCTTTACCTAAAGGAAAATCAATGGGATACATTCCAATTAAGTTCACTTATAGCACTGGTGCTATTTAACTATTAGGTGAGCATCATAAGATGCCTTTTCCATGTTTCATTCAATTTGTATTTGAATAGAATGTTTCTCAAATCCAATTTATACCAGACATAAATAAACAACATTCATCAATTTAAAACATAAGCCACTTCAATTTGAATTGATTTAAAGGCCACTCATCTGAATGGCAGTGAAGTCTAAAACTTAGTTCAGCACACTGAGTCTCCATATATGCTATATGGAGTATAGTATAGTATATTCAAATCATCAAACTGTATTTTTTGGTCATTTTCAAGTCTACTATGTGAGGGGATTAAATACACCAAATTTCAGATAAGTAGATACATTAGTTTGTTCAAAGTTTTATTGATAAAAATGAGGAGAAAGTAGCTTTCTTTGAATTTCAAATCAATTTCATCTAAATAGATTGAGATTTTACTTCACTTTAGTTACTTGAGGGTTTTTATACAAAAAACAGGGCAAGCATTTCCCTTTTATTTCTTGTAAAAAAATATAATGAAGCAAAGAAACCTGCACAATTCCAAATGGTACTTACAATGACCAGGAAATCATGATTTATACTAAGAGGATTGTATTCTTTTTGCTTGGCTCCAAAGTCATGGACAGTGGAAGAGACTAAATACATAGGACAAATGACTACGGATCAAACAGCTGGTAAAACAGGAGGATTTTGTTGTTGTTGTTAAAATGGATATGCTGCCAACTTCTGGTGACTTGCCAAAGTACAGTTTTTTAATCAAAGTCAAACCATCAATTAAGACACAAGTAAATAAATAAACACCCCAATGCCAATATCATTCCCCATATGCTTTTGTAACATCTGGAAGGACTTCACAAGGAGGATAACATTTTTTATCTTTCCATTGAATTGTTATTTGATTCTTGGAGAATGAATGCTTGACAAGTTGCTTCAGTTTTCTTGACAAGGATTTTCAGAAGTGGTTAGCCATTGCCTTCTTCCTAAGGCTGAGAGTAATTGGCTGAAGCCCAGGTGGTTTTGTGCCTAAAATGGGACTAGAATTCAGTCTGCCAGTTTCTAGCCAGATAACTTAATCACTAAACCAAACCTAAGGCAGCTGACAAAGACAGTGTTTTCTTGTGACCTGCCTCAGAACTCCTTCACAAAAGAGCCCCAACCTCAGAGCCCAACCCAGAGTTTCTAGGCCCTAACAACTCTGAATGTGATCATAGACATCACATGATCCACAACTAGATGCTACATGGCACCACCTTTGATCCTAGTGCTTTTGTGATACTTTGGATTTGAAAGGCAAAAAGTGCTTTAGAATCTGCTAAGCTGCTCCCATAGCCCATCTGCAATTCTTCGAAGTAGTTGTATCTTTTTCTGGAATCACACATCTTCCTTCCCCGGCTGAAGCACAAGTCTAAGAAAAATATGTGTTTTGATTTAAGGCCTTGCAGACAGTCACTATGCACACACACACACACACACACCAGGCATTCCAGAGCACCTTTTTTGTCTGAATCTGCCAGAATCTGAAATGCTGCATAGCCATAGAGTATAGCAAAATGAACTTCCAGCCTCAAGGACATTGTCAAGAGAACCAAGTGTCCCTTGAGAATACAACAGTTGTGCGTGCATTCTTGATGTTGGTTTTCCTCAGCTCGGTGCTCTGATGGAAGTTTTGGTTTAAAAAAGAAGTCCATAATACTGCCTGGAGAGGATGAGAATTATAGCCAAATACACCAGAGACAAGCTTCTCTAAAGGATAAACCACCCAATATTTCTCTGTTGTCTTATGAATCTGTACTCTGCACCTACACAACCAGCAAAAAAAACCTCTATTGTTGATTGGATAATGAACCAAAATGACATGGTTGATTAATGACATTAGCACATAGAAAGAACAGGTGCATGAATTGAAATCCAAGTAGAGTCATCTTGTTGGACATCACCAAGACCAAGACCTCCATCTAGGATAGTTAATAATGCAGATGCTTGCCAGAAATTGGTTAACAACTACATGAAATGCAAAAAAAAAACCAAAAACACAGCAGTAGATGAAATGGTATCAAAAAATTTGCCTATGAAATACTTGTAAGCCAAGCCTCTATTAAAGGTATTGGAACATTTCCCAAACAAGAGAAAGTTGGCAACTACATCTTGCCTCTTATTTTTTAATCAGAATCTGGACAGAATTCAGACAACAGAAAGGTCACGATCTAAGCTGAAATCCATTTATCTTATAAGTGCTACCAGCTGTATGTTAGCAAGCTGTTTTCTCTCCCAAACAATATAAATAAGATGAAGTTGGATATAATTAGATGTTCATTCCCTAAAGGAGAACTAAGCAAAGTTACTACAGCAAAGCAGTAAAGATACATAGTTCAACTTTTCTTGCTATGGTCTGGAGTGAAATACTGAATTAGAGATAGATGATAGATGGTTGACAGAAAGATAGATAGATAGATAGATAGATAGATAGATAGATAGATAGGCAGGCAGGCAGGCAGGCAGGCAGGCACAGACAGACAGACAGACAGACAGACAGACAGATAGATAATCTTCAGGTGAAGAACTCTTAAAATAAGCACCTTGTTAGGTATTTACTCTGAAAATCACAATTCAGATTATCCAAAACTGATTAGAATGAACTTTCCTTACCCTGGAGCTCATTCCCAAAGTGTTGGACTACAGAGCCTATCATCCCCTTCACCCCTGTGTAGCTGGGGTGATGGAAATGCATTCAGAGTTAAGGAAGATGGCATAGATACGAGAAGTGGAGCATCATAAGTGAGACACATTTTCTCAAAACTTTCTCCCAAAATTCTGAGAACATTTAATTTCCAGCAACTAGAGAAAATCCAGTGGAACTTAGTTTTGAATATCATCTCTTTTTTTAAAACCCATCTAGGTCTCCAGATGCTCCCCTAAACAGAAGATGGCTAAGATCCTATGATGAAAGGAAACATGCAGATGATAGCATTAGGTCATTGTTTTTGATGTAGGTCACTATTTTTCAATGCGCTGAAAAGCTTCCAGAGGGCGATCGAGACTTTCCTGTTGATAATTAGTGATTTGTCACAGTGGTTATGTGCCAGTTCAGGGTGAATCTGCTTCTCCACTCTTTATACAAGAGGCTCACTTGGTTCATCACACTTGACATCATGTAAGGGAACGTTTCTTTATTTGATTTCACAATTAACATAGCACATTAGGTGTGATTTGCTACTGTCCATTTTAAATGCTGAAAATGCAAACTTTTCCCATCGGGAAAGGATAATATAAAAGAGAGTGAAAGAGAGAGAGAGAAGAAGAAGGAAGGAAGGAAGGAAGGAAGGAAGGAAGGAAGGAAGGAAGGAAGGAGAGAGAGAAAGAAAGAAAGAAAGAAAGAAAGAAAGAAAGAAAGAAAGAAAGAAAGAGAAAAAGACTTACCAGCCCATCACAATTGCTGATAGCAACAGAAGCATTAGGCAAGTCCGTGATATGCCCCACATAGAGGCAATCCCCATGAAGCGGTTCAGTGTAGGTGATGTTTGAATCCTCCTGCCATTCCACAGTTGCTCCAGGAGCCACCAGCCGGGAATTTGGCCTTAATCTAAAGTGGAATTCTTGTCCAAAAACAGTGACATTGTAAAAAATTTCCTTGCCTGCAGCATCCTGAGGAAGATCCCTGGTGTCTCTTGGGAAACGCCTCTTTGATGCTCCCGACACGACTTTGGAGATGAACCTGCCTTTTGAGTCTGTGCTAGTTGGGATGACCAGCCTGTATTCCTCTAGATTTCCCAAAATAGAATCTAGAGAGAGAGAGAAAAACCATGAGTAATAAGAGTCAGGCTGAATACCTCACTCCTAAGGCTACCACTGGCTGGGAACATATACTTCATTGGTCCCTGAGGTTAAGGAAAGGAAAATGCTAAGGCAGACGCACCATGCCTTAGTTTTCCAGTTGTTTTATTAAGAAAGCCCAGATGGTAGGCATGGCAAGTATTTAGGGATGGGCAGGGGTTAGGATGCGGCCCCCTCTGCAACTGAGCAAGAGGGACTAGAAACATCCCACAGCTGAATAGATCCATCTGAAGTGATGAGGCTTCTGAAAGCCATCTGCTTGAGGATATGGGGGGTAGGGGGTGGCAAACACCTCGCATCAACTTTTAAACTCTGCCACCAGCCATACTCCCGAAAGTTTCGATCATTCCCGAACGTGAAGGGTGGGGATGTCAACAGAAAAGTTTAAAAAAAGAAAAGAAAAGAAAAAAGAAAAGAGCTGTCCACTACAAGTTGGCTTCGCTTCCTTCCTTCCAGCAACACAGACGGAAGGAAAACTTCGTCCCTGCCAGGTGGTTTGTTGGAGGCCGGCGATTCGACGGGCGTCCGAGTTCAACCGAGGTCCCAGCCAGCCTCCCCGATTTGCAGCTGCAAGGCACCCCCGCCAGCTCAGCAGGATCGAAGAAGGTACACCCACCCTCCGGAAAACAACGCCACACGTGGCGGCGGGGAGAACGCCCCGGCCCTTTGATCCAAGCAACCCGGCGTGGCGCGGAGAAGTCTAGCGGGCAAAAAGTCCTCCGCTTGTGAGTGAAGTTAGACAGGCAGCCTCAAGGGGAGGCGGGCGAAGAAGGGGCGTCTGGCTAATCCCAGCCGGACGGCTGGGGCGGTTTCAGCCGAAGGAACCCGACAGCCCACTTACCGTTCTCCCCGGGACTCCGCGGGGCCCCCGGGGCCAAAAGGAGCATCCAGCAGGCGAGAAGAAGCAAGGCGATCCCGGCCAGAGGAGCCATGGCAGGCGTAGCTCAGCCCAACACCAGCCTTCAACTTCGCTGCCAGGGGGCTCCGGCCACATTGAAGGCAGCCGGCACCGCCCTCTAGCCCACCACCAGGCAACCTCAGCCCCGCGGCTCCTTGCCCTGGCTCATCCGCTCCTCTCCAGCGCTCAACCTCGACGAAGGCAGCAGAGAGACACCAGCAGGCGGCTTGCTGGAAAGCACGGGGCGTGCAAGGAGGGAAGTCCGCCTGATTGACAGAACGGCCGCCGTTGCCGCCGCTGCTGCTGCCACCGCTGCCTGCGAGCCTGCCACGGCCTCGCCTCGCCCGGGCCGGCTCGGCTCGGCTTGGCTTGGCGGCGGTTCTCCCTGAAACTCTCGCAGCCTCCTCCTGCTGCCGGCCGAGACAAAAACTCTGCAGCCTCCTCCGGTTACGGGACACTTTTCTCCAGCCCAGTTAAGAGGCGGTTCCTGAGGGATCCTGAGCATTTCCCTCCACCCAACGCTCAAAATCCTCCTCTTCTTAGAAAGAGAACCAGAAGGGGAGATCGCACCAGACAGAAGCCCCCAGATGCTTGATTTGGAATCGGTCGGGGATCTTCTGCAAAAAGAAAAAAAAAAGATCTCGTACCGTATCTTGAATTCTCCTAACTTAGGAAGGAGAGTGGTCGTCTTAGGAAGGAGAGTGGTCGTCTGATTTTTTTTTCCCCCCGAAGTCTAATTAAAGACGCCTTTTGCTTTCTGTGTGTGTTACATCCACATAGCACGTTGTGATAGCATGATATCCACTTCAGAGTCGGTAGAATCGGATCCTTCCGGATCAAAATGTAATTGCTAGATTATACTTAAGCCTCCCCTCTGGCTTCACTAAAAATTCCTGGATTTTTCTCATCTTGGTTATCATAAAATCTAGATGGAAATGTTATCATATCCCTAATGACTTTTGCATCCCTGCTTTGTATTTGAACTCCACTCCTTGTTTCAGTTTAAGAACTCAAAAATGCATTTATTTTTTAAAAAATTCACTTTCGAGGAGTAAGTGACCTTATTAGTTTTTCATATGATATTGTTACATCTAACAATTATATGTAACGCTTAACAGTGGTTAAAAATGGTTAAGGTGGTAAAGGAATTGGGAAGATACAGGTTCAAATCCATCCTCAGGGAAGATTCAGGTTCAAATCTGTCCCCCAGGGATAGTCTGGGTGACTTTAGGACAGTTGTTCTTCATCTAAACTACTTCACAATGTTGTGAGAGAAATTGGAGGCAGGAATCCTATATACAAATGTGTATTCCACTTTTGCTTCTACATAGAGCAAAGTGAGATATGAATATTTTAAATAAATCTACTTTGTCCCCCCACATTCCAAATGGTTTACATAAATACAATAAAATAATAAAGCACACACACATCATCAAAACGTAAATAACAGCCATTAAAATCTTTTTAAGTGGAAAAATGACCTGTGACACATGACCCTACTGAAGTGTCAGATCTTTTGAATCCTTATAAAATGAGATGGGTATGGAGGCCCTAAGAGTTCTGGGAAGAAACCTCTTTCCATATCCATCCTTACTTGATTTCACAGAGGAAAGAAAATCTGAGAATGCCCTTGTGGGCCAATGGAACAACATGGGTGGCTTCTCTCTGGGGAAAACAGTCCACAAGTGTCCAGGATGCATGCCATGTAGGTTTGAATTGTTCCTAGGAACATACTGACAGTCAGTGCGATACCCATAATATTGGCTTTCACATACCAACGTGTACAGGGCACGTTGTAGAAGCAGAAGTAGCCAAATTGACTTCTAGAGTAGCAAGTAGAGCACACATTGCCACTATCCAGTCAGGAAGCAATAAGTTAAGGCTATTGAGACCTCCTACTTTAAACAGGACTCATACTGCTAGACTAACCAAAGTTGGTTGAGGGCCCCTGACCACAGACTCTACCTGCTATTCTAGCAATAGCCATGAGTCCAGGAGAACTCCTTTGTCACATACCTACTACTTCAAAGATAGTGTCTCTCTGTTCAAAGCTAGCAAGGAACCATCAAAGAAATCTAAAATGCTTCAAACAAACAGCTCAGTCTTGCTGGAATGAAATTTCAGCTTTGTTCATCTCATCTAGACCTCAACAACCTCCACTGACTCTATACATACATAGAAAAAAACCCTCTGATTTGATAAATAGTACTTTTGCTTGTACAGTACATAATATTAAATCATACTACTTCACTAGTATATTGTAGATATGGAGTCCAGAATAAGACTTCTCAATTATCTAAAATGGCATAGGTTCTCCTGCTTGAGCAGGGGGCTGGACTAGAAGATCTCCAAGGTCCCTTCCAGCTCATTCATTCTATGCATATTAGTTGAATGTGTTTGTATCAGTTCTTCTCTTGATCCACATTCTGACAGCATTAACTATCCCCTGAATCCACTTGCCCACCTCACATCTCACTGGCCACCTGGAAGTTCTCCTGAAGATCTGGTTGGTAGTTCAGCTATAGCCTTGTTGGCTGACTGGAATGAGCAGATGAGGGCTTTAGATCAGATTTCTCCTAGATGGCCTCCCACTATGGTCTCTTTGATCTCTTTGTTGGCTCTTTGAAGAAGGTCAGGAAATGAAACACCAGACAGTGACCTAGAACACAGATGGAGAAAGACAAAGAGGGAACCTAACCAAACATGACCAAAAGCTCATTTATTTATTTATTTATTTATTTATTTATTTATTTATTTATTTATTATTTGGACTTGTATGCTGCCCCATCTCCAAAGACTCGGGGTGGCTCACAATTAAAAACATACAACAACAATTGTATTATCATTGGTAATTAAAATAGCAAAATAATATCTGATTATCTAGACCCCTTTTAGTCAAGCCAGGATATAGTTCTCAAACAGCATCAGTCATGCCATTGGTTTGTTTAATCAATTTCTATGGCTGCCCATCTTACAGATGCAATTCTGAACAGCTAACCTTAGAAACAATATCAACAAATATATTAAAAAAAACCTGGAATGGTCACTGGGAAAAATCCAATAAATACTCAACAGCAATGTCAGCTCTTTGAGGTAGTGCAGACAAGACTCCTAAAAGCATTATTCCCCTCCTTTAGTTTTATCTTTCAGAAAATTAGGAAAGGTCTCTTCAGAGAAGCTTCCTGTGCCCTTTTTCTTCTGTGGGCTGAGATATCTTTTGCATGATAGTTGCCTGGTCTGCCATTCTTCCTGCTGTCTCCCAAGGTCATTCCCACATACTATTACAAGTAATAACATCTCATGGGCAATCTAACCTACCAATCCTCAATCCCTGGAGCACATTCAGATCTTCAATGCTTTGCAAGAGGCCATTGGGGTCAGGTCTATTTATTCATTTCATTAAATGTATTCTAGCTGCCCATTCCAACAGACATTTAACCTCAGAGGGTAAGATGTTCCAGAGGACAGATGCTGCAATACGTTGATGAACTATTAGAGTTTGGAGTCTTGGGACAGAGGTAATATAAATATTTGGTTCTTCTTAATCTCTCAAAATCTCCTGTTCCATCAAAAACAATACCTTTCTGACCCATGGAATTAGGAGTGGGAGGCACAATGTTGTGGTGATTCTATGCCTTTCTCTGTGGTCAGGTGTAGCCAATATTGACAGGAAGGAAGTAATCCAATCTGAAGCATTCAGCATTCTCTCCCCTTCCGTTTAGCATCTACATGGTGCAGTCATCCATCATTTGGGTTCAAATATTACCAATGTGTGGATGATACCCAACTGTATATCTCAATCCCACAAACAAGCAAGCAAGCGCTGAAAGTAGTGGTGCCAAATTTTGGAGTGTTTGGAAAAACTGTAAATTTACAGGCAACTTTAATAACCCAGAGAAGGACAGGGTTTTTAAAAAAATATCTTTGTAAAGAAAAAGACAAAAATAAAGAGAATAGATGGGTGAGAAGAATAATATAGTTCAATGAAAAGAAGGACTGGAGGTGACATGATAACAGTCTTCCAATATCTCAGGGGTTGCCACAAAGAAGGCGGGAGTCAAGCTATTCTCCAAAGCACTTGAAGACAGAACAAGAAGCAATGGATAGAAACTAATCAAGGAGAGAAGCAATCTAGAACTAAGGAGGAATGTCCTGATAGAACTATCAGTGGAACAACTTGCCTCCAGAAGTTGTAAATGTTCCAACACTGGAAGTTTTTAAGAAGAGATTGGACAGCCATTTGTCTGAAATGGTATAGAGTTTCCTGCCTGAGCAGGGGGTTGGACTAGAAGATCTCCAAGGTCCCTTCCAACTCTGTTATTCTATTCTATTCTATTCTGTTCTGTTCTGTTCTGTTCTATTCTATTCATTCTATCAAGTAGGCAACAATTCAGAGATCATCAGGCCTGGAAGAAAAATATATTGTGAAGAGCCATAAATATTAAGTGTGAGTAGATACTAATTTCTTTAAGTTAATAAGCTCCATCTGGGAAATCAGCATTCTTTAAATATCACTTGTGGCACCAAGAAGCCTACCATGGATCCATATAAACTGGAATTATCCACCCCCTTTTAATGCAGCTTCCATCTGGTTTCAGCTTAGAGGGTTCACCAGTGTTTAAATAATCCTGACCAGTCTCCTTTGACTCTGCAGTTTTCTGTCCTAATATCTATTCTGTACAACTGTTGAGGCTCAGAGAAACACACAGACATATTCAATAATCATGCCCTACCATGGCTATGCTGTGGTGGTAGTTTTCAGTGCTGTTGCTATGCTTTATTGTTCCAGCTCCTTTCAGTTTAGATCCTATTCTTTTTTTAAAATAGAAAACAATCACTTCAAATCACTTGCTTTCCTTGGGGTTTCAATCATTTCCTAATTTCTCTTACACCTGCACACCTGCACATACATAGTAGCTCACTGGTGCTTACTACAGATTGACCTACTATAGTTTAATTAGGCATTGCCAGTTCAGGCACCACTTGTGAATGTGAGTAAAGCTAACACACTGTTCCAGCTTGTACCACTTATTTACAATTAATCCAATTTGTCAATGAATCTCATCTGGCAGTTATTGTTGATTCGAATAATTTTTGCAACACTCATTCAAGCTCTTTGCTCTCCAGCATTCTGAAAAGCAATAGCAATAGCACTTAAACTTATATACTGCTTCACAGTGCTTTACAGCCCTCTCTAAGCAGTTTACAGAGTCAACATATTGCCCCCAACAATCTGGGTCTTCATTTTACCGACCTCAGAAGGATGAAAGCTGAGTCAACCTTGAGCCTGGTGAGATTTGAACTGCCAAATTTCAGGCAGCTGGCAGTCAACAGAAGTAGCCTGCAGTACTGCACTCTAACCACTAAGCCACTGTGGCTCAATACAGGTAAATAAGCCTGAACTGCAAATTAAGGTACTTCAACACTTGTGCAATGGGATTTTTTGTTCTCCCCCAGAACTGACTCAGGAGTTTATTGGGGAATTGAAGAAATATTACCTCTGCAGGAAAAAACAGCACTGGATTTCAGTTTAAAACTTGAAGGATCTATACATACCCACAGCCAAATCAATGTCCATCATGCTTCCAAGGGCTTTATATTCATGTTTCTCCCCTAAACCTTCAGAATATTCTGCAAAAAGATTAAAAGAATTACCATTTTTAGCATCATGGGCTACAGTTTGATCTGTCACATCTTCTTAAGCAGTTCTCAAGTTCTGATTCTCATTGATTAGGCGAAAGGTGCCCTTGTGGGCTCATATGCTTAACTCTGCTAGTCTTCTGATAGCTGCTCTGTGTCTGTTTTCACCCTTCTAGCTTGTCACTACAAATCCCTAAATTGCTTATGCTCTAATCAGTATCCCTAATCTATAACATGTTGACATTCCTTGAGTGCTTTATTTGTCTCCCAACACCTCTCCCAAAAGAGCATCTCTTGAAACACTTCCTCTTCTGTTTCCAAAGTAATTGGCTTAGAAACTGTTTGTCAATCCATGGCAAATCTTTAATCTTAATTCTCCCTCCAGGTTTCCTCTCTCATCATAGCTCATAAAACTGTTATGATTACCTCATTCTTCATTAGCCATCTGTGTTTAATGATAAGTTCAATTGGTTTTTAGTGACTGATTTAGCTTCCAGACATGTATTTCCACTAACTACCATATATACATATATCAGATTTATTGTTATAATGTACACATTCTGAGGTGTAACTTAGAAATGTTCTAGAAATACCTGTTTTTTCCTTGTATGACTAGTTAGATTAATTTAACTAATTATCAGTGGAATATTTGCTTATCGTCCCCAATATAGGTTTGGTACTGCTGTTTGGTACTGCTGTGTTTGTAATTATATCTTCGTTTGATCGATGAGAGTTTGAGAACTAGGCATAGTTCTAAAAATAGGTTATTAAAGATTTCACATATCATTTTGATCTTGTGCCAATAGAAGCTTATTGCTGTATGCTAATTGCTGCACAAGTAGGAGGAGGGAGTGATTTAAGTGGCAGCAGGACATAGAAGAATTATAGCAAACTTCCTTCCCATATACTACTATCCCCATGAATATCCAAGGAGCATGCAGTGCTGATCTCAACCGATTTCAAAAAACCTAAGGTGAATTGAACCTTGTTAGTGATTGGATAGGAAACCACATGGAAAGGGCAGGATGGTATGCTAAACTAGAAACTCAGGGAAAAAATCTTGGAAGAAGGTAATGGCAAACCACATCCACATGGTGTCCCTTCTACTTTACCGTTGGCATATAAACGTTCATCCTATATCCTGGTTCATGGGCAGGATGTGTCTCTCTCTGAGAATTTGTCTAATCCAACCACTCCTATCTTCTCCAGTCAAGCCACCAAGGACTGTAGGAATTATAGCCCAGAACACCTGGAGAGAACTAAGAGGGGAAATTTGGTCCAATAATTTGCTTCTAAAACCTTCTCAGTCTGGGGTTATCTCTACGCATCCCTCAGTAAGTTTCACAAAGTAATAAAATGTTACTAAAGAAATGCCTCATTTTCTTTTTCTTTTTTAAAAAGGATGTAAAGATTTAAAGATTACATTAAAAGGAATTTAACTTAAGGATTTTAATAAATAGCTCTTCCCTGAATGGGCAAACCATTGCAAAATGAAAGATGGAACATTCTCCAGAATGATGAGACAAGCAGTTGGGAAGCTAAAATTTAAGGAAATATACAAAGATGCATCCTAAGTAATTGACACCCAGGCAGCATCCCAGACTAAGCATTTTCTTCTTGAAGGATGCAAATATATGCAGAAAGTAGTTTGGTCCCTGGGGAGCCAAAGGAAATAGCTGAATCTTTCTAATTACCTTTTCTTATTTCCAAAAACTAATAAAATCCCTTACATGCAGCTATTCAGTTCCAAGCAATTTTGTTCCCCCACTACCAACAGAACCTTAATATGTTATCAAATAATTCTCTTTGTGCCCAAAGAACCAGTTAGCAGCCTCCTCCTTGGGATATTTAGCCCCTTCTGTTAATTGTATTCCAAATCAGCTTCTGCCTCTGGAAACAGATCTTCTTCCATAAGGCCCAGGTAAGAACATATTGGCTACAAAACTGACAAAAACCAATCTGAAGTAATCTTTAAGTAAACTGAAGCCTGATAGCACCCTTTATGCTTACTGACAAACTCACCTTCTGGGCTAAGATCTACCCCCAACCTCTTATCCTTCTATAAGAGCCTAAAGGCTGGTTTTGAAGGTTGGCCTAGGGACCATTGGTCTGGTTCTACTCTGGAGGCGGCTGCTAGATTGACAGCAGACTGCCCCCTCACTCATCTATTTTTAACTAGTCCTATTGATATATTTTCTTTGTTTTCATTTTCTTTTTATTTTATTGTTCTATTTTATTCTATTCTATTATTTTACTTTCTCTTTGTTTAAACTTACATTTTATTGCTTTGGGGTTCTTTTTAATTGTTGTAAGCCCCCTAGAGTAGCCCCATGCTGAGATGGATGGCAAATTAATTTAATTTAATAATAAAAATCATAGATACTGAATTGCTGTTTTTTTTAGACTACTTTCAGCTTTAAAAGAAAGCATATCAGAAGACAAAGGGATATGCTTTGGCTCCACTATGCAGATTGAAATCTAGTCACCTTGTGTGGCAGCTATTTATACCTGCCAATTATTATATACCTATTTTTTTCTGATTCACATAGAGTAGCATTCTCACAAACTACTGAGAGAGTTAATGCTTTTTGCGGCCAATATTCCAATAACACTTCTCTGCAACATTATCTCTGCCCCTGTTTGGAAGGTACAATTCAAGCCAGTTTCTCATTGTTGTACGCTGCACAGTCACTTCTTTGTGAGATGGGTGGCTATATAAATTTGATAAATAAATATTATTACATTGCTCCATATATAGCTAGATCTTGTTTACTGACTGCCTCATGCAGTGACCATTTGAAATTACAGCAGTGACCAAGGTGTGCATTTATGACCTTTGCAGCCTCTTGTCATTTGTTCACCATCACAGTCAGTTAGTATGTGTTGTCCTGTGCCTGAACTGGTTTTATTTTAATCCTTCACAGAGCAGAGAGATTTGATAGGAAGAGATTACTTTATACAATGGATCCAGGGTATCTGAGAAGCCCTTTCATCCCAAAGGGACTAGTCCATTCCAGTTGTTCCAGTGGAAGAGGCTTGCTTCAGATCCCATCTGCCAAAGAATTTTGGCTGGTGGGTTCCAGGAGAATTTTTTGCTATGGCCCCCACCCTCTGGAATATTCTCCCACTGAAGGTGAGACTCACCTCTGTCACAGTCCTGGTCCCCTGAAGAACCCGATACCTTGGCTCTGCCATTGGGTCTGTGGTCCCAATAAAGGGGTGCTGCCTTGGGGTGATGGATAACAGATAATCAGAGTTGGAAGGGACCTTATAGGTCATCTAGTCCAACCCCTCCCAAGCAGGAGACCCTACACCATTTCTGACAAATGGCAGTCCAATCTCTTCTTGAAATTTTCAAGTGATGGCGCTCCCACAACTTCTGAGGGCAAGCTGTTCCATTGGTTGATTGTTCTCACTGTCAGAAAGTTTTTCCTTATTTCCAGGCTAAATCTCTCCTTGTTCAGTTTCCATCCATTATTCCTTGTCTGGCCTTCATGACTGATGAAGTAAAGAAAATCCCCATCCCCAGTCTGCCCATCATCTTGGTTTTTAGCTTTACTATTTAAATATCCTAATTTTAATTGCCTTGTATTACCTTTTTGTATTTCTTTATTATATTGTAAGCCAGCCAAAGTCAACTGTATCAGTGAGATAAACAGCATAAAAATTATGAATGAATGAATGAAATAACATGAGCATAAGCCTAGATCTTTGCATAGCACTTGCACAGCTCGCACCTCCATGCATGCTCAGTGCTGCCAGCCTCGCTACATTCCTTTCGATGTGTATTCCCCATTGTGGACTTGTTTACTTTCTTGTAATCTCTTCCTCTCAATCAATCAATCAATCAATCTGTTATGTATCTATAAGTAGCAGCCGCAGCCCAGCCAAAGTGGGTTCGTTCTGAGCTGTAGTCACTAATAAACTAAGAGCTTGAAGCACTCCGCATCTGTCTCTTCATGCAAACTTAACACAATCAATCAGAACAGAGCTGGAAGGCACCTTCGAGGACACACCTGGGTCAGGAGGCCACAGGCAGAGGAGATTTAAGGAGGTGGAGGGGGTCGTGGAAGGGCAGTTGGCCAGCGACTTCAATTGTCCCCTCGACTTCACCACCAGCAGCAGCAGCAGCAGCAGCAGCAGCAGCTGCCACGGCTGAGGAGTCCCAGCCTGAGAGGCCTCTCCTGAGGGCCGCCAAAGAGCCTTCCTCCTCCGTGCACTCCCTCCTGATGGTCCTAGGAAAATTTCTCTTTGCTGCGTTGCCTGTGGCAGGAATCGCCGTTGGAGCCGTCTATCTTGGCCAGTGTCCTCGGCAGCCTCTCCTTCCCATTTACTTGCTCATCCTGAGTGCCGTTACACTCCTGCTGCTGTTCCTCAGCTGTGTTCCCTGCGGAGATGGCACCAACCGACCAAGCACACTACTCAACTGCTGGCAGGGAGCCGGCTTCTTCTTCTTCTGCATCTGGTTCATCGCAGGCAACGTGTGGGTCTATCCCATCTACCTGCCAGACTGCGAGCACTTTGGCCAGCCGGACTTTTGCCACCGGACTCTCTTCCTCTTTGCCTTCACCATCACCACTGCCATCCACATGGCCCTGGCCATGGCTCTGCTGCTGGCCCTCAGCATCCTAGTCGGCATCCTCGTCCTGAATGCTGTGGTGTCCAGCCACAGGCGGGGCTGCAGCGGGGGTCTGTAGCAGCCCAGGGCGGCCTCTATCCTGAGCTCTTCGTTAATAAACCTCCATGTTGCCAAAAAAAAAAAAGAACAGAGCTGGAAGGGACCTTGGAGGTCTTCTAGTCCAGCCCACTGCTCAAGCAGGAGAACCTATACCATTTCAGACAACTGACTGGCCAGTCTCTTCTTAAAAATCTCTAGTGATGAAGCACCCACAACTTCTGGAAGCAAGCTGTTCCACTGGTTAATTGTCCTCACTGTCAGGAAGTTTCTTCTTAGTTCCAGGTTGCTTCTCTCCTTGACTAGTTTCCATATATTGTTTCTTGTCCTGCCTAGAGGTGTTTTGGTAAATAAGTTGACCCTTCCCCTCTTTTGGCAACCTCTCAAATACTGGAATATTACTACCATGTCACCCCTAGACCTTCTTTTCTTTTGACTAGCCCAACCTAAATCCTGCAACCATTCTTTATATGTTTTAGTCTCCAGGCCTTTAATCATTTAGTTGCTCTTCTCTGAGCTTCTTCCAAAGTCTCAGCGTCTCCAATTCATCTCCAATGAATGTAAGTACAAACATTAATTCCCTTCCTGCTAATTATTCCAGAGCTGGGTTGAGCATTTCAAAGGTCTAGGGAATGAGGGGAAATGAAAGCTAAAGTAAAATTGTAAGCTCAGTTATGGTCATTTGACTTTCCAGTTAATGACCACATCACTTAGCAACCAAATTGTGAAACTCAGTTGTGATGACTAAATGATGATTATTTGTACCAATCGTGACATGTTGCACTAATATTCTTTCTCTTAACAGGCGAAGTAGACCAGCCAGATGCAGAAAATATGCAGGTGTTTTTAGTGGATCTTAAAAAAATTGCAAAGTTTGGCACAGCGGCAATTGCTGTAAGAAAGCTTTATATCTAACTAGCTGATAACCCGGCGTTGCCCAGGTATTTATTTATCCCAATCCTGTATTAAACAGGAAAATCCTGTAGTCGGGACTCATGCTGTTGTACTGTCTCTGAAATTCTAGATGTAGTAGCTCTCTCGTGCAGCATGGTAAGTCTTCTATTCCTCTCCTCAGGAGTTTCTTGTCTATGCTGGTGTTTCATTTTTGTAGTGTTTGATTGCTCTTCGCCAATCACCTGACGTTTCCTTGGAGGGCTGAGGGCCTCTTACCAGAGGGAGCCCCCTTGTGGAATACGGTGAAGCCATTACCCTGTGAAGCGGTTACCATGGCAACTCCACTGTGCTGTACAGTAGAAGCCATTTTAAGGCACACACACACCCTGAGGGGTGTTAGGAGTGTCTTACCCCCACAGTATTTTTTTCCAGAGGGTAAGTCATCTGTCTACCACATTTGGTTGAAATTACTTAAGACGTTCCAGATGTGTGTGTGTGTGTGTGTGTGTGTCTTTAAATATATAATTTATAATAATTTATAATTTCCAGAAGTATTATCCCAAATTCATTGTCATTGATAGATGATATAGGTAATCCTTTATTACAACCAGTTATTTAATGACTGTTTGTGCCATTCCCCTACCTCCCCTGCCCCACCTAATCAGATGAGTGCATTTTGGGCACTTGGCAACATGTTCACATTTATAACTGGTTCCCAAGTTCCCTGCAATCAGATAACTGCCAGTTGCAGTCTTTTCTGACGGGTTCCCCAGAAAATCAATGGGGAATCCAGTAGAGAAAGTTGCAAATGGAAGGAACATTGAGTTTGAGATCCATTCCCCCAGTGTGCTAACTTATTTTTCTCCTTCTATTTAGGAAAGGGAAATCCTCCTGCATGCTAAAGGAACTACCCTCAAATCTAGTTAAAACATTACGGAATGCTAATGTTTTGAGCCTTTCTGAATGCTGACGTTCACTAGTGTTTTCAACAGGTTTGAGGTCCATTCCTCTAGCATGCACAGGTCAGTGTGCTTAGAAGAGCAGATCTCAAATTTGATTTTAAGAAAAATGCTAGCATATGGCAGCGTTCTTATAATTGTTGTCCCGGGTGGGGAAATGGCCGGGTCTCCTAGATGTGGTGGGAGCCATGGGCCTTTTCTCTGTCCCATCATGCCCAGGAGACCCAGGCCTTCTACCTACAGTAGCAGTGCCTTTAACAAACTGCATGGCCACTTAACAACTACAGCTGGGGAAGCTGGGATGGCCAAATGGACATGGTGTCATTTAACAAGTACTTTACCCAACAGCTAAGATTCTGGGCCCGATTACAGTATGTTCATAAGTAGATAACTACCTATATGTTATTAATCAGCTATTCAAAATTATTTTATAGTATTTTGTCTAAGTTTATGTAAACCATATAATAGTTTTGGTGTTTGACTGTAAATTGACTCAAACAAAATTAACTTTCATTTAGGGAGCATTACCATGTGATTGCAAAAAGGGTAAAATTTGTAGAAAATTGGAATGAAAAAATCAAGCCCAAAATCTTCATTGTGTCTACTGCTATTTAAAGCCAAAATAATTATACAGTACCATGCTGGCGAACCTATGGCATGTGTGCCAGAGGTGGCACGCAGAGCCCCTTTGTGGGCATGCGAGCCATTGTGCCAACTCTGCCGTGCATGCATGTGCATGCCTCCTGCCAGCCAGCTGGTCTTTGGGTCTCTGTCACACATGTGCGGGTGTGGGGTGCATGCGTGGGGGACATGCATGCCTGTGTGGGGATGGAACACATGCATGGGGGTGGGGGGCAAGCACGAGGGATGCACACACATTGCATTTTCAGGATGCGCGCACGCGCGCTTTGGGCACCCAGTGCCAAAAGATTAGCCATCAATGATATAATATGTCCATAATGTAAGAAAGGATATGGCTCTCTAAATGGATCCAGGAAGATTTATACATTTAGGAAGGCTTGAAAAGACAAGAAAGACAGAGTACTTCTTCCTATTGTAGTTTAAAACTGGCATTTCTTTAATCAGCTGTTCCCAATGCTCGATAGGCTTTGTGCCTTACATTTTCCAATCTCAAAGAGAGAAGAAACCTGGAGTTAAGGATAAACTTCCTAACGGTGAGGACAATTAACCAGTGGAGCAGCTTTCCTTCAGAAATCATGGGTGCTTCATCACCGGGGGGTTTTAAGAAGAAACTGGACAGTCACTGTCTGAAATGGTATAGGTTCACCTGCTTGAACAAGGAACTGGACTAGAAGACTTCCAAGATCCCTTCTAGCTCTATTCTGTTCTGTTCCGATAGAATGGAATGGAATGGGATGGGATGGGATGGGATGGGATGGGATGGGATGGGATGGAGTGGAGTGGAGTGGAGTGGAGTGGAGTGGAGTGGAGTAGAGTAGAGTAGAGTAGAGTAGAATAGAATAGAATAGAATAGAATAGAATAGAATAGAATAGAATAGAATAGAACAGAACAGAATATATGGAATGGAATGGAATGGAATGGAATGGAATGGAATAGAATAGAATAGAATAGAATAGAATAGAATAGAATAGAATAGAATAGAATAGAATAGAATAGAACAGAATATATGGAGTGGAATGGAATGGAATGGAATGGAATGGAATAGAATAGAATAGAATAGAATAGAATAGAATAGAATAGAATAGAATAGAATAGCTGAGTGACTGTTGATATAACTGACATCTCTGTCTTGAGAAACTCTGGCTCTTAACTTAACACCCATAAGCACCTGAACCACGAGATATATGACTCTGTCCAAACAAATAATTTTAGAGTAAAATAAAATTGTGCAATAAAGACTTTAGTAGTTATTTAAGCCTGATCTAATTTTGTTGAATGGCTTCTCTGTCTCTACAATCAAAGTATCTTCAACTAGAGCTGGACGCTTATTAAGGTCTTTCAGTAGCTGATTTTCTGATTTGGAAGATGAAATGCATAAATTGCTCCCAGGTACAGAGACAGATTATCATTTTCAAAAGCCTCTTTTGTTCTCGAAGAATAAGCAACTGTTTGACACAGAAGGGATGCCTGGGACATTTTATTTTTTCCTCCAAGAGCTGGACATTCCAGAATTATGATTGTCATAATTAAGAAAAGGGGAGAGAGAGGGGGAAGATTATTTTAGTCCTGAAGTTCTAAATAATGCAGAAGCAGGATATCCGGAAATCTACCTGATCGTCAAATCTTCTCTCATTTTTTAATCTAATTAAAATGGGGAATATAGAGCTGTTTTCAGTCCTTGTGCTCCACTTTGCCCAAATCAGATATGCACCAAAGGTATATCCAACCATTATTTTCATGTCTCCGGTTTTAAAGGATGCTAATCTCGCTGCTGGTTAATAAAGTACTTTATGAACATTAGATTTAATAACATAAAATGTAGTACTTCATGGAGTCACTTTCCATTTACTTTAGAAACTGTTTTCCTTGAGAACAAAAGAGCCATTGGGATTTTTAAAGAAAACTGTTTTATAAGGTACAAGAGCGCACAGATCACCCTGTATTTTTTTCATTACTTTACAAACATGATTTTATACACCTATTATGCAATACCATTATTCGTTTAAACTATATCACCTGTCCACACATATCTTTATTTCAGGTTTAAAAACAATTTCAAGAGAAGTATTTCCAAATTTCTACTTGTGGATAGTCATTTTCATGACTGAGAAGTTTGAGAGTTCCAACTTTTGCCTCTGCAATATATCCAGGCTTGTTACCTACCACCCACTTCTCCATCTGCTGCAGCACAAAGTATCAGAACCATTCCGTTTCCCTTGGTAGTAAGTGGGAAAATAATTATTTTGGTCAAGTTGCTGGATAACCAGCCCAAATTCTTATATATCTAAAAACTTAGCTGATCTCGCAAAACCTTGCTGAAATCTCATTAAAACCTGAGAACACTTGGATAGATATTTGTGCTGTGTTCCTACAGTGTTAATGAAGTTGGGAGCTGGGCTGATTTACTTCAGGCCAGATCATAGCTGAAACTGTTCCCAAACTAATATTTTACACACAGAGAGAGAGGTAAAGGTATTGTGGCTTTATTTCCTCTATCAAGAGAATAACTTTTCTTCCCAGTTCCTGAATTTCAAGTCCTGTAAAGGAAATGCTAACTTGATGGTTCTGTATCTCCACCTCAATTTCTTTATTTACTAAATTTATATGCTGTCCATTACCTTAAGGTAATGGCCTGGCCTGATTTGGAGAGACTTTTAAGGGCACACTACACGCCCCAAGTATCGTGCCTCATTAGAAGACATGAGTTTTATCGCCGCGATCAGAGAGAGGACGAAAGCGTAAATGAATTCGTGGCAAGCTTAAGAGACATTGGGGGGGTGCGAATTCAGCAGTTTAGAGGAGGCCATGCGTGATCGTTTTGTGTTGGGCCTTAAAGACAAGGTCTTGCAGAGCAAATTAGCTAGATCCCAAGGTACAAACAATCCGTTTAAAGCCCAGGAGGGTACCCTTTGCCTTAAAGGAAAAAATTGATGAACAATTAGATAAACTAATAGCTCAAGGGGTTCTAGAGCCCACAGACCACTCCAGGTGGGAGACACCTACCTATAGTCACGCCAGTCAAGGCCAATGGGTCAGTGAGAATCTGCGGGGATTACAAGGGGAAGTTCAGGCAATCAAAGAAGCCCCCAGACCAAAATGCAAAACTGACTTGCAAGCATTCCTGGGACTTATTAATTTCTATCATATGTTTCTACCTCAGAAAGCAACCACTGCAGAACCTTTACATAGATTACTGGATAAGAAATCTGCATGGGTCTGGGGCAGAAAAGAAGAAGCTGCTTTTAACAATATCAAAAGACAAATCACTTCTGATTGTGTGCTGATACAGTTTTCTGAGAATTTACCTGTTGTACTAACTTGTGATGCATCCCCTTTTGGAGTGGGGGGGGGATTGAGCCACATGCTTCCCAGTGGAAGGGAAGCTTCCCACATTTTACTCTCACACTTTGACTAAAGCAGAGAGAAATTACAGCCAACTGGACAAGGAAGCTTTGGTAATTGTGGCAGCTGTCAAGAAGTTCCATGAGTATGTTTATGGGAGAAGTTTACCATTGTGACAGATCACAAACCTCTCTTAGGCATTGTGGCAGGAGACAGACCTATGCCCACAATCCTGTCACCAAGAATGCTGAGATGGACTGAATTTCTTGCTGCTTATTCATACAAACTCATCCACAGACCTGGAAAAGACATTGGGCACGCTGATGCTTTGAGTCACTGCCCACTTCCTTCGCACATTGAGGACCCTGCTCCTGAATCTTACACCTTTTTTCTGGAAACTGTTGCCAAGCTTCCAGTCCATGCTGCTGAAATTCCCAGAGAGACTGCCAAACACACTTTATTAGCTCCTATTATAGGCTGGATTAAGAAAGGTTGGCCATTTCAAGATCTACCTCAAGGTTCCCAACCTTCTAAGTCCAGACAAACTGAGTTATCTATATTAAGAGGATGTATTTTGTGGGGTAACAGGGTGGTTATTCCTGCAAAACTACAGAAAGAGGTTTTGGAAATGTTACATGAGGGTCATCCTGGTATTGTAAGGATGAAGGGATTGGCCAGGAGTTATGTATGGTGGCCAGGTATTGACAAAATGGTTGAAAACTGGGTTGCATCCTGTCCCAACTGTCAGGAAGTCAGACCTGCCCCACCTCTCGCCCCCAAACAAGAATGGGGCCCATGGTCCAGGATTCACATTGATTTTGCTGCCCCTACCAGAGGGCACACTTTCCTTATTGTGGTAGATGCATACTCCAGATGGTTAGAGGTTGTTCCTATGGCATCCACCACAGCAGATGCTGTTGTCAAACAGCTTAAGAAACTTTTTGTAACTCATGGGTTGCCTGATATACTTGTTTCTGACAATGGTCCTCACTTTACTTCCAACCTTTTTGAATCATATTTAGCACAACAGGGTATCAGACACACCCTTACAGCCCCTGGGCATCCTACAGCTAACGGCCGGACTGAACGCATGGTACGATTTACCAAGGAGAAGCTCCAGCAATTGGGTCCAGGAGATATCACTGAGACAGTTGAAAACTTCTCAGTGTTCAGCATATCACTCCCAACCCCTCAACTAATTTAATCCCAGCTGAATTGTTGATGGGTAGGAAACTCAGGTCTCCCCTTGACTGCCTTCATCCCACTTACGCACCCAACGCACCACTAGATTCCACTAGCAAAACTCGCACTTTCACTGTGGGTGATTCTGTTTATGCAAAAAACCTTGTGGGTGAACCATTATGGATTCCTGCAGAGATAACCCAAATTACAGGCCCCAGGTCTTACAGGGTTCAAACTGAGGGTGGTGTCCTCTGGAGCAGGCACATTGATCAGTTAAGATCCAGATTGCCTCAGGAGCGTCACTTTTGCTCCTCTCTGGTTCCCATACCTACTGCATCTCCTAGGGGGGAAGAGGGGGATTATGAAGGTAATCAGCAAGCAGGAATCAACCCCATGTGTAACGAGCTAACACGACAGGAACCATCCCAAAACTTGTCACAGTGCCAACAACCATTTTTACAAATGGAAGATTGCACACCACTACCTGATTTGGGTGCTGACATTGGGTTGGAGATGGATTGGGAGGAGAGACCAGGTTGTAGTAACCAAACAGGTTATGACAATACTAGAAGTCCAAGTAAGGAGATGTTAACAGACACATTTCCTCCCTCACAATGTGAGAACCCCAAAACACCTGAACCACGTAGGTCGCAACGTACATGTAAGAGCCCCACCTATTTGCAAGAGTATATTAGATAGATGGGGTTTGAGTATGGACCAAAGCTAGTGGGGAGGGGTGTTATGTATGCAGAGTTTGAATTGATTGGTTGTTCTTGTAAAGTGTTTGAAATCATTGGTTTAAAAGTGCGGGAAAACCCTGCACTCTGATTGGCTGTCAGCCGAGGCAGCCGGCTATATATAGCTGCCTCGGCTAAGCCAAATTGGGTCTGTTCTGAGCTGAAGTCACAATAAAACTAAGAGCTGAAGCACTCCGCGTCTGTATCTCTATGCAAACTTAACAATTTCCCCCACAATTGGATTGGCCCCAACTTTGCTAGCTTTTCAGAGAGCCCTTTAAACTTAGCTATTCTCCCAGGCAAAGAGGTCTGGGGGTTAGGTAACTCTGAGTGGTTGGCAAATAATTCTTGATAGCTATCCTCAGCTGTTACTTTTTCATTGTATTCTGGTTATGTACCCTTATTATATTTTCATTTTGTATTATTATATCAATGTTTTTAACTGGGTTCACCCCCCAGGGGATTGTTTTATGAACAATGACAGCCATATAAATGCACATAAGTAAATAAATAATAAGTTGGTGGGCATGACAACAACCACCGTTTATCTGCAAACAGCTTCTCAGACTGAAAAGAGATTCAATGTCCTTAAATGGCACTTTGTATTTTTAAGAGAGAGAGCAAATAGATAAGAATCGGATAATAGCACCTAGTTTTATTTCTAATAACTTTTATTATGTAGAATATATTATTATTCAAGTTGTAAAGTTGTACTACATTGCTGTAGAATAGACCTCTAATATTCTATTTTGGAAGTGAAATGTTTAAGTCAGGAAAGGGTAACTGAAGCAGCACATCTCTGCATAAAAATACATATCTGTTTGATTCAGGAGCTAAATCATATGAATAACTTTTTAAACATAAATAGCAGGTATCTCTGGATGGCGAGTCTAGCTGAATACTGATTCTGAGTTACATGTCCTCCTAGTCGCTATTTACACTAGGAAAACCAAGATCCTGCTTGCATAAGGTCTATTATCTTATGCAGTGCATTAGACTCTCACTCTTACAACTTCTCTGTTTTTCATCTTGGATTATCAAATTACAAAGAAATACAAAACATACCAAAAGAGATTTATTTCCATGCCAATTCTCTAAAGCATACCCACAGGTGAAATTGTACACTGTGCATCTTGCAAGGTGATGTTGTAAAAAAAAAAACTACACAGAAAGGACAGGGTACCTAACTGAGAGCTGTCAAATTTGCAAGCTTTGTTGCTGCTGGTGTCAGATGCCTTCATTAGAGGGAAAGGGCACTTTTCAGTATAGGCTTTATTGTTTGCCATTCTGATATTCTTGCTGCAACACAAAATAATACACATTGCAGTGGCACAACCATTCTGCTTATCTCAGAAACCAGGAGAAAGAGAAAAGATTTATGGGCCAACCACTCTTTTTAAGAAGTCAAGATAATCCATTCAAAAATGCTATGATCTTTAAAAAAAATCCTCTTTTCAAACTTTGGAAAAGATATATATTCAAACCCAAACTTATTTCATACTTGGAACCTATTCAGTGTATTCTGATATGATTCACCCTTTCTGATCTGGCTGAGGAAAAAGAGCCACACTCAAATAGCCCTTCAGCTTTGAGACAAAGCTGCAAATGATTTTGCAAGATCAGGGCAATCAAAGCCAGCAGGCCCTAACAACACCACATTTGACTTCAAAAACAAAAACCTCCTCAAAAAATGATATTTTCATAATACCTGGAAGGTTTTTTTTTTTTTAATTGTAATAGTTGAGGCTCAACTGAAATGCATTCCACAATGCAAGTAAAGGTCATCCAAGTCAAGGAAGAGGCCAGGATAACTTTCTTGCAGCATCCAGGAAGCTGATAAATTTAAGAAATGGAAAATCTGTTATAACAAAAATGAACTTTGGCAGAAGAAGTCATAATAAGGAATGCAAAAGCAAAACAAATAGTAGAAGAACCTGAGGAATATAAGACGAATATGTCTGGGGCAGACAACTGATCGGGAGAAGAGTTCAGCCATTAAATGACAAGTAAAAGAAATACACGAAGGTTTCGAAGGAACTGAGATGAACTGAGCACATCTTTCCTTGCTGCAAACAATTTAGGATAGATCCTTGGGCCTGAAATGACCTTCTCAGGGAGCAAAACAAACCAACAAAAGCAAATATGTACACAGAAACAAATCATCGGTCCTGAGAGTTCTTATGGTGTTAAATTTGGCCTTAGTAGCAAAGGACTGGGAGGTAGCCAAAGTGATATCAATAGTTTAAAAAGGACCCAGAGGAGACTTCAGAAATTATAGTTAAGCATATAGAGGAATAAGTCTTGCTGAGAGAAAATCACATGGATCTGCCAAGGAAATCACCATCAAATTTCTAGAGTTTTCTAACAATGCTAACAGGCATATAGAGATGACTTTCTTGACACAGTATATCTGGCCGTCCAAAAAGCTTTCCATCAAGGTTCTTCAAGAAAGGCCCTTGAATAAACTTAACAGTCACGGAATAAGAAGATCCATCCATTTATGGAATGCTAACTGTTCAAAATGCAGAAGGTTAGGACTAGGTACAAATAGACAATTTCCTCAGTGAAGGAGTCTTTTAAGCGTGAGTGATGGGACCAGCCCTTCTTAAGATGTTCATATATGATCTTAGGAGTAAGCAGTAAGCTGGCCAAGTTTATGGATGATACAAAAGATAATGAAAAGCACAAGTCATTATGATGAGCTTCAGAAGAACCTCTTTAAACTGGTGAATATTCAACCAAATAGGTGCCATTTGTTGTAAAGGAATATACATTTAGATGAAAAACCATGACTTCACATATGGACTGATGGAGACTGAATTGTATGTAACTAGCCAAGAAAATGATCTTGGTCTCATAAATCAGCATTCCCCAGCCTTTCCAGCTTGGCAGACAGGCGGAGATGGCAGGAGTGGGAGGGGGGAAGAGGATGGTTTCATGCACATGTGCGCACAGATTTCACAAATGCAACTACATACACGCATGTCCACCACTTCTGCAGCCGATTCCAAACAGGCTGTTGCCTGGCAAAAGGCCATGGCCCAGGAGTTAGGGACCCCTGTCATAAAGGATACTCAATGAAGATTAATTTTATATTTCTCAGACTCAGGGCGGCTTACAATTTTTTGGGATACAACCCAGTGTGCTCAGCAATAGCCTTCATTCCATTGTATATGCCTGCTTATTACTAAGCGGCATTTTTACAAGGTCAGCTAATTGCCCCCAACAATCTTGGGTCCTCAATTTACCTACCCCGAGAGGATGGAAGGCTGAGTCAATCTTGAGCCTGGTGGGATTCAAGCCTACAGTAATTGTAGACAGCTGGATCTTAAGAGCAGGCATTTAACAGCCTGAGCCACCAAGGCTCATGATATGAATTCAGTATGTGCCAGCTATAAAAAAAATCAAATGCATACTAAGGTGGATTGAAAATAAAACAGTTTACACTGAATTATCCACATACAAATAGATGATGTATCTGCATCTAAAAGACTAGGCACTGCTCTGAGTTTCCCTATTTGAAGAAGGATATTCAGTAACAGAGCAGAAGCGGGCAACCAAATTGATCAAGGGAATTTAACACTAAAAGACTAGAATATATAATCTTTTCATTCTAGAAATAGAATAAATGGAATATTAGGGGAAATAAATTAGAGAAAAGGATCGAGCATAAATCAATTTGGCCATTATGAGGAACAAAATGCTATGATGATTCCTGGTATAGACTGCTGTTCTTAAATCACCTGGGCCATGGTGTTTTGGATCACCACATACTTGGGAGAATACTAATTTGGGAAAGGCTAGCTTGTATCTTGTTCTTTTATCTGAAGTTTTATATGGATAATAATGTCTGTTCTAAAAAAAATACATTTTATATGTTGCCATTATAGATCACATAAATGTTAAGAAAAACCTCTGTAGAAGAAAAGGGATCAGTTACCAAGAAAGGTGGTAACACCCTTCACTGGATGTGCTCCAGCTGGATAACTTTCTCTTGGAGATGCTTTATCTGGATATTGCCTTGAACACAAGGTGGATTAATCAGAATAACAATGCTGGAAGGGAGCTTTGAGATCTTCTAGTCCAACTCAAGCAGGAAACCCTATACTATTTCAGACAAAAGGTCCAAATACCATCTTCCAATGATAGACTTCATTATGGGTATCATAAAATTATTTCAAGAAATAAAATTACCTGCTTCCTCTTTACCTGACCATCCTCCTTCTACATATATCTGTTATTTGTGGGCCTTGCAATATTAGCAGTAGGCAGGACTTCTGAAATAGCAGTAACCTTTGCTGATTATCACATAATAAGGTGAGGTACAATCATAATCAACATATAAAATGCAGTCCTTTCTCCGCATCGCTCCCTTTGCTTGTACTATCATGGTTCTGTATTTTTCAGGGTACCATTTTCCACTTCTGTATGAAAATGGTAATACATGAGGGAAAGCTTTCCTTCCCTGCAGGAGAAATAATGAGAAAAATGCAATCATACCTTGTTTGAGTCAGATCTTTCATTTTGCCATGAACTTTACTCCAGTTCCTCATGTGGTGAATTCCTTCAGCAAGTCATTATCTCTCAGATCTGTGCCTGCCATCTTCAAAATGTGGATGATATTGAATGACTGTCAGAAACTTTTAAAGGATGTATGAAAAGCAAAGGCAGCCTAACTGATCATGAGAAAATATTTCCAAAATGTATATTAAAGCTGTATCACCATTGAGCCAATTAAAAAAAGGTACTGACTTGCATATATGTTCAGCTGCTGTGAACTCTTCATAAGACCAGTTGATTAAAAAATCAGGGGTGGGAAGAGAGAGAGGGAAAAGGAAAATGGGATTGTTTGAGCCAGATCTGTTCTGGGTTGCTATCATAGTTGGAATACTTCAAAACCTTTGGAATCTCCATGAAGCCCTTTGAAGAAACGGCAGATCTTATCCCTGCTTAGTATTAGTAAAGCAATACATTCAACCATTGTGAAATATCCATGCAAGATCTTGGTTCTTTTCCATTCCCATCATAGGCACATAGGAACATAACAGGAATATTATTGGAGATCTATGCAGGCAGATCTCCATCCCCAGCCTCTTCTGTCTCTCTGGCCAATAGTTGGCCAATTTGATCAAGTAATATGGTTAAAAATCCCACCTATTGTGAGAGCTCAGCTCTTTGTGTGTTTACTGAGAAATAAGTTGCATGGTATTCAGTATTCAGTGGAATCTGTATCATGCATGGCTTAGCCTTGGTCAGTCCAGACATGTGTTCCAACCTCTAAAGGGCTGCCACAAAGAAGAGGGGGTCAGACTATTCTCCAAAGCACCTGAAGGCAGGACAAGAAGCAATAGATGGAAACTAATCAAGGAGAGATCCAACCTAAAACTAAAGAGACATTTCCTGACAATTAAACAATCAATCAATGGAATGGCTTGTCTCCAGAATCTGTAGGTGCTCCAACACTGGTGGTTTTTAAGAAGAGATTGGGCAACCATTTGTTTGAAATGGTATAGGATTTTCTGCCTGAGCAGGAGGTTGGACTAGAAGACCTCCAATGTCCCTTCCAACTCTAGTATTCTGTTATATTTGGGGAACCTCCTAAAAGTGTTGTAGGAACAGTCCTATGAAGGGTACAATGGAAGTAACTGCCCTTCGTGATCATTCATGCCTGTGTCCTGGAATACTTTATAGGACTTCAACCCACAGCTTTTTCCTTTTCCCACAAATGCATAAGGAAAGAGTATACCTTTTTTGTGGATTTGGATACTTTCTTACCAAGCTAGAGGTATCTTCCTAACAATACTCAATATGGATTTCAACAAATCTAATGCATACTCAGAAGCATAATTTATTATTTATTTATTATTTGAACTTATATGCCGCCCCATCTCCGAAGACTCAAGGCTTACAACTAAAAACAAGGAACAATAAATACATTAAAAAACAATTAGATTAAATTATAAGTCCAAACGTTTATAAAATAAATTAAAAATAATTAAAAATAACCCTCCCCAAAGGGTCACAGCCCGGGTTGGTCAAATAACCAGGTCTTCAACTCGGCGGAAGGTGCGGAGGTCAGGGGCCAGGCGGAGCTCCAAAGGCAGTTGATTCCAGAGGTCAGGGGCCACGACAGAAAAGGCTCGTCGTCGGGGAACCGCCAGCCGGCATTGGCCTGCCGACGGGACCCGAGGAGTCCCTGCCTATGAGCTCGCACAGGGCGATCGGTATTTGACATCGGAAGAAGACGCTCCCTTAAATATTGAGGACCCATGTCGTGAAGGACTTTATATGTTAACACTAAAACCTTGAATCTCACCGGAGCACAACCGGCAACCAATGCAGGCCACGCAGGAGGGGGTCACATGGGAGAACGGGTAACTCCCATCACCACCCGCCGCCGCATTCTGCACCAGCTGCAATCTCCGGATGGTATGCAAGGGCAGTCCCAAATAGAGAGCGTTGCAGTAGTCGAGCCTAGAGGTAACAAGGGCATGAGTGATCGTGCGCAGGGCGTCCCGATCCAGAAAAGGGCGAAGTTGTCGAACAAGGCGGAGCTGGGCAAAGGCCCCCTGGCAACGGCCCCCACCTGCTCCTCCAACCGGAGCCGTACATCCAGGAGGACCCCCAGATTCTGCACCCTATCCACAGGGGGCAACACCTCTCCCCCTATGGCCAAAGATGGATAATCTTGACTGGGTTGGGACGCCGGTATGCACAGCCACTCAGTCTTGGCTGGGTTGAGTCGAAGCATGTTTCCGCTCATCCAGTTCCGTACCGCATCCAAACACCAGGTCATCAGGGAGAGGGCATCACTGATCTGGCCTGGGGTGGAAATGTACAGCTGAGTATCATCAGCGTACTGATGGAATTTCACCCCAAAACCACGGATGATCTCACCCAGCGGCTTCATGTAGATGTTAAATAAAAGGGGAAAAGGACCGACCCTGAGGGACCCCACAAGAGAGCACCCTAGGGGCGACCTGACCCCCCTGCCAACACCGATTGCGACCGCCCGAGAGGTAGGAGGAGAACCACCGAAGAACGGTGCCCCCACTCCCAACCCCCAAGGCAACGCAAAAGGATACCATGGTCGATGGTATCGAAGGCGCTGAGAGGTCTAATAGGACCAGGACAGAGGAAAAACCCCTATCCCGAGCCCTCCAGAGATCATCCATCAGCGCGACCAATGCCGTCTCCGTGCTGTACCCAGGTCGGAAGCCCGATTGATACGGATCTAGGTAGTCCGCTTCATCCAGGAAAAGCGGAACCTGTTGAGCCACCACACTCTCAACAACCTTCGCCAGAAAACGAAGGTTGGAGACTGGACGAAAGTTGTCTAACACAGTCGGGTCCAGGGCAGGCTTCTTCAGGAGGGGTCTCACCACCGCCTCTTTCAAGGCGGCGGGAAAGACACCCTCCCTTAAAGAAGCATTGATAACTGCCCGGAGCCAACCGCAGGTGGCCTCCCTGGCGGCATAAGCCAGCCAGGAGGGACACGGGTCCAACAAACATGTGGTGGAACTCATACGCCGCATAATCCTGTCCACTTCATCCTCGGAAACAGGATCAAACTCATCCCAGATAACCAGACTCCCTGCACCCCCTTCCCCAGACCACTGCAAATGAGGATAATAACCCGTCCGACAATATAACAAATTCCTTCGCCTTACCCGCGGGTCCGGCCCCTCCTTTAACCGAAGGAGGGAGCGAGTAACCCGAAACAGGGCGGCCAGGCGATTATCTGCGGACGCTATGAGAGTGGAGAGATAAGATCTTCTCGCCTCTCTCATAGCTACCAGGTAAGTCCTAATAAAGGCTCTCAGCTGGGCTCGGTCGGATTGGGAACGGGTAGACCTCCACCTGCTCTCTAAACCCCTTCGATGGCGCTTCATCCCCCGGAGCTCCTCAGTATACCAAGGAGCTAACCGGGATCCACGACGCACAAGGGGACGCATGGGGACAACCCTGTCGAGGGCCTCCGACGCAGCCCGTTGCCAGGCTATTGCCAGATCCTCGGCAGAGCTGTGAGCAAGGGAAGAAGGAAAAACCCCAGTTCTGCCTGGAACCTCTCAGGGTCCATTAGGCGCCTGGGGCGGAACCATCTAAGTGGCTCCTCATCCCAGCAGTGGGGGACGGCCTGTTGGAAGACCAGCCATAGGAGATAGTGATCAGACCATGGAACAGGCAAAGTCGTAATAGTGACCTGCCCTCTGTCACTCCGCCACTGTTCAGAGACAAAAACTAGGTCAAGAGTATTTCCCCCTCCATGAGTAGGACCTTGAATCAACTGGGTCAGGCCCATGGCCTCCATAGAAGCCATGAATTCCTGGGCCAAACCCGACCCCCAAGGAAGGCAAGTTGAAGTCCCCAAGACCATAAGGTCCGGAGCTCCACCGCCACCCGGAGAGGAGATCGAGAAGCCCAGGCAGGGCCGCTGCCACACAGCTGGGGGAAAGGTATGCTAGCAGCAAGCCCACCCGCCCATTAGGCCCCCATCTCAGGAGGAGGATCTCACTCCGCCTATCTCTGCAACAGAGACCTCCCTCGGAAACAAGGTCTCCCAAATAACCACGGCCACCCCACCACCCCTACCCTGGGCTCGTGGCGGTGCAAAACCCGAAAACCTGGTGGGCATAACTCAACCAGAGGGACACCCCCTCTGGGCCCAACCAGGTCTCAGTGATGCAAGCCAGGTCCGCAGCCTCCTCCTCAATGATCTCCCGGAGGGAAGATTTATTAGCCACAGACCTGGCATTAAAGTACACCAACCTAAGCCCAGGGATCCTGGTTCCATTGCCCCTTGGGAGGAGGCCATAGGGTTGGAACGCAACCGGCCTTAAATGTCGGGTGTGTTCCCTTAACCTGATATGGCCCTATGCCTCGTGTCCTCTTCCAATCCCGATCACCCTGGGAATGCAGCCCCACCCCAGGGCCCAGAGCCCCGCCGCCCCCAACCCCACACACTCCCACCGCCCCCGGGCTGCAAGGTGACCCTGCACCCCCTCCTCCCCTAACCCTTTAAAACAACGAATTAAAAATTTTAAAATTCGACCCTTAACTCCTAATTTAGAATTTAGCCCATTGATTGCAGCATGCCACCTCTCGGGATCCCAAGATCCGTCATCAAGGTAAGCTGTTGATAGTCCCTGGGCCAACTCAAGGACAAGGCGCAGTCCTAAGTGCCCACAATTCCGCCGAGTAACATCCCATAAGATAGTTGACAAAAGTTTATAAGGGGTCAGAGTATGGCAATACATAACCGGGTGAAGAAATCTGAATGGAGAAAAGAGGAATACAGGCTACAGCAGTCAAGAATTTCAGTCTCAAACCGGCCTCTCACATCCGTTCCGAGACCAAAGATGATAGTAAATGGCAGCCGCTCTCTCACTGCGGAAAACCAAAGAAATCTCGAAAACTGTAGGGTTGGATGTTGGATCTCTCCACTCTCCCACAGTAGAGAGATAGTCCTCCCATCGTCCTCCCACAACAATGGGACCTGTCCAATCAGAGTCCTGGTAAAAAGGAGAGGTCCAGATGGTGATTAAGGACCGTGGTCATTGGATAAGGGTGATGGATATCTCCACAGAAATCCGTGGAGACAGAGGAAAGAGCCAGGCAGTCAAGTATATATTAAATACGGCAGGGTGATTCAGCGTAACACCATCCAGTTCGATAGGCGGGAATCCAAAGGAACCCAACATCGGGCTCCTCGAAGGCAGGGTCCAGGGCCACAGAAAATTGCCAACCGCAGGGGAGTATATTCCATCCCCGCTAGGCGAGTCACAGCCCACCCGACCCGGCCAAGTTCAATCCATTGAAAGAGGAGGAACGTTCAAGGGCCTGGGCCTGGACCACCGGAAAACGCCCCCCAAACAGTCCAGGGGCTCGCCGGTTGGCCCAGAGTCCACAGTGGTAGCCAACAAACTAGCCACCACCTCTATCATGGTTCCGGCCGGTGCAGCCTCCGTGGCCCAAAACAGTCAGGCCACCAAGGCCACAGGACTCACCATCCCGGCCGGAAACTGCACCTCAGCCGCTGCCTCTCTCCTTTCAACAGCCTCCGCCATCGCAGCAGCCACCCCAGCCGACGAGTCCACAGCCAGAGCCTCCGCCAAGGCAGCCAGCATCGCTGCCTCCACCGCTCCAGCTGCCGTCGCCAGCAAAGAGGCTGGGGTCCACAACTCCGCCGCTCGGTCTGCCCCTCCGACAAGACCGCAGGCACCAGAGGCAGATCCCCGCAGCCGCCGCAGTCGTCCACGGGGCCATCGCAGCCACTACCGCCGCCGCCGCTAGGAAAAGCCGCTGGAGAAGCCGTGAGGGTGCCGAAGCTGCCGAAGCCTCCATTCCAAGAACCACCGGCAGCGGCCATCTCCAGGCCAAGGACGACGTCGGCAGGCACAAAGCCAAAAAGCGCCCGACTGCCCAGCTGGCTCGCAAACAGCCCAGCTCCGCACCCGGACTCTCCCATAAAATCCAGGTGGGGAAACGGGCATCCAGGAAGTCCCCATCGGCACCCCCTTGCCAGACTAAAACTCATCCCCCGGAGCCGTCTCAGCGCCCGTCCTCCATCTTGGACATGGGCAATCAATTAACTATTAACTATAATGAGAGAATATACAAAACTTGCTGTTCAGAAAGGGTGACAGCAGTTAGCCAATCTTGACAAAGTTATCTAGGATAGAGATAGCTCTAGTGGGGAGCTATAGGAAATCCCTGGACTGTTGACAAGGTTGGGAAATGGGGAGGGGGGGGAAACCCTGGAGGAGCCATCCTTCCTATCCCTGTAATGAATTGTTTCTTCTGTCATCATGATGTAATCTTCCACACCTATTCCACATCTGGAAACAATTGCATGGATGATTGCAATAAAATATGGTAATTCTTTACTAATGTGAAATTGTATGTATAAGAACGAGAACTCTGTATGTTTGTGTGTATATAAAAATTGAGTTGTGGCTCTAGTTTGGGGGGGGTTACTCTTTTTTTCTGTCGGGTTTTTGTTGCAGCTCTATTTTATTTCTCCATTTTAAAGGAGAAGAAGAAAAATGTCTTCATGATATAACCTTTGCCTCATTCCCACTCGGAGCTGAGGCAATTTAAAATTGTCCTAAGCTGTTCCAGTGTAAAGTAGTATTTCCCCTTTTCTCCCAACAAAATCTGCAATTTAAATATGGATACACAATCCAGCATGTTCCACCAATGATGACACTGCTGCAGAAGTCAAGGATTGGAATCTGCCCAACTCCTATTAGCCATTTCAGCACATGTCCTCTGTCTTTTGGTTCCCGTATCTGAAAGACCAGTTGTCCTCTACAACATACAAAGTGGATTTAAACTGGTATGTGCTAGCTATGGTGTGCTGGTTTTGTTACTATTAATTCCATTTCCATTAGGTTTTCCATTAGCATCATGGACTAGTTCATGAAATTACTAGGATGATCTTCAATTCAGTGAGGATTCAAGTATAACTATTGTTATGCAGGGATTGCCTTTTTTCCTCTTCCCTAAACCAGATGTGACACACCCAGCCTGTGGGCCAGGAGTTTGACAACCCTGATCTAGGACCATGCAAATAAAATAGAGATGGAGCCAAAACAAGCAGGGATTGCCTGGAAGACTCTTGAATTCTTTGCAGGAGATCAACAAGTAATCCTGAATATATAGTAGCCGTATAGAATTTATGTGATAATAGAAAGGCAGCACCTGATTTTTCTCAAAACATCCACAAGACAATATGTAAGCTGATGTGCCATTTCTAAAGGCTTGCAACACAATGTGATACTGAGCTGTTAGATAAGTAAAGAAAACTCTTCAAGAACACAAACATTCTCTCTCTGATGAATTGTTATGGAGAATTATAAGTTCAAGGAGAATAGGAAACCTATTTTTATCTACAATTATACTGCATGTGAGGTTTTCCAGAGCATTTTTACTCACCATCCTAATCAGCATTTACCATCAACTCATTGACACCAGGTCTTTGCGCTAAAATTAAGTACTGACCCTCTTCACATGGTGTTGATAAAATCCTGCAGCTAACACAGAACCATCTAGAACAGGGGTGCCAAACTCATGTCATCATGGCAGCACCATGTGACATATCAGGGCTTTTTTTTTCCCTTCGCTAAACCAGGCATGGGCATGGCCAGCCTGTGATGCACTCAGCCTGTTGGCCGGGAGTTTGACAACACTGATCTAGGACCATGCAAATAAAACAGAGATGGAGCCAAAACAAGCAGGGATTGACTGGTAAACTCTTGAATTCTTTGCAGGAGATCAACAAGTAATTCCAGCTTTGAAGATCAAAGACAAACAGGGTCAGTTCCCAGCCCAAATTGTGCTTTCAAAAAGCTTAATCTGAAAAAACTCAAGGATAGATTAGTACTTTCGACTAGGTTGTCCAGCCGTTGCCTCACAGAGTCCACCACTTTAATCATCCCAAACTGAGTTATTCTTTTGCACTTAGTCCAGCTTTTTTATTCCACGGGACAATCATCCATAGTCCAATACACACTGAGGGTCCCTGTCAAAATATTCAGTATTGAAATGGAAGTATCAGATGACATTTGTTCAAAGCAATGATATCGGCAATTTAAACTGTTTTGTAGGATCCAATCTGGGTTGGTCACTGGGACATTATTCTGGGATACGTATATTTGTCTTCATTCATTAAACTGTTTTGTATACCACGCAGTATCCTCTGGGTTTGGTGCAATTTATAAATTGTATAAATAAGTAAATAAATTGTATAAATAAGTAAATCTTCACTAATCATTCCTATTGTATTTCTATTAAGAGTATTTTTCATTTCCACACCTAATTTCCATTTGTTGGTCATGGATCCTAACAGGCAAAAGCCAATGGAGGGAAAAATGATGACAAAGGATGAACTGAGAAGGTGGGCTCAGAGGAATACTCTGTCCCCAGGTCTTAAGAATCTGATTATTTCTGATGAGTAAATTTATGTATTCTAGTACAACAACATGCCTGAAATCTGCCAATATGTCTGGCCAGTTTCAAGAGGATGTTTATTAAAAACCTTATGTCAAGGGGAAAGGGGAAAAATTAGCTTCAGTGATCAATGTACCTTTGAATACTAACCAGCACAAAGTTGAGCTATGCAGTTTCACAATCAGATATGTGTTTATTGCCTGTTTTTCTGTTGAGATTTTTTTTTCAGCCTGGGAGGTTAATTTTTCCAAAAATCCCCCCAAAATGGGCTAGGGGTATGTCAGGTTGTTAGTTACCCTTTCAGAGGAAGAGACAATGAGACATAATTCACTGGCACTGGAAGTTGTAAGAAGAGTTCAGGAAATCAGATCTTAGCTAAAAGAGAATGTTAAGTGTTGAGCTCATTCTAACAGCATCTGCAGGAGATCAAAAAAGTTAAGATATGGTAATATCTTAATATTAATATAGTTGAAGTTCCTCTCCTGGATCCATATTGAACAAAAGACCTGGGAATTCAAGTGTATGACCATCATCTGGTCTAGTTTAACCAACACCATCTCACATACACATGGATAACAGTGGCTCATTCCACAATCCCAGACCAGTCATGACCAGTCATGGAAATTAGCAGGCATGGTCATGTGGCTATTTTCCCAGCTAGCTAAAATACCCTAGATGGTTTAGCTTACATGTTTCCAATGTATGAGGCCAATAGCAGAAATAGTTCTCTGGCCAACCACATTTACTGTACAACTAAGTGCCAGTTAGTGCATGGCCAATTATTTTTTATAAACAAGGGGGCTGGGCCAGTCTTAACTTAACCTCTCCCAATCATAAGTTCCCAATCCAATCTAGCCTCTATGTGGTTATGCTTCAGTGAAAAAAAATCCAATTCTAGATTCTCACTGCAATCCTGCGCCATTTGAAACATTGTCTTTGGAGACAGGGATAATATGAAGATTTCCCTCTCTATGAGTTTTTCTTCTTGATCTATTGTCAGTCTACCATGGTAGACCTGATTAGGAAACCAAAGATACGAAGTTTGATGGTGCTATTTTTATGATAGGGTTACAGAGCAAATCTTTAATGCGCTTCCTCCCTACCTTTATCTTCATGAGAGCTAAGGACAGTCATGTTTGAGATGCTTTTTCAATTTACATTTCTGCCCCAGGCTCAACTTTCTTTTATCTGACCATTGTCTGGGTCATGGCTCTTACTCAAGGTTATTCTTGCTTCCCATTGCATCCATAATGGCAACTGGGCACTTCAGCAGTTGAATAGAGGGGGCTTGAAAGTATGATATTCTCAGGTTGCCCCTTGCAAGAAGGCAGCCAGTGGTTGAGTTTTCCTTGTTGGCTTCAAAACTGATGTTTTCTGATTTGCCCTGGGCTTAAGTCCAAATGTTCAAGTTCTCTGCACTTCAATCAACCTGGGTGTCAGCTGCATTCCCATTTGTCAGCCTACAAAACTACTATAATGGCACCTTCTCCCTGAACACTGGTCAATGCTCTCCACAAGTATTTTCAGGGTAACTGCATCTGACACAAATGTCCTCATGCGATTTGTGTTTTTTGAAGTATATCTCAGGCATGACATGGGTTCCTTCTATATCTTTGATAACTGGCACTTTGAAGCACCAGCTTCATCCATTCACAAACAACGTGTGTATTCATGTAATGGAGAAGGTAAATACTTTCCTCCAGATATACAAACTGTACCAGTAGGTGTTAGTCTGATCTGGGAAAAGAACCAGATAAAGGGGTTTCCCACAGAGAGGGTGTCTCATGAGATAGGGGAAGGTGGAGAAGGTGGATGGTCACCATGCAGAATGGGAATTAGGCAATCTTGGGCCTCTGAACAGATGTAAATCCCAAGGTGACTCAAGGCTACCAAAGGGAGTAAAAATCACTATGCAAGGAAGGCAACACAGTATGGGATCTGTCATCCTGCAGAGGGAGAGGACCCAAAAGGAAGATTTAGTTTTGTTAGTTGTTAAAAGGTAGCCAGACAAGTTTTAATTGAAGCTCATTATTAACTATTTGAAGAGTTTAGTAGCAGCTACATTTTAGGGTAGGCATGCTGCCATTTTAGTAAAAACGTAAATCTTCCTGGCAGGGAGATAGTTAAATCTCTGAGTGGCTAAGCCATTGGACTAAAGAGAAACAAGCTATATTGCATTCTTCTCTGCAGGCATCCATCTCAGGCAGGCAAAACCTGTAGCTCTTTTGTAAGCTTCAGCTCAATTCTCCTTGATTAGTTATCTGATTAGAAAAGTCAACCTTTCAATAAAACAAATGAGTATTCTCTATTACTATAATGCTAAGAATAAAAGGAAAAGTAGATAGGGTTCATAAGAATACTGGATTTTGCCTGATTGGTGCTTAAAGCTCATAACTAAGTGCAATAAAATGACTCAGGGGAGAGATATAGAGACACTTCTCCAGATGACCCCCATTATTCTGGATAGAGAGGTGGTAGCAGGTGAGAAACTAAGAATCACAGTGGCCATCTGCAGCCTACTTCCTGCTGGGTAGACCACACAGTGTAAGGCTAGCTAGGGCATTTTGTCAATGAACTCTGAAATTGAAAAATATGAGGTCACTGACAGCACAATATTTAGGACATAAAGTTCTCCATAGAAATAACCAGGGCACTGTTTATCTCTGCAAATTCTATCACAAACGACCCTCTGGGGAGCACACAGTTTCTGAAGACAGAAAACTTCACAACCATTTCCTGTATTGAACAGACACTATGTCTTTTCCCCTGTCATTGGATTGGATTCTTATTTCCTGGAGGTGCCTTTATTCTGGCCACTATTCAAATTCTTGAAATAAAAGAAAGAACAAACAACAGTAAGTATGATGCACTTTTAAAATATTCCATAGGAAAAATAATCAATCACCAGCATGAAAAAAATGTATTACTCATAACACTAGCCATCTTTGTAACAATAATGATAAATGTTAGCATGAAATGAAAACAAGTATGGGTTCATGACAATATTGTTCTCAAATCACAAGGAATTCTAACATCGGAATTTTAAACATTATCCTGCCGTTACTTCTGAAAACTTATAGGAAATTTGAGAAAGATTAGCTGCATGGGAATTCCTATTTCTCTGTTTGTTAAAAGGCCAGCCAAGCCACACAACCTGTTTATGGAGCCATTTATTTAAGAGTATTAATCACAGAATATTCTCCTGATAGATTTTGTCCAGAGGTTAAGGGCAAAATTAATTCAGCAAGTGACAGACCCAAGTTAGTCTCCCCCAGTAATCTGAGAACACCATTCCCTGCCCCCCAAGACATTTAAAGCATTTTGGATCAAATTCAGAGATTAATGAGAACAAAGCATGGATTTACATAAATGGATAAAACATTTGCACCAATTCTTTTCAGAAGAAGAGCCTTTGCAATATCCCTATTGTGACTATTTGCAGCTTGCTAAGGCATCACACACTTCTTTTGTGCTACAGGTCCATAGAAATGAGGCTGGCACTTTTATAGTGCAATCCTATGAATATTTGCTCAGAATTAGGACCATTAAATTTAGTGAGGTTGACTTTTCATATGCTGCAATGTCCTTGATTTTCATATTTTGTCTAGAATTGTCTTGCTAAGAAAGACTGTCTGGATCTTCAAATTATGGAGAAAAACTTCATGGATTTCAAGCCTGATAGCAATGGTTACAGACAAGCCCCAGACTTTAGGAGAAACCCTCCCATACTACCACCTCTTACAATACTAGACAACACAGTATCAACAGTAGAGACCTTCAAATTTCTAGGTTCTATCATATCACATGACCTAAAATGGACACCTAACATCAAAAATATCATCAAAAAAGCACAACAAAGAATTTTCTTTCTGTGCCAACTCAGAAAACTCAAACTACCCAAGGAGCTGCTGATACAGTTCTACAGAGGAATTATTGAGTCTATCATCTGCACTTCTATAACTGTCTGGTTTGGTTCTGCAACCCAACAAGACAGACACAGACTTCTTAGAGTAATTAGGACTGCAGGAAAAAACAATTACTACCAACCTGCCTTCCATTGAGGACCTGTATACTGCATGAGTCAAAAAGAGGGCTGTGAAAATATTTACAGACCCCTCACATCCTGGATATAAACTGTTTCAACTCTTACCCTCAAAATGATGCTATAGGGCACTGCACACCAGAACAACTAGACACAAAGAGTTTTTTCCTGAATGCCATCACTCAGCTAAACAAATAATTCCCTCAACACTGTCCAACTATTTACAAAGTCTGCACTACTATTACTATTAATCTTCTCATCACTCCTTATCACCCATTCCCTTCCACTTGTGACTGTATGACTGTAACTTTGTCGTTTGTATCCTAACGATTTATATTGACCGTTTCCTAGTATGATTTGATTGCTTATTGTACCCTATGACTATTATTAAGTGTTGTGCCTTATGATTCTTGACTCTTGACGAATGTATTTTTTCTTTTATGTACACTGAGAGCATTTGCACCAAGACAAATTCCTTGAGTGTCCAATCACACTTGGCCAAAAAAGAATTCTATTCTATTCTACATATTCTCTTGGACAATAGGTTGAATGGTGTTTTCTTAGGTGATCATGTATAAAATGCAAATGATGATTTCACAATCAATACCACATTCAGCCTTGAATAAAATCACTCATCTGGTCATTATAGACAACTAGACATTCTATGAAGCTAAAGTTACACAGCCTTCCTCCTTCCATGTTCCCATACCATTTGTAGAAAATCTGGTTTTCCTTCTTTCATGTCTGGGCCTGACATCAAAGATTAGAGGAGGGCCAGAATGCTTTATTCCTCATCCCTTTTTATTTAGATGCTACTAACCTCTAAGTTCAACTGAATTTTGCAGATGCCATATATAAGCTGTAGAAAAGATGAATGATAATTAATTCCTGTACTTTTGTTGCTTGCATTAGACAACAGTACCAAATTTAAAAGTTTAAGAATACACAAACACACAGCATCCCGTTGCCAATACAAGATTAGCTTCTATTCTGTTTGCCTTTACAACAGATGTTCACTGTTTTACTCCCTTAAGCCCATCTTGTAAGGTTGCATAATTTACATTGTGCCATTTTCATTAAAACAATAATGATAGGCAACAAAATGATCTTAACAGATGAAAATGGTTCACAACACACACACAGGGGATTATAATATTCTGCCTAAATCTACTAGTCAGCATTCCAAGTAAAATAAAACTCAGCAAACTATCCAGTCAAATACTTGCAGCTGAGCAAATGGTAAAATGAAGGAAATGGCTCTAAAGGACTGCTAGTTCCTCCTTAGAAGGTGAACAAGGCTGGCAAGATCCCATGTAGTGAGAATTTCTCCTGGTGTGGACTTCCAGGAAAACAAGGGTAAACTGAAGACTGTTCAGCTGAGAGCGAAGCTGACAATTGTGGCAGAATGAGCAGACAGTAAATGGACCTGCTACTCAAATTCTTCTCTGGACAGGACTTGGGATCAGCCACATATACTCCAGACTGTACTTTCCCATGAGGGACAGTGGACTCTGGTGGGTTTAGAGATCTGGGAACCAATGGATTCCCATCACTGAAGTTTCCCTGGACAAGACTGAGACTGAGGTTGATTCAATGGTGGGTTTAGAAATATTAGGTTAGAAGAATGATATGAAAAAAGAGGTTATATTAGCTGTACAAATGAAACTGACATGTCTTAATAATTAAGAGGAATATACAAACAACAAATCACAAGAGTGACTTGGATCACTTTATTATTTTGGATTTTCAAAAGAGACATGCTACAGGTCTGAATAATTTTTTGAGAAGAGTCAAAGAAAAAATTAAAAGAAATCAAGTTCTGGGACACTATAAAAATGGATTAAAGGGAGAAATATAAAGTTGGTTTATTTGATTAAGGTTAAAATATATATTATATCTGTTAACTCTTAATGGACTTTGAGAATGTATTTACTTACCTTTTACCTTAACTACTTACTAGTTTAAAGGTCTAAAATATGCTTCAAGCTAACCATGAATTTAGGAAAGTTTTTAAAAATCTTTTCCACAATGATCACTCTGATAGATATGCCTATAAGAAACCTTACAAATAACATTGTGCAATTTGATTAAATACAATAAATTTCCCAAGCTTCAATCTGCATTTCTTTTTCTGAGTGCTGAGAAGTCTATTTAACAGCTCGAGTAGATCTATCTGCTTCAATATATATTAAATTTCAGTCATCCCAATTTGGTTGATCACTTTGACAAATATGTATTGACTTCTAAATGGCAGCTTCCTTTATGAAAAAGCAAAAGGCAAGGGTACTTTTCCCTTTTATTTTACTGTATCGTAGAACTCTTCTCACAACAGAAAAAAGAAAAAAGAAAAACCCGTAAATAAATATAAATACAAAACGGTATGCTTATACTACAGTTCTACATATGCATATACATATGTAGAACTTCATATATCCAATAACAATCAAGCAAAACCTCTTGAGTCTTCATTTATAACACAGAAATGAAACAGGAAATTGGGATAAGAAGAACCAGAGCAATAATCTAAAAAAATTGATAGAAGTAGTCCTTAATTTACGACCACAATTCAGCCCAAAATTTTTGGAATTATTTATAATTAAAATGAAATTTACTGACTAATGAAATAATGAAATAAGAGTATGCGATGAAATTGCAAATGTGACAGATAAAAGTACAAAAGCATAATGAGTATAGAATAAGAAATAAGAATTTTTAGATATTATATAAAGAAGATTAGTAATAAGCAGGCATATACAATGGAATGAAGGCTATTGCTGAGCACACTGGGTTGTATCCCAAAAATTGTAAGCCGCCCTGAGTCTTCGGAGAAGGGCGGCATATAAATGTAATTAAAAAAAAAAAAAGATATGAGAATATGTAAAGAAAAATGAAATAAGCTAAGGTATGAATTGAAAAGAATGTAAGAATATTTGAGAAAATCTATAGAAAATGGGAAATATGATATGATAAGAAACTGAATATGAAAGATAAAAATGTAACTAAGGTCATGTTTGTATGGAAATGTAAAAACCTGGAACCACATTGTTCACTAAAAGAGATGTTTTTGAAATATAAAAATAAAAAACTTTTTACAAAAAAAGAGAGGAAGCTTTGTTGTATTCAAATTTGTATTATAAAATGACAAAAACCCATCTATATTTGTTCAAGTGAATAAATATGGGGCTAAAGTACAAAGGTCACCTATGAAAGCCCCCATCTCTACATAGGTTCATATATGCTGGTCACACCCCATTCCATGTCAGTTTTCACCTTCATGTGTTAAATAAGGATGTCTAGAGAGCAGATCTAAGGGCCTTAAAGTAAAGGCACTTAGGATACAACCCCCACTGCAATTTTCATGCTAAACATATAGATCTCAAGTCATGAAACAAGCAGAAAAGAAAAGAAATCTTTGGATTTCTCCTTTCCACTATCAACCTGCATGCATCCCCTTAAAATCAGGAACAAGGCAACACTTCTGCTATGAAGCAAATACTGGATTAAAAGTTCTTCTCCTGACTTAATTTTTCATGAACCTTTAATTGTACAATTTTGGGCAACAATTGTACCACAACTCCCTAAACATTTGCAAGATTCCAACGGCCATAAAAATCTTCTGGCTTCCTCAAAATTCACCCCAGAGAAAAGCAGCTCTATGTATGCAAATTGAGAGTTACATCTCAATTAAGAAATAGCCTTTAATTTACCTCTGCATATTCGGCAGATTACATTCAATTAATTACCTAAACGTTTCATCTGGAGAGAGCCAGAATGCAGTTTATTTTTCCTGTGTGTGAAGCATATTCTTGCTTGATGCTGCTAACTAAGCAAAATCTGTCTCCAAGTGTTCACAGAGGAAGTTTTGGGTTATCAAGAAGGCTCTCCAGGGACAGCCAATAAAACAATGGGATTTCCAGGGTGTGCAGAGAATTGCTATGTGCAATTTAGTCACGGGCACTTTGAGAAGCAAGTCTCTTTTGAAAAGAATGGAAAGTTTGCATAAAATAAGAGACTAAGGATTCAATCAGCACCCAAAGCAAGCAAGGAATGGATTTTCTTGCTAAAAATTAACTGATTGCAACAGATTAATATAGCAGATGACATCTTCTAGCCAGGGGTGGGCTTCAAAAATTTTAGCAAAGGTAAGGTGACCAATAGTCCTCCTTTAGGGAGGACAGTCCTTCTTTTGTAAGTTCTGTCCTCTCTCAAAAGTGTCCTCCTACATGTCCTTCTTTTTGATATTTGAAGACTAATCTGTAAATCTCCGTATTTTTATTTATTTATTTATTTATTTATTTATTTATTTTTGTCAAAAGCTTACAATACAATAGAAATAAGAATAAACATAAATTTAATTATAGGAAATAGGAACTAATAATTGGGGACATTTGATATATTTGATAATATTTGATCGATGCCGAGCCAATCCGTTGGGTGTGATGTGACATATTTTATTTGACATGACGATTCATCAAGGCTCAATACAGTGCAAGTGGCTTTGTTTTTCTTCTTCAATTTATTTGTGTTCTCCTTCTCATTGTAAAAAAGTTGGTCACCTTAGCAAAGGGTTCTCTGCCCAGTTGCTGGGCAGGCGTGCCCATGGAGGGCATGGCTAATTGGCCTCCTGCACCATGGCGGGGGGTTGTTTTTGCCCTCCCCAGGCTCTGGGGCTTTCCTTGAGCCTCTGGGAGGGTGAAAATGGCCTCCCCAGGCTCCAGAGACTCTCTGGAAATGGACCTATTTCCAGCCTTCCCAAACTTCCAGGAGGCCCATTTTTCACCCTCCCCAAGCCTCTGCGCGTGCCTGCACTTACCTGCATCCAAAACGGGCTGTGTCAGGACTCCTGGGAGGGGAGGGGAGGGGAGGGGTGGGCGGGGTCAGTCAGGAGTGGGATTTGGGGATTCTCTGAACTGCACAGAATCTTAGCTAGGGGCTCTCCTGAACCCCTGAGAACCCCCCGCAGTTCACCCTGCTTCTAGATCATGTAGTTTGTTCACATCAAGAAGTCATTTATCAACTGGTTTTTAAAAACGTCTCTGTACAGGGAAAATATTTGAAGCTAACCAAGTAGTGTAATAGTATTCCTTGTTTAACAACAAAATAATTGATGACCAGGAATGTTTAAAAAACACAAAGTCTCAGAAAGTATCAGTGCAACAGTTCAAATCTTGGCTCGGATATTAATATATTGGGTAGCGAAATAAACTATTCCATCTTTTTACCCTTCTTTTGTAATATGGGAATGCCAAGTTTGAAAAATTTCTGTGGGTTACAGAAATCAAGTCTGGGTTTAAACACATTGCTTTAATTTTTAGGTTTCAACTGGGAAAACTTTATATCCTCAACCTTCCCCTAGATTTGGCTGCCCAGCAGGAAAATATTCCCCAGCGCTATCTCTCTCAGGCTGATTCTGCTGTTTTCATGTGCATGAGACACATGTGCATATGCAAATATGTACATGAGAGCGTTTTAATTTTAATCACCTACCTTTGAAATTATTTTCAATTTGGGAATCTGTCAAGAGATGAAAGGCAAAGGACATTATACATGTGAGTGTGTAGACTGATAGTTAAAAGTTAGTCTTTATTGATGTGGAGAATACCCACATTCTGTTCTCTGATTTCCTGCATTTGCTTGGAGAACATTCCACCTCATCTGCCTGTGAAGCCAGGTTAATCTGAAAAGCATTGGGCCTTCAAGCCTACTGATCTCCAGCACTTAGTTTTCTCTTCCCTACTTTGCTGTGTACACATAGTCAAAAGCTTGGTCCTGCAAGGGAGCTGTTTTCAATGAGTAGAAAGCAAACAATCAGGCAGGTAGGCTGGCTAGTGGTACAACATCATTCTCTTTCTCTAACCATCTACCTGGATTAAATGATCATCTTCTTAGTCTCCCTCCACATTAAATTAATTTGCACTGAAACTCCCAGAATGAATTTCAAGAGCTCCTGTGACCCCCAAAACCACAAAAGCTGCATTCCATACTACAGTATTCCTGTAAGGCAACCATATGTCTTTGAATTAGTACAGAGATGGACAATTTCTGAGAGGTTGATGACCACAATTCAGCCTCCCAGTTTTCTTTTGACCTGCCATTCTGGCAGTTCAGAACATGTGTTTCAGATCTGATTTTATTGCACAACTTCTGATAACCTTCAAATGGAAAATCTTCCAGCAATAATACAATTCCTGAAGGTCTTAAGAGCTACTGAGACATTGAGGTCTTAAGTCAAACCACATAACTTTTGAACTTGCAGCTATTTTATTTATGCATTGATGCATATCTTTTACAGGAACCCAAACTGGCCTACATGTAGCTCTGTCTTCCTATGTTTTCCCCATAATAACCATCTTCTTATGTGGTAGATTAGGCTAAGAAAATGAGATCAGCCATCAATTAAGGAGGGAGTTTCTGTTGCAGAGAGTGGACTAGAACTCTCTTTCCCCACTCCTAATTCAACACTTAACCAGTACACAACGGTTCTTGCAACTGATGTCATAAGGCATACTTTGTCATTTTCCTTTATCAAGACTGTTTGTTCCAACCATTATGATTACTTGCATCCAACTTAGTATGCTCCAAAGTGATTTTTCCCCATTTTTTCCCCTGAAAAATATAAAATGCTGGAATGTGGGTCACATAAAATCACCTCAGCACAATTTTTTTTAGCTTTCTTTTTCTTGTTTAGGAGAAGGTCTGAAAGTCTCAGAATATGCATGTGTAGTTCATTCTTGATGTTTATAACAGCTTTATATATAAAAGTACTGATTAGCTACCAAGCTGAAATCACCTATGGTAATTAGCATATATTACAGATCTGCTGATAATAAAGAGCAAATTCTGAGAAAACTCATAAAATGAAGACACCCTTCACATACATAGAGTTGTTTTCTGCTGTTTCAGAATAAGGTTAATCTTTAATTGGATCATTCAGAATCCATTATTAATGTTTTAAATCTTTATTTTTGCACTGACATTTTCCTGCACTGGTTTATATAGCCAATATAAGTGGTGGCCTTTAAGATGTTTATCCTTGACCTCTATTCATCATGCATAATAGGAGACACCATGAATTTTATGTTGTTTCTTTGCATTTCCTCTTCTTGAGCATAAAGAGGAATACATTAAGCCTGAATATAGAAAGAGTCTACTAGTATCACCATATAAGCAGTTTACCTAATGCTCTGAGTTAGGACATCTCCTAGTACAGTTAGTCCTTAACTTACAACCATTCTTTTAGTGACTGCTCAAAGTTACAAGGACACTGAAAAAGTGATTTATGACCATTTTTCACACATGACTATTGCAGCAACCCCTTGGTCATATAATCAAAATTTGGAAGCGTGCAACTGGCTCGTATTTATGACAGTTGCAGTGTCCCAGGGTCATCTGATCACCTTTTGAGACCTTCTAACAAACAAAGCCAGTAGAGAAGGTAGATTCACTTAACAACCACGTTAATTTAACAAATGCAATGATTCCCATAACAACCATGCCAAGAAAATTTGAAAAATAGGGCAAAATTCACTGAACAACTATCTCAGTCAGCAACAGAAATTTTGGACTCAGTTGTGGTTGTAAATCGAGGACCTGTACAGCTCAAAGTATAATTCCTCCTGAATTTGAGGTTCCCCTTAATTTTATCAATTTGATGAACTGTAGCTGACTCATAGACATCCATTTTGTGCAGGGAGATTGATTTGCCCTTACTTATAAGGGGCTGGCAGGTGGGGTGGATGGGATGGATAGTAGTCTGTGAGCATGCATGAATAGTAAGTAATGATGGAGTTCCGGTGACACTGAGGATGCATGCAGGGGTGGGATTCAGTTCAGCCCAGTTCAGCCAAACCAGTAGCTCCAAGGATCATCTGTGAGAGAACCAGTTTGCTCTGACGATCAACTGTTGGGCCTACCCACCTGCCCCGGCTCTATTCTCACCTTTATTTCCTGGTTTTCAAACTCAGCTGCTTCGCACGGCACAGTGGATTGCCACACATCAGCTGTTTAACACATAGGGAGACTGTAGGATTGCAGGAAAAGGTCAGTAGTAAACACTCTGCACAAGTGTGAATGCATTTGGCACATGGTACACGCTCACCAAACTGGTTGTTACACTGATTGAATCACACCCAGTTGTTACACCGGTTGAATCACACCCCTGGGTGTATGGCTGAAGTCTAGTGTGCGTGGATAGTCTGAGAAATCCTGAGGGTTGAAATCCACACCACTTAACATTGCTGAAGCTGACAAACATTGACTTCAGCCATCCATAGACACATAGAAATAAACCTTATTTACACACCATTCAAAGGGCATGATAAAAATGCTAAGAAGGAAACAAAAAGATCAGAACACATCCTCTCTAGCAGCAAACACCCAGATAAACAAGAATTAACACCAGGAAAACAATCAAGTAGAAAACAATACCCAAATCAAGGTATTAAGCAGAAAACTACACTCTCAAGAAGAAAACTACACTCTCACCAAAATTGGCAAGCAAGCTACAGTATGTAAACATGCAGCTAACTCCACACTCTCTAGTATTGATGATGTTACTTAGTTGGGAAATAAAATGTTTACAAGCAAACAACAAAAAAACTCAGAGAGCACCAAGGACTCTACAGTTTGTCTCTGAGCTAATATAATCTGTTCTATTGTAACATGGGGACACAGTGGCACAGCGGCTTAATGACACTGGAACTACTGGCTAGAAATGGTCTGCACTCCAGCGGTTTGAGCCAGGCTCTATGAGACAGAGTGAGCTCCCACCACTCGCTCCCTGGTTCCTGCCCACCCAGCAGTTCAACAGCATGCAATATTGCAAGTAGATAAATGGATACCCCTTTGGTGAGAAAAACCTAGCTGTGTTTGTGTGTATGGAGAATGGAAGCCAGTGCCAGACCTGGCTTTATGTGAAGCAACACAACAGGAGGCAAGACAAGGTGAGACTGGAAGAGGAGCCCAGAAGATCCAGTAACCCAAGCGTTGCTAGTCAGCTGGTGTAAGCTAGTTCACCCCTGCAGTGCACCAAGGAGAGCACTCAAGTGCAGAACAGAATGAACCAGCAATTTAGGCTAGAATCTAGCATTATGTCTAACATTTGTAGATTTCCCTGGCATTGTATGTCATATGCTAAATAAATAATATTGGAGCATACTTAAATGACAGTAAAGGAATATAAAAAACTGACTTTGTGCTGCTATCTAGTGATCACCAAGTTACTTGTAGCCAATGATTGATAGTCAATCAACTCCATTTAGTCAGGCATGTCATAAGAACAACTAAACCTTGTCTGTCTTTTCCAAAATTTCCAGTATCAAAAAACCCAAATCAAATTGAAAACTCCATCTGCAGCAAAATTCTCACAATACCTCACACATGCTAAAGCATTACACAACCTTGGACATCAAGGTTGAGAAGCTGCTGAATTTCACCTCTCAGTGACACTCATCATCGCTCATAATCAGTAACTAGGAATTTTCATCCAGCCACATTTGATCCAGATAACTCTGTTCTTGCAGTACAAAAGCATTTAGGCCAAAAGAACAAAAAATATAGCTTAAGGGTATATGTGGATGCCAGTTCCCATTTTCTCTCTGAATGCAACTATGACTTCAGGCTCACTTTGTTCAACCACTCCCAACCTCTTTTTCTCCAGGTTATGTTAATTTTTCAAGTTCAGTGCCCTCTGGACAACATAAGAAGTCCAACACACTTGGGAAGTCATCAGATTTGGAAAAGGCAAATTTAAATAAGGTAATTATTAATATACCCATAATTTTTGTAAAGAATGTTCTAGTTTAGAAAGATTACTCATACATACTTTGGATATAGAACTGTTTACTCCTTGTAACTGTCTTCTTAAGGCAATAATGCCAGGATTCTCTCTTTAATACATGAGGCCTACTTGGAAATAGCCACAGTGGGATAATCATCAAACTTTCCAAGTGCCCAATTTAAGGTCAGACACCAGAAAGAATATAGCTCTAACTCTAAATTCCTGAGGTTCCAAATATGGTCATTGCTTTGCTACTTAGAATTCAAAAGCACTGAACTCTTTCATACTACTTGAATCTTCTGAGGAGAGTGATTTCTGTTTATATCAAATATGAATCCCCAATTGGCTCCATTAAAACATAGCAAGTTTTGCTTCACTGACAACGTATTCAGGATAAGAAAATAAGACAATGCAGATGAAGGAAATAACCAAGAAGACTGCTGTAACTCCAGCCTCATTCACTCCCCTGCAAACAATGGGTCCACAACAGAGAATCACTGAGTAAGTATTTGGTTGGGGTTGGGTTGACATTAAAGGCAGATCTAGAGACAATACACCTAGTGCAGAAGAAGACATCTTGGTTGATAAAAGAAACACATTGGTGGATGGAAATGGCAAAACCTTTTGGACAAAGCCTGAAACCTTACAAATGAGTAAGACAGATCCAAAACTAAATCCAAAACTAATGGGGAAAGTATCAAAAACTATTTCTTTGCCAAAATAGTTTCATATTGCTTTAAATCAGAGATACAGAATTTCCAGTGGACAAAGGATTGCATCTAAACATGGCATGGCATGGCGGAGGCCACAGTCCAAATATTAAGTACTGTATATTGAACCAGAACAAAATAAATTTGATTTAAATTACTATGGTTGCTCCCCATGTGTATTATAATTATGATCCACCAAGGCTGCCAGACATGTGAAGACAAAAGAACAACTACAGCACAAAAGAAGCATTCTGCAAAGCCAGAGCTGCAAACGCTGCAATAATGGTGCCCACACATGTCTACCCGACATGTGGCAGAACATTCTGTGCCCTTACAGGCCTTACCAGCCACCTGCAGACACACCGTGGACAACCCACAACCCATTAGATGTCAAGGTCCTCTTTGAACACAATGGACGAACATCATCATTATAATTCTCTTTTACCCTATCATCAGATCTTAACTCATAACTCATTGCATTGAACAAGGACATACATTCAATTTTGGAGCTGTTGTTGGCCAAGCAGGTACAAAGATAGCCAGGGAAATGAATGAAGCTTGGGAAATGGGCTCCTTGTCAGTCAACAGGAATGCTGATTTACCATCAGTTTATCAGGTACTTAGGAGCCAAGGAACGTGGCAGTACAAGAAACAATAGCTAATGACTTAATAGCTGGCCATCAACACCTCAATCAACAATTTTTTAAAAAGCCACTCATAACCAGGCACCACACAAACACTATGCATAGAATAGCCCAAAGCACACATTCTGGTGAAAGAGAAGTTCCCTGAGGATGAGCTCCAGGATGAGTCCAAAAGCTTGGAAGACTAAACCTCTGGTCCTGGTGACTGACTCAGATTGGATCCTGAAAATCTAACTTTTAGTGATATTTTGGAAAATTTCTGTGAGGTTTTGCAACCAACAATTGCCAACCAGCAAAACCAGAGGCTTCAAGATGTACATTCTTTTAAATGCTTTTAGTACCAAATAGTCATAGATGTGCATCTTTAACTTTTCACATCTCCCTGGAAACAGTAATTATAGATTACATGTAGGCTATGTTCATAGAATAGAGTTATACCCATGGTTTTCTGAACCATGATTTATCTCATTAGACCAGTTTTCTGAATTGGAGTGAGACATAGATTAATCCCGTATGCTAGGCTAAAATGTGTTTATGGTTCAGTGTGTTGTGCAAATACAGTCATGCCTTATAAACTGCAGTTGAGTTTGATGGGACTTGCTTCCATATCAGTGTTCACTGTACAATACTTTGGAGATGTATTCACCAAATGGTACTTCGGAGTGCACAGAATGGAGATTAAGCACCTGTTTGCAACCACCTAAAGCAATTGGATCTTTTCCTAAGATCACATGGCAGCTTTAAGGTGTTGCAAACAGGTACTCCTGCTCTCCCTGAAGCAAATCCAAAATGTTGTAAATATCCTGGTATAGGTGTGGAGACCTGAACAAATGCAGGCTTCTCATACCATAACATCAGAAAGCCTTGTTAAAATGAATGAGTCTTTTCTAAAGTTGCTAGCACTTGTAACATTTCTTCCATCTTCTTGCTCTCAGTTTCCCAGCAACAGCATGAATGCTGAATCCCTGGGTCAACAAACAGCATCAGAGCCAATAAGAAATTGCTTTGGATGCTATAATCAAACCCTACAAACCAAACAATAGTTCAGGTAAGTAAAGGTTAAGTGTCACCTTGGGTAGATTGCTTTTAAAACAGCAATGAACTCTGAACTCTTGAAAATTCAAATAATTTTGCTTCATCTAAGCAGCAGATAACTTTTTCCCACTTTTGTATAAATTTATGAGTTGTTTGCAAACCATTCAATTGCTTTGAATAACGTTAACTGCTCTAAACCAAAGTGGCTTGATCTCTTTAGAAACCATCTATTTACTCTGCACAATGCTTCAAAAATTGCAGAATAAAACTATTTCCTATTTGATCAAGATTAATGGACTTAGCATTCTGTAAGAACAACCAGTTTCTAGGAGGGGCTATCACATACATACATACATACATACATACATACATACATACATACATACACACATACATACACATATGCATGCATACAAAGCAGCACATATATACAATCTCCTTTATTTCAAGGTAACAAATGCTGTTATATGGAGATATTATCAAGAGCAAATAATGTGTACTCAGTCTGAAAGGAGATTATCTGATCTTAAATTTCATTAAGCAATAAGTTTAATGCTTAATGAAAAGGTTAAAATGTATGTCAGAAAACATTAACTGATGTGCTATAGATTAGTGTAGTGCATATGAAAGTAGGAATTTTTAGGCTGGTATTTATATGTTATACCCAAATGGATGGTAATTATAGAAGAACTAGAGTTGAGTTTTGGAGAAAATCATGCAAGATCTTCAAGAATGTGATCCTGAGGAAGGATTCTATTAATGATGTGAATGGGTGATGGAACAGAATGGAATGAGATGAGGGAGTTCAGACAAAGTGAAAAAAAATATTCAAATGGTGACTGGTGAATATGCTTAGTAAAAAGCCTAGTTCATTATAAATATATGTTCAAAGTATACTGTAAGCCTATTCATTTGTACAGATGGAAAAGAATATATCAAGAGCATGATTGACTTAACTGTTTTGATGAAAAATGACAGATTAGTAAAGGGAACAATAGTGCTTAAAGATTGTCAATGTGGAACAGACTATTATTTGGGACTGTGTGAAGAGTGAATCATGTGGATATGGATAAGGAGAGAAAAGGGAAGTGGGAGGGAGGAGGGAGGGAGGGAAGGAGGAAATGGAAGGAAGGAAAGAAGGAAGGAAGGAAGGTTTTTAATGCTCCCTGCCAGCTTCCCACAAGGAAACTCAATGAGGAAGCCAGCAGGAAGTTCAAATTTTCTCCTGGTCCCATTGCTTTTTGCCTCAGCTGTGGTAATTCTGTCTCTCTATTGAGGTACAGAAATAGCTTTGAAACAATGATCCAAGGGGCACAGGTTGTCTAGTTTCTTCTCAGATTTTCTTGCCAGAGTAAAAAGTGATGCTTCTTTAATGTGCAGTGACCTATTCCAGTTCATTTCAGCATACTGATTCCCAGAACATCAATATTCAGTTTGGACATTTCTATTCTGACAACATCAAGTTTGCCTTGCTTTGTGGTTCTTGTTATGTATGCAGGTTTGAAATCATTGGTTTAGTTTGAATTGTTCTTGTAAAGTGTTGGAAATGATTGGTTTAGAAAGTGCGGGAAAACCCTGCACTCTGATTGGCTGTCAGCTGCGGCTGCCGGCTATAAGTAGCAGCTGCAGCAAAGCCAGTTGGGTCCGTTCTGAGCTGTAGTCACTAATAAACAAAAGAGCTTGAAGCACTCTGCGTCTGTCTCTTCATGCAAACATAACACTGGCGACAAAGGTCGGATTCCCCTGAAGAGAAGGCAACACAGAACAGAAGAAGAGCGAGATGGCTGTGCTGAACACACAGACCCCGTTCGATCCGACGACAGAAGACTGGGAGTCGTATGCAGATAATTTCCAAATGTATTTGGAGGGAAACGATCTTGCCGCCATTTCTGAGCAATGGAAGAGGGCGGTCTTCCTTACGTACTGCGGTCTGGCAGTTTTCAAGATGGCGAAGGCACTCGCGGGAGCAGCAGACGTGAAGGTAATGGCTTGGCCTGATCTGGAAAAGCTGTTAAGAGCCCATTACGTGCCACAAGTATCGTGCCTCATTAAGAGACACGAGTTTTACCATCGCGATCAGGAGGAAAATGAAAGCATAAATAATTTTGTGGCAAGTTTAAGAGATGTTGGGGGTGCATGCGAATTCAACAGTTTAGAGGAGGCCATGCATGATCGTTTCGTTTTAGGCCTTAAAGACAAGGTGCCGCAGAGCAAATTATTAATGAAACCTAAGATCACACTGAAAGAAGCAATAGAAGAAGCCTCTTCAGCAGAAGCTACCAAGTCCTCAGCAGCAGCCATGAAAAAGATTAACGAGGCCACAAGCCATCCTGATGTGGAAAAGTCCACAACAACTCATTGTGAGCAAATAGATTCTGAGTCAGACTGTAGTGAGGTGGAGGAAGGAATTTACAGACTCAGAATGGAGGAAAAAGAAAGACCTGGGAAGAAAGAGGCAAGATTTCTACTGCAGAGTTTGTGGGGAAGCCACCCCACACTGAATGCAAGTTTTAGACACCATTTGCCTCCGTTGTGATAAAAGAGGACACCTAGCAAGAGTCTGCAAATCATCCAGAACTCCACCCAACAGAAGGAAGTTTGCTGCAAGCAAAGACAAAGAATTCAAGCCTAACAACCTCAGTGAGAAAATGGGGTGCAGTACAGAAGCAAATGGGAAGAATGAAACTCATCAAACAGTAACTATTGGTCATTCTTCCCCCTTAAAAAGCAGAAAAGTGCATGTCAAGGTACTTATTGAAGGAAGGCCTTGCCAAATGGAAGTGGACTCAGGCTCATACCTTTCTATGGTGTCATGGGACACTATTCACAGACTACTTCCTAACATCCAAAAGAATCACTTCAAGAAGCAAGCATTGACTCTTAAAGACTACCAAGGGAACAAGATTCCAGTAGTTGGTTCCTATCCAATATTTTTTAATTTTGGGGCATGTCCACCACACATGGTAGTAAGTGCCCATTTTATCCTGACACTTCCAACAATTTGGGTTTGCCTGGGGAAACTGGATTGAAGACGTGATGAACTGTGAGCTGGAGTGGAAACCAGAACTGTTCCTACTTGGAATGATAAAGAAAAAGCTTCCTCCAAAAGACAAATACCTGATTGCTCACATTGAATTGTTTTAGCGCAAAAATGGAAAGAATCTTCAATTCCGTCTATACAAGCAGTAATAAAGAAAACGTATGAATGTGTTGAACTGGAGAGATTAACTCTCAAACTAAATGGAAAAGAAGATTCAGATTACTATAAGATATGGGAAACGTGGTACAACTGGATGGAACATAAAAACGAAGGGAATGGGAATGTTGGAAAATAGGGTACTATTTGAAATATAAGAACTTATAGAAAGCAGGAGATAGTAGAAAATAGGTTATGTAAGAATTTGAAAACGAGATAAGACAAAATTCTAAAAGAGGCCAAATCAAGCAAATATTATTTGAAGAAATATTTATGACTATATATGATTGTAATATTACATGGGAAAATGCATTTCTGATCTGCAACTAAAAAAGAAATGAAAATGTGTGATGTATTTATGTTACGTGTGATTGTATGTCTGTATGTTGTGTGTCTTTTTTAAAATTGTAAATAAACTTTTCTAATAAAAAAAAAATTTAAAAAAAAGATTCCAGTAGTTGGGACAGGAGAATTCAATGTGAAATTCAAGAGTCACACCAAGCGCCTACCACTGACCATTGTGGACAAGGACCGCCCAAGTCTGCTGGGCCTTGAATGGTTCAACCCGCTGGGCATCGAGGTGACTGGCATCAATCATGTGAGCAACACTGAATGGGAAGAGGCCTTGAAGTCTGAGTTTCCAGAGGTCTTCAGTGACAGATTAGGCAAGTACTTGGGGACCCCTATATCCTTTAACATAGATCCCAAGGTACAACCAATCCATTTAAAACCCAGAAGGGTTCCATTTGCATTAAAGGAAAAAATTGATGCACAATTAGATAAACTAATAGCCCAAGGGGTTTAGAGCCCACTGACCACTCCAGGTGGGAGACACCCATAGTCACACCAGTCAAGGCTGATAGGTCTGTGAGAATCTGCGGAGACTACAAGGGGACATTGAACCATGAGCTACAACAGAGCGCATATCCAGTTCCAGTAGTGCATCATTTATTACATTCTCTTGGAGGGGGCACAGTTTTTGCCAAATTGGACCTGGCCCAGGCATATCAACAATTAACAGCTGATGATGCCACTGCAGAGGCCCAAACCATTGTAACTCATAGAGGTGCCTTCAAATGTAAAAGGTTACAGTTTGGAGTAAGCGTGGCACCAGGCATTTTCCAAAGCCTTATGGAAAGGATGCTCCAAGGACTGCCAGGGGTAGTGCCTTACTTTGATGATGTTTTAATTTCTGCTGAAAATGACACTCAGTTACAAGAGAGACTCAGAGAAGTCTTGATCAGATTCAAAAAAGCGGGGTTAAAAGTCAAAGAAGAAAAATGCACACTTAGAACAGATAAAGTGGAATTCTTGGGTTACATGATAGATAAACATGGCATCCACCCCACAGAGGCCAAAGTTCAGGCAATCAAAGAAGCCCCCAGGCCCAAATGCAAAACAGATTTACAAGCATTCTTGGGACTCATTAACTTCTATCATATGTTTCTACCTCAGAAGGCAACTATTGCAGAACCCCTACATAGGTTGCTAGACAAGAAATCTACATGGGTCTGGGGCAGGAAGGAACAAGCTGCATTTAACAATATCAAGAGACAAATCACGTCTGATGCTGTGCTGATACAGTTCTCTGAGAACTTGCCTGTTGTTCTGACTTGTGATGCCTCCCTTTTGGAGTAGGGGGGTGTTGAGCCACATGCTTCCCAGAGGGGAAGCCCCTATTGCATTTTACTCTCACGCACCTTGACTAAAGCAGAGAGGAACTACAGCCAACTGGACAAGGAAGCCTTGGCAATTGTAGCAGCTGTCAAGAAATTCCATGAGATAAGAACATTTACTGTTGTCACAGATCACAAACTCTTTTAGGCATTGTGGCAGGAGACAAACCAATGCCCACGATCCTGTCACCAAAAATGCTGAGATGGACTGAATTTCTTGCTGCTTATTCATACAAACTGATCCACAGACCTGGTAAAGACATTGGGCATGCAGATGCTTTGGGTCGCTGCCCACTTCCTTCACACATTGAGGACCCTGTTCCTGAGACTCACACCTTTTTTCTAGAAACTGTTGCCAAGCTTCCAGTCCATGCTGCTGAAATTGCCAGAGAGACTGCCAAAGACACTTTATTGGCTCCTGTTATAGGCTGGATTAAGAAGGGTTGGCCACTTCAAGATCTACCTCAACTTGCCAACCTTTAAATCCAGGCAAACTGAATTATCTGTGTTAAGAGGATGTATTTTGTGGGGTAACAGGGTGGTTATTCCTGCAAAACTACAAAAAGAGGTTTTGGAAATGTTACATGAGGGTCATCCGGAATTGTCAGAATGAAGGGATTGGCCAGGAGTTATGTATGGTGGCCAGGTATTGACAAAATGGTTGAAAACTGGGTTGCATCTTGTCCCAACTGCCAGATAGTCAGGCCTGCCCCACCTCTTGCCCCCAGACAGGAATGAGAATGTCCTAGGGGCCCATGGTCCAGGATTCACATTGATTTGCTGGCCCTACCAGAGGGCACACTTTCCTTATTATAGTAGATGCATATTCCAAATGGCTAGAGGTTATCCCTATGGCATCCACCACAACTGAAGCTGTCATCAAACAGCTTAAAAAGCTTTTGTAACTCATGGGTTACCTGATGTGCTTGTTTCTGACAATGGTCTCAATTTACATCCAACCTTCTTTGAATCCTATCTAGCACAACAGGGTATCAGACATGCCCCTGACAGCCCTGGGCATCCCCGGCCCCAGGTCTTACAGAGGTACAAACAGAGGGACAGGTGCTCTCTGGAGCAGCCACATTGATCAGCTAAGATCCAGACTACCTCAGGAGCACGCTCATTGCTCCTCCCTGGTTCCCATACCTACTGCCTCTTCTAGGGGGGAAGGGGAGGAGGAGGATAAGGATAATCAGCAAGCAAGAATCAACCCCATGTGTAATGAGCTAACAAGACAGGGAATCACCTCAAACCTGTCACAGTGCCAACAACCATTTTACAAATGGAAGATTGCACACCACTACCTGATTTGGGTGCTGACATTGGGTTGGAGATGGATTGGGAGGAGAGACCAGGTTGTAGTAACCAAACAGGTTCTACCATTACTACAAGTCAAGTAAGGAATATGTCAGCAGAACACATTTCCTCTCTCAAGGTGAGAACCTTAAAACATTTGAACCACGTAGATCTCAACGTACACGTAAGAGCCCCACCTATTTAAAGAATACATTAGATAGATTGGGGTTTGAGTATGGACTGAACCTAGTGGGGAGGGGTGTTATGTATGCAGGTTTGAAATCATTGGTTTAGTTTGAATTGTTCTTGTAAAGTGTTGGAAATGATTGGTTTAGAAAGTGCAGGAAAACCCTGCACTCTGATTGGCTGTCAGCTGTGGCTGCCGGCTATAAGTAGCAGCCGCAGCAAAGCCAGTTGGGTCTGTTCTGAGCTGTAGTCACTAATAAACAAAAGAGCTTGAAGCACTCTGCGTCTGTCTCTTCACGCAAACATAACAGTTCTGACATTTTATGGTCCAGATAGCTGGCAGTTGTCCAGATGAAGGCAGGAGGAACAAGCTGAAACTCAAGCCCAGCAAAGTAGAGTCATTATGGGTTCTCAGGCTGGCCATTTCTATTCATTATTAACTCTTAAGTTAATCATATTGGGTGGAATCAGCTCACAATCTGGGAGTCCTCTTCAACTTGCAACTTCTGCTCCAGGAGAAGATAGCAATTGTGGCTGACTGCACTTGTAATAAGATGAGGGAATGGCCTTAGAAGACAGAGAACAGCCTCAGCCAGGACAACAGTCAGATAAGAGGCAGCTTAGCTACAACTGGATGTTAAACATTCCTTAGCTTCTTGGGCTGTAAAGGCAACAACGGAAAAATGTACTTTCAGACTTGCAAGATTGATGTCAGCTCTGCAAAGTGATCCAGACAAGAAGCACATCCAGATGAACTAATTCTACTTTACTGTAAAGTTACATGAACAGAATCTTGCAAGTCTGAAGTACATTTCTTCTCTGTCACCATTACAGCCCAAGAAATAAGAATATTTTCCAGGCCTACGTTTATCCAAGAGCCCTGACTGTGGCTCTTCCCCATGTTTTTCAAGGCCATTCCCACATAGCAAAAGCATTGAGAGTTATATACCTCTTCATAGTGCTTTACAGCACTCTCTAGGCAGTTTCAATGTCAGCATATTGGCCCCAGCAATCTGGATCCTCATTTTACAAACCTCAGGAAGATGGAAAGCTGAGTCAATCTTCACCCTGTCAGAATCAAACACCAGGCTGTGGGCAGAGTTAGCCTGCAATAGTGCATTCTAACCACTGTGCCATACCATAGCAGCACTCTATCTGGAGCTGTTCTTGAAAAGTTAGAAGTTAGCAATTGGTCCAGAATGTAGCAGCTCAGGAACTTCTGGGTGCACCTATATTCCAACAGATGTTTAAGTTGTCACCTTTAAAACCCTTCATGATTCAAAGCTTGAATGTCCTCAGAAGTTCAGAACCACTTTTCCCCTCCAAAATCATCCTGTCCTATGAGTAGGGCAGACTCTTTTCATGTTCCCTTAACTGGATTGTCACCCTTGGGTGCCATGTATGCTTGCCTTTTTAATCACTGCCCCTCTCCTTTGGAAAAGTACTTTGTCCAATGGGCAATCAGCCCCTTCTCAAATTCAGGAAGCTGATGAAAATCTGATTGATCCATCTGGCTTCTGCTTTGTGGCAAGATTTTAAGACTGAATGAGACAAATATCAGACAGCATGTTTGTCATGCTGCAGACAAAATCTAACTTTCTGACATGCAGGATCCTCTTATGAGCTTATAATTCTATTCCTAAATACCAAAGGTCAAAATGCACTGAAAAGAAAGTAATCACATCAACCCTGAATTTTGTCTACAGGACTTTGATATATCCAGACCGGATAAATTATAGAATGTTTCAGAAAAGAGCTGTGATTAACTTCAAAGTATTTAAAACACAGGAATATTTGTGTTAAGTTTGCATGAAGAGTCAGCGCGGAGTGCTTCAGTGAAGAGTTTATCAGTGACTACAGCTCATAACAGACCCGATTTGGCTGGGCTGCGGCTGCTACTTATAGCCAGCAGCCGCAGTTGCCAGCCAATCAGAGTGCAGGATTTTCCCGCACTTTTTAAACCAATCATTTCTGACATTTTACAAGAACAGTTCAAACTAAACCAATGACATTCAAAACTGCATACATAACACCCTTCCCCACTAGGTTCAGCCCATACTCAAACCCCAACCTATCTAATGTATTCTTTTAAATAGGTGGGGTTCTTACGTGTACGTTGAAACCTTCATGGTTCAGAAGTTTTCATGTTCTCACCCAGTGAGAGAGGAAATGTGTCTGTTGACATTTCCCTACTAGGGCTTCCAGTGAAAGAAGACCCTGTTTGATTGTTAGAATCTGGTCTCTCCTCCCAACCCATCTCCAACCCAATGTCAGCACCCAAGTCAGGTAGTGATGTGCAATCTTCCACTTGTAAGGATGGATTCTGGCATTGTGACAGGTTTTGGGATGGTTCCTGTCATAATGGCTCGGTACACATGGGGTTGATTCTTACTTGCTGATTATCCTCATGCTCCTCCCCCTCCCCCATAGAAAAGGCATTAGGTATGGGAGCTAGAGAGGAACAATTGTGATGTTCCTGAGGTAGTCTGGATCTAAGTTGATCAATGTGCCTGCTCCAGAGGACTCCATCCTCTGTTTGTACCCTGTAAGAAAGAGGGCCTGTGATTTGAGTTATTTCAGCAGGAATCCATGAAGGTTCACCCATAAGGTTCTTAGCATAAACAGAATCACCCACACTGAACGTGCGAACTTTGCTAGTGGAATCTAGTGGTACATTGGGTGCGTAAGTGGGATGAAGGCGGTCAAGGGGAGACCTAAGTTTCCTACCCTTCAACAACTCTGCTGGGGATAAGTTAGTTGATGAGTTAGGAGTGATGTGCTGAACACTAAGAAGTTTTTCAATTTTCTCAGTGATGTCCCCAGGACCCAATTGTTGAAGCTTTTCCTTGGTAAAACGTACCACGTGTTCAGCCCAGCCATTTAGGGTACCCCAGGGGCAGTCAGGGCATGTCTGATACCCTGTTGTGCTAGATAGGATTCAAAGAGGTTGGATGTAAATTGAGGGCCATTGTCAGAGACAAGAACATCATGTAACCCGTGGGTTACAAAAAGCTTTTTAAGCTGCTTGATAACAGCATCAGTTGTGGTGGATGCCATAGGGATGACCTCTAGCCATTTGGAATATGCATCTACAAAGAGGTTGGATGTAAATTGAGGGCCAGAAATGTCAGAGACAAGAACATCATGTAACCCGATGAGTTAGAGTGATGTGCTGAACACTAAGAAGTTTTTCAATTTCTCAGTGATGTCCCCAGACCCATTGCTGAAGCTTTTCCTTGTAAACGCACTTCTAGCCCGCCGTTAGCCAAGGGTGCCCAGGGGCAGTCAGGCGCATGTCTGATACCCTGTTGTGCTAGATAGGATTCAAAGAGGTTGGATGTAAATTGAGGGCCATTGTCAGAGACAAGAACATCAGGTAACCCGTGGTTACAAAAAGCTTTTTAAGCTGCTTGATAACAGCATCAGTTGTGGTGGATGCCATAGGATGACCTCTACATTTGGAATATGCATCTACTATAATAAGGAAAGTGTGCCCTCTGGTAGGGCCATGAAATCAATGTGAATCCTAGACCATGGGCCCCTAGGACATTCCCATTCCTGTGTTGGGGGCGAGAGGTGGGCAGGCCTGACTACCTGACAGTTGGGACAAGATGCAACCCAGTTTTCAACCATTTTGTCAATACCTGGCCACCATACATAACTCCTGCCAACCCTTCATCCCAATACCTGGATGACCCTCATGTAACATTTCCAAAACCTCTTTTGCAGTTTTGCAGGAATAACCACCCTGTTACCCCACAAAATACATCCTCTTAATACAGATAATTCAGTTTGCCTGGATTTAAAAGGTTGGGCAAGGTGAGGTAGATCTTGAAAAGGCCAACCTTTCTTAATCCAGCCTATAACAGGAGCCATAAAGTGTCTTTGGCAGTCTCTCTGGCAATTTCAGCAGTGTGTACTGGAAGCTTGGCAACAGTTTCTAGGAAAAAGGTGTGTGCCTCAGGTTCAAAGTCCTCATTGTGAAACGGAAGTGGGCACTGCATCAGGCATCAGCATGGCCAATGTCTTTGCCAGGCTTGTGGATGAGTTTGTATGAATAAGCAGCAAGAAATTCAGTCCACCTCAGCATTCTTGGTGACAGGATAGTGGGTGTAGGTTTGTCTCCTGCCTAACAAAGGTTTGTGATCTGTGACAATGGTAAATTATTACTCATGGAATTTCTTGACAGCTGCAACAATTGCCAATGCTTCCTTGTCCAATTGGCTGTAATTCCTCTCTGCTTTGGTCAAAGTGCGAGAGTAAATGCAATAGGGGCTTCCCTCCGCTGGGAAGCCTGTGGCTCAACACCCCCCACTCCAAAGGGGATGCATCACAAGTCAGTACAACAGGCAAATTCTCAGAGAACTGTATCAGTACAGCATCAGACGTGATTAGTCTTTTAATATTGTTAAATGCTGATTGTTCTTCCTGCCCCAGACCCAAACAGATTTTTGTCCAGTAGTCTGTGTAATGGTTCTGCAATGGTTGCCTTCTGAGGTAGGAACATGTGATAAAAGTTAATAAGTCCAAGGAAGGCTTGCAAATCTGTTTTGCATTTTGGTCTAGGGGCTTCTTTGATTGCTTGAACCTTGGCATCTGTAGGATGCCATGCTTGTCAATCATGTAGCCCAAGAACTCAACCTTGTCAGTTCTAAGAGTGCATTTTTCTTCCTTGACTTTTAACCCCGCTTTTTGAATCTGGTAAGGACTTCTCTGAGTCTCTCTTGTAATTGAGTGTCATTTTCAGCAGAGATTAACACATCATCAAAGTAAGGCACTACCCCTGGCAGTCCTTGGAGCATCCTTTCCATAAGGCTTTGGAAATGCCTGGTGCCACGCTTACTCCAAACTGTAACCTTTTACATTTGAAGGCACCTCTATGAGTCACAATGGTTTGGGCCTCTGCAGTGGCATCATCAACTGTTAGTTGTTGATATGCTGGGCCAGATCCATTTGGCAAAGACTGTACCCCTGCCAAGTGAATGTAATAAATGATGCACCACTGGAACTGGATATGTGCTCTGTTGAAGCATGGTTCAATGTCCCTTATAGTCCACAGATTCACTGACCCATCAGTCTTGACTGGTGTGACTATGGTGTCTCCCATCTGGAGTGGTCAGTGGGCTCTAAAACCTTGAGCTATTAGTTTATCTAATTGTGCATCAATTTTTTCCTTTAAGGCAAATGGGACCCTTCTGGGCTTTAAACGAATTGGGGGCACCTTGGGATCTAGGTTGAAAGTGATAGGGGTCCCCATATACTTGCCCAATCCATCACTGAAGACCTCTGGAAACTCAGACTTCAAGGCCTCCTCCCATTCAGTGTTGCTCACGTGATTGATGCCAGTCACCTCGATGCCTAGTGGATTGAACCACTCAAGTCCCAGCAAGCTTGGGCGATCCTTGTCCACGATGGTCAGGGCAAACGTTTGGTGTGGCCTTTGAACTTCACGTTGAATTCTCTTGTTCCAACTACTGGAATCTTGTTCCTTGGTAGTCTTTAAGAGTCAGTGCTTGCTTCTGGAAATGCTTCTTCTGAATGTTTGGGAGTAGTTGTGAATAGTGTCCCATGACACCATAGATAAATAGGAGCCTGAGTCCACTTCCATTTGGCAAGGCCTTCCTTCAATTAGTACCTTCACGTACTTTTCTGCTTCAAGGGTGAAGAATGACCAATGTGACTGTTTGATGAGTTTCATTCTTCCCATTTGCTTCTGTTGTGCCCCATTTTCTCACTGAAGTTGTTAGGCTTGAATTCTTTGTCAGAAACTTTCTTCTGTGTGGGTGGAGTTCTGGATGATTTGCAGACTCTTGCTAGGTGACTCTTTTTCACAACGAGGCAGATGGTATCAAGAAACTTGCATTCAGTGCAGGGGTGGCTCCCCCACAACCTCTGCAAAAAAAATCTTGCCTCTTTCTCCCAGGTCTTTTTTTTTCCTCTCCATTCTGAGTCTATAAATTCCTTCCTCCACCTCACTACAGTCTGATCAGAATCTATTTGCTCGCAATGAGTTGTTGTGGACTTTTCCACATCAGGATGGCTTGAGGCCTTGTTAATTTTCTTCATGGCTGCTGCTGAGGACTTGGTGGCTTCGCTGAGGAGGCCTCTTCTATGGCTTCCTTCAACGTGATCTTAGGTTTTAATAATAATTTTCTGAAGCACCTTGTCTTTGAGGCCTAGAACAAATCGATCGCGCATGGCCTCTTCCAAGTTGTTAAACTCATGCACCCCCAATGTCTTAAACTTGCACAAGTATTAACGTTTGCTTTCCCCTTGATCCCGACGGTAAAACTCGTCTCTTAATGAGGCACGATACTTGTGGCTAATGGGCTCTTAAAGCTTTTCTAAATCAGGCCATTCCATTACCTTCACTCTGCAGCTCCACCAATGCCTCCATCTTGAAACTGCCGGACTGCAGTGCGTGAGAAAGACCGCCCTCTTCCGCTTGCGGAAATGTCGGTGAGATCGTTTCTCCAAATACATTTGGAAACATCTGCGCACGAGTCCCAGTCTTCTGCCAGGATCAAGCTGGGGGGTGTTCAGCGCAGCCAAGCTTGTTTTCCGCTGCCTCTCTTCAGGGAGCACCTTCAGCCAGTGTTAAAGAAGAGTCAGACACAGTGGGAAGAGTTTATTAGTGACTACAGCTCACAGACCGATTTGGCTGGCTGCCTGCTACTTATAGCAGCACAGTTGCCAGCCAATCAGAGTGCAGGATTTTCCGCACTTTTTAAACCAATCATTCTGACATTTTACAAGAACAGTTCAAACTAAACCAATGACATTCAAACCTGCATACATAACAATTTGCATTAACACCTGAAGCAGGCCAGATCCAGCTCGCGGGCCTTGAGTTTGACACCCCCATCCTATCTTCAGTTTCCCTCCTTAGTCCTCAAGTCAGATGAATTATTTACTCTGCTCAAATGGTGCTTAATTATTTATTTGTAGCAGGACAAAGGAAGTTGTGAAGTTGTAATGTGGGAGTTGGGAGAGAAAAGAGTTCAATTACTATAGGCTATGAGTACCCACTCATGCATAATTATTCCATAACATTCCTAAAAACCGTAAGAACTGTTAAGTCTGCATAGAGAGACAGGACGCGGAGTGCTTCAGCTCTTATTTATTGTGACTTTCAGCTCAGAACGGACCCGAATGGCTTAGCCGCGGCAGCTATTTATAGCCGGCTGCCGTGGCTGCTAGCCAATCGCTGTGCAGGGAATTCCCGCACTTTTTACAACCACTTATTTCAAACTCTGTACTTCAATAACCAATCATTTCAACTCTGCATACATTACAAGAACCATAGTTTTCAGGACTGTCTTTCCCTAAGGACTTCTTTCTGTCTTAGCAGGTTAGATAGCGTGGGCATGCTTGTGGTTCCTCCCTCCAAATATTATCATCTAAATGGGAACGCCTCTTTCGTGCCAGTGCCCGCCCTATGGAACATCTTATCCGTTGAATTTCAACAGGATTCCATCCTTTATGCCTTCTGTAACTCTTTAAACTCCTGGCTTTTCCCCAAGCACTGAGACATTCATTGATGATACATTAGCGTGGGATTGGCTCTAGGCTTTTGTTGTTGCTTTTAATGTTTTAGCTTATGTGTTTAATGGTTTTTAAAATAATTTTATATTTTTTAAAATCTTTGATCGGGAGCATCCAAAGTTTGCTGAAGCAGCTATCTAAAAATTTTAAGTACATTTTAAATATTTAAATAAATAAACAGCTTCTTAAAGATAACAACGGGAACAATAACACACTAGATATAACAACAACTGAAAAGAAAATTGGTACTGGGGACAGGAGAATTGAAAAAAAAAAGAAGGGAGGGAATATAAAATATAAAGATCTAACAAAATAGAAAAAGATCTTGCAATGTTTATTCCTAAAGTTATTGACAGATTAAAATGTTTACAGAAACTAAATATTTCAACTATATCAGCTGCAGATTCGCAATCCCCACAAATACACATTTTTCTGTGCACATGTTATAAGTTGCAACACTACTTGGATAATTCCCAGGGTCCTGGCTGGAATTCAAATTTCCCCAAAACATCCATCCAAAATGTGATTCTTTTTGTTTGCTTGTTGTATCCAAACAAAGAATAACAATATTTTATATTGCTTTTATTAAACAATAGATGTTGTACAAACCAGTTTTAATAAAATAGTATGACTTGCATTTGCCTTCATTCGTGAGGACTTGTGTTATTTACTTTTTTAAAAAATCTTCATAAATGAATTGTTAATAGCAACACAATGTTTAAATTTATATGTATTTCTCCAGTGTAATGCTTCATTCCTAGGTCAACCTACAAAAATGTCTGTGTAGTCATATTTGCAATCATATATTTCAAGCTGTTAGATCACATATTATTTATATATAAAAAGATATAAAGGGGATTTTGCACATTTTCCCCTTGATAAAGAAAAGCAGAATTTGCAATTTCACTTGAACAACAGAACTTTGGGTCTATTTTTTTAAAACCCTCTCTCAACCTATCCTCCCTGCTCTACCTTGCAACCTGCTGGTCAGAAAACAGCATTCAAAAACTGGGAAATAACTACAAATCAGAAAATAGGAGCTTTAGAAAAGGGTTGCTATTAAAGCAGGAGAAAAGGACATTAAGCTTGTAGGAGATAATCTGTGTCTGTATACTTACCTGGTGTTTTCTTTAAAGAGTTAATAGCCTGTTTTGGAAGAAACATAAAGGCCATCCTGATTAAGTCTTAAAATCTTGGGCTTAAACCACGAAGAACCAGGTTCAAAATCCCCACTAAATCATGAAGCTCACTGAATGACCTTGGACTTTGAGACAGCTCCTACTTCTGGCATGGCACCACAGTGTTTTCTAAAGCTCTAACAATGACTTCCTGCAGAAAGGCCTGAACAAATGAAATAAATAAATGAAATGAAGGTGTTTGTTTATACAGTGGCAGCTATGGAGAAAAGTAGTCTGCACCATTAGGACTCCATTAATGGTCCTCAGGAAGTTGGGTTTAGCCAGTAAAGCTATTTCTGATTGATAACAGCTAGGACATCAGAGAGGGAACGTTTTCCTCAGTCAGGCAAAGCAGCCCCCAAAGAGACTAATTTTTATAATCATCTTATCTATTCAGAATAACAGAGTTGGAAGAGACCTTGGAGGACTTGTAGTCAACCTCCTGCTCCAACAGGAGACCCTATACCACTTCAGAAAAATGCCTGTCCAATCTCTTCTTAAAAGCCTCCAGTGATGGGGCATTCACAACTTCTGGAGGCAAGTTGTTCCACTGGTTAATTGTTCTAACTGTCAGGAAATTTCTCCTTAGTTCTAGGTTGCTTCTCTAACAAATCTAGCAAAGTACATGGGTTGGGATGAACAGCCCTTCAAAGAGAGAAAGAGAGAAGAGAAATGGAGATGGAAGTAGAAGTGGACATGAGAGTTTTTTGTTTGTTTGTTTGTTTCCAGGACCAGTGAAAAGCCTCAAGGATATTCATTCAACTGTTGGCCAGCTTGGATACAGCTAGAGGTAATATTGATTTGCTGAAGTTTAAACTTGGGAAAAAGAAGACATCTTCGTGATTATAAGCACAAATCGGGGTGAGGGGGAGAGGTAAATATTCCAAAATCATTTAAATACTCGCAAAGCTTCAGAAAATAGATGAGTTCACAGTCTGATATTCCTTCAGTCGCTTAGAACTTCAAGACTTCAAACTTGGAAGTGTGGTGGGAAAGCATTGGCAGTATATATATATATATGTATGTATATATATGTATATGTTTTCATAGATTTTCACGGGTAAAGGTATGTAGGTCTTGGTGTAGTCGGGTCTTGTCCCGTGTAAGATTGAGAATACCTTGGCAGCGTTTGACGAATCTCATCCGTCATCTTCAGGCTGGTGTCCTCAGCCGTTCTCCCAGGAGAACGAGCTGAAGACACCAGCCTGAAGATGACGATGAGACGAACGCTGCCAAGGTATTCTCAATCTTACATGGGACAAGACCCGAATACACCAAGACCTACATATATGTATATGTGTATATATACTCTATATATATAGTATAGAGATCCTTTTATTTGTCAATGCAGGCTTCATGAAGGCTTCAATGAAACCTGCACTGACAAACAAAAGGATCTCTATACCACAATACAAACAAACACCTGGATACAAACAACCCCCCCAATACCTCCAACCCAAACATGCCCCCAATACACAAAACACAATGTTGCCAGCCAATCAAGAACACAGCAACTCAAGCACCAATGAACACAGACCTAGACTCCCAGCCAATAGGGATGAAAAGAGGACCATTCAAATAAAACACAGGGCCAGAACCAAATTCAAACTGTCAAAGGCTGCCAAGCCTGAAACACATGATTAATAAAGAACCCAATACACAAGCCTGAAGATGGCAGATGGGATTCTGCCGAATCATCTCTATAAAAGCACAACTATTACGTGGGAAAATGCCTGAAGAAACCTAAATACCATACATATAAATACCCATGAAAACATAAGAAAACAAATGTATGTATGTATGTATGTATGTATGTATGTATGTATGTATGTATGGTATTCATATGTGTGTGTGTGTGTGTGTAATCTCATTTGCCAACATCAGGCTTGTGTATTGGGTTTGTCTGATGATGGCAGATGAGATTCTGCTGAAACGTCGCTACAACTTTAAAAGCACAACTATAAGGACGTGGGAAAATAGCCGAACAAAGCTGAATATCATACATATAAATAACCATGAAAACTTAAGAAAAAATATATATATATATACCAAGACTATATATGTATGTATGTATGTATGTATGTATGTATGTATGTATGTATGTATTTTGATACACAAATGTAAATGGTAATGATTTAAAGAAGAAGAAAAAAGTAAGAGCAAGCTACTTTCACAGTGTTGCCAAGATAACCGCATGGATCCTTCCATGAAGTCACCAGGATTTGTTGGAAGGCACACAAACAAAAAAGAAAAGCTAAAGAGAGAACACATCCCCATCTAGTGGTAGGGATAGGTAGTGCAGCATTACTTGCATAATTATGATAAGGAACCCCTGAACAGAACACAGTATTGAAAAATGACAACTATGAAGAAGCAAAATTAGATTTTGCTTGATCATGATTCTCTATTCAGATGGCCAACTTGCAGTTGAAGAAGTAAGGGCTACACTGAGGAATATCACAAACAAGTCAATAACCTAAGAAGTCTCTGCTTTTACAGTAAAAAATACCCTAGACTTATATTGGAGGAAAGGCAAGCAATATAAGATAACCTGATTCTAACATTTCAGTTCTTCCCTAAGGGGAATCAAAAGATAAATTATCAATAAGTAACAAAGGCCAGTAATTTGATTTTCTGCTAGTAATGGATTAGGACCGTGATGGCAAAACTATGGCACACGTGCCACAGGTGGCCTGCAGAGCCATTTGTGCGGGCACGCGAGCCCCAGCCAAACTTACCTGCACTGCACATGTGCGTGCCTCTCAGCTGATTTTTGGCCCATTTGAGACTGTTTTCATCCTCCCAGAGGCTCGAGGGAAGCCTCTGCAGCCTCGGGAGGTCAAAAAACAGGTCTTCCAGAAATACAGGAAGTGCCAAAATGGGCCTGTTTTCAGCCTCCCAAGGCTCCAGAGGCTTTCCTCAAGCCTCCAGGAGAGCGAAAACAGCCTCAAACAGGCTGAAAATCAGCTGGGAGGCTCATGCATGTACAGTGCAGGTAAGGGGGCGGGGGTGTTGCATGCGCATGCGCAGGGGATGGGGTGCATTGCATTGTGGGTGCCGGTGTGCATGCTTTCAGCACACCACAACAAAAAGGTTCACCATCACTGGATTAGGAGAATAAAATACCATTAAGTTCAACACTTATTTCTGAAGCATAGTAAGCTCGTGAAAAATGCAAAAAAAAAAAAACCTTAAATGAATGTTACCTGATCTGATTAACAGAGATCCCAGCTAGGGACTATGTGGCATGAAATAAGATATAATAGAGCTTTTTTCATTCCAATATAAAATAATTAAGAAGATGATTAATTCACAAGCAATTTATGTTCGTCTCCATTTCTTACCCACAAGTCAATTTCGGTCAGTGTCTATCAAATAGTAAGCAATGGGTCTCAGAGCTGAGAAATTACAATTGCCTAAGTTATATTAGAGCATGAACACATGAGAGCTTCAGAATCTAATAAAAAGAAGGAACGTTCTCTTATTTGTTCACTCACAATGATGATCAGACTGACCAAACTAATTTGATCCAGAATCTGAAATTCTAATAACATTCCAACATGCTTTAGACCAGGGTCTCCAACCTTGGCAACTTTAAGACTTGTGGACTTCAACTCCCAGCAAAGCTGGCTGGGGAATTCTGGGAGTTAAAGTCCTCCAGGCTTAAAGTTGCCAAGGTTGGAGATCCCTGCTTTAGACAGCTCAGATAGTATGCTTCAAAGTAGTTAAAGAAAATGCAATTAAAATTCATCTTTTTTGTGGATTACGGAGCTTAGGCTGATGGTTGTGCAGATATGTGTAACTTCTGACTTGCATTCTTATTGGCATCACAATTCATATTTTAGGGAAAGTAGCACAACAAAGGACCAAAATCCAGAGGAAACAAGAAAAAGAAGAAAAGAACCCTCAGGCATCCTTACCAAAGGCAAAGAACCACATCTTCAGGGCCCTTAAAATATATGAAGGATGAGGACCATTTGTATCTCAGGAGGAATTCATTCCAGAGATGCAGCTTGACCCACATCCTACTCTGTTCATGAATTGCATATAACCAATACTATGGCAAGGTCTACCATCTGTATAACACATCATCTAAGAACTCTTAATGTTATTTTTCTATTATTCTGTATATTTTGCTTAACTATCTTCCAAATGCATGGCCAGTTTGAACTCAAAGGAATTACTCCTTGAAGTCTCTGGCTATTTCAGTTCTACCACCAGTTCTACCACCTATTCGCTAGAACCGGTTGTTAACATTCTCAGCAGTTTGGAGAAGCGGTTGTTAGAAGAAATTACTGGCCTAATCCTGTAAGGAAGGCAGGAAGGAAACATTCTGGTGTTGCTTAGAGAAACTGCCTCTCGGTTAACCCTTATTACATTCTTGACAGGAATAGACTTCCTGTCTCAGGAACTTCTCTGGAGTTTTTTTCCCCTCCTTTGCTGGTACTTTGCTTGTGTGGAGTGGCCATTCAAAGTTACAATGGCACTGAAAAAAGTGACTTATGACCATTTTTCCACACTTACAACTGTTGCAGCATCCCCAAAGTCATGAGAGGCCAGGCGAGGAGATGTGTGCCTCGATGTGAGTGATATTGAGTTGGCCAAGCCCAGCCAATAACATGACCACCAAGCCACGCCCACCATCTAAGCCACGCCCACAGAACCAGTTGTTAAAAAATTTGAATCCCACCCCTGGGCTATTTCCAGTGTTCAAATTATTGACTGCCTTGCAGGATTTGTTTTGAAATCTGTAACTGCCCTTGTGTTTGGAAACCTAGCATTTTTTGTTCTTTTTGCATGCATGTGTTGGAAGGAAAATCCATCTGGTTCAGTTCTAAGCTGGGAGAAAGACGCTGGAAACAACACGGAGGCTGATTGGAAAGAAAGGTTTAATGATGAGGTAGAACCACCAGGGTTTGTGGTTCCGGTGCAGCTGCCAAAATGGTTGGACGAGTGGATGGATCTTTATAGGTTTCTGTGACTTTGACATTTGAACTGTTCTGGGGGCAATGCAATGAAGTGGCTTGGGTTCTGAAAGGGCTTTGAGCAATTCCTATTGTGGCTAATGGCTTTTGTCTTGTGTTGGATCTTGGGTGAAGGGCTGCTTTCTAATCCTATTAAGAGCCTTGGTGGCACAGTGGTTAGAATGCAGTACTGCAAGCTACTTCTGCTGCCTGCCAGCTGCCTGCAATTTGGCAGTTCGAACCTCACTAGGCCCAAAGTTGACTCAGCCTTCCATCCATTTCGAGGTGGATAAAATGAGGACCCAGATTTTTGGGGGCAATATGTTGACTATGTAAACTGCTTAGAGAGGACTGTAAAATACTGTGCAGCAGTATATACGTCTAAGTGCTACTGCTATTCTGCCTTTGTTAGCTGTCAAACTTTGCTCCAAGGAGTTTTGAAATATCCTGTCTTGAATGGATGACTAAATCTGCATTTCTAAAAGATGGCCTCCTCAGTTTCTGCTTGGGTTAGGGAGACTGGTGCTGGTTTCTGCTTCCCTTAAGATTTTTTTCCATTTCTCCATTAGAGGAAATATGCCATTCTGCCTTTTTAAATATTTCCCAAAATATTTCATTCTTAAGGGGAGGTGGATTCCCACACATGCATACAGTATATTTTTCCCCTTTGGGACTTAATTGTTTTGCTTACTATAAAATTGCTGGGGATTTGCTTGGTTTTTAAGTCCACTCTTTATTATAGCACTTTTCTGCTCTGTTATAGCATTTGACCAGAATCCACCAATTTTTTTCAGCTGTCTTGTCTCATTTGCCTGGGAAAATCTCTCTTTCAACCAATTAGAGCTTCTTTCTTTGTTGAAATATTCAGAATCCATAATCTGCTGCTATCATTCTTCCCAGGTAGAGCAGACAGGAAATATGACCAGATGAACTAATTCTACTATATTGTAAGGCTACATTGATAGTATGAAAGTTTGAAAGTCTGACTATACAAGTCTCCCACTGTTTCATTTACAGTCTCAGAAGCTAGGGAAGGTCCCTTCTGAGCCTCTTTCTCCAACCATTATGCTGTTGTGAGCCATACCCTCTCTTATTTGAACATTTCCTAGGCAGCATTTCTTCACTGGATCTCTCAAGGCCTTTCTTACATACCATGATATCTTCAGTGCTAGGCACCATCATTTGTGAGTTCTCTGTATTCTCTTAGGATGGTAATGATCAAACAGAGCACCCAGAAAAATGTGGAAGCTACTAGGAGAGGACCTCAGTACATACACAGCTCCTCAACTTTATTCTTTTGTTTCCAATTTATTTAGTTAATGTTTCCAACCGTACCTCATCAGCGCCATTTCATCTTTTTTAAATACAATTCTTATTGAAGAAAATTGTAATGATTAAAAACAATACAAATGTTAGAAAAGAAAAATAAATAAGGAAGGATAGTGAATAAGAGAAAAAGAGGAAAGGAAGAGGAAGAGGAAGGAAAGGAAAGGAAAGGAAAGGAAAGGAAAGGAAAGGAAAGGAAAGGAAAAGAGAAGAAAGGAAAAGAGAAGAAAGGAAAAGAGAAGAAAGGAAAAGAGAAGAAAGGAAAGGAAAGGAAAGTCTTCCAATCTTTTCCACAGCAGTAGTTATAAATGCATTTATATTTTATCCCCTCTCTAAGGTAACTTCATAATTTTCTTCTCTCAATAAACTACCCTTTCTAATCTTCAAATCCATAAATTACAAGTTCATTTTCCTCTTAAATTAAATTTAGTTTTACCCATCAATTCATTTAACTCATTTCTGTCCATTTGTTGATGCTTGGCCCCCAGCATCTTTAGCAAAACTTTTGTATGCAGTATTTGGGGGAAGGTTGGTGCAAAGTAATAATTATGGTAAATAACTCAGTTTCTTTTTAGCTTTTGTTCCTCTCTCATTTTACTAGCACAAAAATCTCCCATTTCTGCCTTTCTAAGTCCTACTTACCATTTCCACTGGTCAATATCCATTCCTGATTCCATAAATGCTGATCTTTCCACTTCTCTCTTCTTTCATTTCTGCTTTTCCAATATTACAAACAGTATATCCAAGATGAAGTTAACTGGGTAACCTTGGGCCATTCATTCTGTCTCAGCTCAACTACTTCAGAGGGTAGTTGTTGTGGGAAACATAGGAGGAGAAAGGAGTATTAGGTATCCTTGCTGCCTTGAGATGTAAAAAATAATTAAAAAGGGAAATAAATAACTAACACTATTTATTAACCTAACATCATTGCTTTTGTAAGTATTTTTTTAATAGAAACTGAATGAGTTGAAGTTGTAGGTGGTTACTCATTTATTTCTCCCCATTTTTAGATAGCAGTAGATAATTTCTTTCTGTATACCTCACCTATGTCATTACCTGTGTATAATATAAATTGATGCAGGTGGTCTACTGATAATGCACATAACAATATTTGCATGCATGAAAGGTTCCATGTTTACACATATATGTTATTATTTTATATGATTTCCTGCATAAGACGTCTACTTGAAAAAATGTAGAATAGATTATCATTTACCATGAACTATGAATAGAAATTTGCACACTAAGAAATTAGATATTGCAAATCTTTTACTGATGGGCAAATGAAAAGACAAGCTCATTATCATTCTTTTATTCCATGAAATATAGGACTTGCTTATGACTGATTGATATATAAATCAGGTTAACCTTTAATTTTTAGTAGCAGGTCTTAAGAATCATTGCAAATTTCCAGACCTTTAAGCATTTTCCCTCTGGATTCAATGCTGTTCTATGTCTGAATGCCATTCTTCTTTACAATCTATCTGAAATACATTTCCAGATATAACAGAGACAACATCAAGTAGGAGAATTGGGGCTTATAGGGGCCTATGATTGGGGCCTATGATGACATGTACAAACTAACCTAATCATGTAAATGCCATGAATTATGTATCTGTGTCAAATATCCTGATGCAAGGACATAATTGTGGTATTTGTACCAGTGGTGGGATTCAAATTTTTTTACTACTGGTTCTGTGGGTGGGGCTTGGTGGGCATGGCATGGCTTGGTAGGCGTGGCTTGGTAGGCATGGCAGGGGAAGAATATTGTAAAATCTTCAGTCAGATGTGGTATTTGCCAATTCTCTGAACTACTCAAAATTTCCGCTACCGGTTCTCCAGAACTGGTCAGAACCTGCTGAATACCACCTCTGATTTGTACGACTACATCATCACATATTTTGATATTATCAACATTTGCTGCAGGTGTGCCCAATCACAGGGTAATTCCTGACAGATGGAAATATAAAAGCATTGTTAATTGAATTGATTATATAATCATTTATGGAATAATTGTTCCAAGGAAAGGAGATATCTAAGAAATCAGAAGTCAGAAAGTTGAGGATACTTGAGTTCAATCACCAATCAAATGTTGCATAAAGGAAGCTAAAACATTGAATAAGATTCACACTGAATGGTGATGAATTGATCCAAAGATGGTTCAGATTAGCATCTTGCTAGCCACTGTAGAAGCATCATTATCTGGCAGAAAGGAGAACCAGTTTGTGCCATTTGGCTGAAGGTCAATGTTTGCTGACTAGAACAATGACATGAGCCCCGTTGTTGGAGAAAATGGGACTGAATCCTCTAATTTAAAGAAAGCAAAACTTAATAGGGGAAAAATAAATAAATAATCTCAGTACACAGCCTAAGATTCTAACGTGAGGTTCCTTATGCTCTTCCAATAAACTTGAAAAGGAAAAAAAAATATGAAAAGTTTTCTAGTCATAGCCACCTCAAGGCCACTTTGAACAAAATGGAACAGAGGTATCCCCACACTCTACAATAAAAGTTGGATGGAAATACCTCACGTTTACATTCTGTTAGTCTACTTGTTTGCATATGATACCTCTAAATAATTATGGTCGTGTGCATACAGCATGTCCACATGTATTCAACAAGCAAAGGGTGAAGGAATTATATTGAATGGCTCCTTGCTGTTTTTTTAAAATGTAGAATTATACATTATAGCATAAAGCCTACGCTTGTTCACATTATGTGAACATGCAGAGTGTCTTTGTATGAATGTGACCTGCAAAAAAAACCCCTCAATATAAATATAACTACATACATATACGAAAACAACGTAACTACATACATATACACATATTCTCCCTCCCTCTCTCTCTCTCTCCCTCTCCCTCTCCATCCCACCCTCCCTCTCACTCTCACTCTCTCTCACACACACACATACACACACTCCATTAATATCTAGGGATAGGGTCTTCTCTCCTTCATTGTATTATCAACATATACCAAAACATTCAGCTGTAGGTACTGTGGTTGCCTTCTATTCCTTCTATTCTCATGCTAAACATGTAGAAGTCTGCATGCCCCAAATACAGTAGAAGCATACATCCAAATTTATGTGACCAGGAAAGTCCCCAGCAGTTCAGAGTCCTCTAAGGCTGAAAAATATCCCTGCCTGACAGCAAGTTTCTAGACACTAAATTACATTTGGATTATAGCTTAATCCATCCTAGTGTCAAGACCTTTCTCAAATCCTTTTATCTACACTATATTTCACCTCAAGCCAGCTCATCTTCTTTGTCAATTAAATCAAAATAATCAACAGTGGCAGATAGTTGTCAGATTTAGCTGGGTAATTTCTTGAATCCCAGTATATTCCATACACATTATTTTAATATAATAATTTTATGAATCTTTACAACTAAAAAGCTAAGAACTAATTCAAACTGAAAGAAATAAAAGAATATATTAAAAATAGAAAGTGCAGAAAAGAAAATAGAAAAAATAGAAAATAAATTAAAAATAAGAATAAGGTAAAGAAAAAATAAAAATAATGTGTAAAGAAATGACTCCCCCCTTCATAACAATTATACAGTACATAGTTTTAGTAACATTGTCTTCTCTTAAAATGCAACAAATGATATTTCTTCTCTTACCTATAAGCAAGTCTTTAAAGCTTCATCATTCAGTCCTCATGAATGTTACCAGAGATAACAATGCATCTATTTTAATCTTGATCAAATAAACCAACTTTATATTCTTTCCTTTCACAATCTTGAGCTTTCAATTACTGTCCTAGAACCTGATTTCTTTTCACTTTTTCTTTATCTTTCTAAAAAAAATCCTTCAAAATTTAACAAAATTGTTTTATAAATCCAAATAGGAAAGTTATCCAATCACTCTTTTGATTTATTTGTATATCTCTTTTAATTATGAAAACATCAGTTGATTTCATTTCTACATCCAGAATAGCATCTTTTTCCATATCATTCTTATAAGCTATCATTTTGAAATCCATGTTTAAATCAGGCTATCTTGACTGATAAAGCTTTTCTTCTTCCATAACATATTTTAAACAGTCTATCTATAATGGCATACATTTTAAAAAGTAACTTCTGAATCTACTGTTCACAAATACCCTTTAATATGTCCAATATTCAACTATTTTACTCCATTTCATATTAGTAAGTTAAATATAAGTGCTCTTCTCCTTTACTTGTAATCTTTAGTTCCTGCTGGTTTCCTCTAGTATCTAACCTTCAAGATCCATCCTATCATTTTTTAAAAGAATTTAAAACAAAAAGAATTTTTCCATTGGAAGAATTCTTGTAATTAATTCCCAAATCTTATTTCAAATCCATTTTAAATAGAAAAATGGTGATTAAAATGTTGATTTTTGAAAGTTACAAGCCATTTCTAGCTTTCCAAAATGAACATTTTAATTGCCATTTTTGCCATTTATTCCAAAAGAAAATATTTTTCCTTTAAATCCTTAAACTGTATTTAACTTTTGTCATTGCAAAAGTACCTAATAGCTAAAAATAGGTAGGAAAGAGTTTCCAAAAGTGATTAAGAAATGAAACTCAAGTCCACAGCAATGCTGTCCTTGCTCCTTCAGAGACAATTCATTTACTATAAATCCTCACAGGATTCCCACAAAGATTACTGATTTAAATGCTTTTAAGAGCCCAGCCTTTATAAGTCAATTTTACAGTACAAAAATCTCCTGTATATTTCAATATAGCAACTTCATGAAATCAAGTTTTAAAAACCAAACACATTGTTAAAAAACATAATTTCCTGAAATTGAGTATTTTACAAAGAAATCAAATCATAAACCAGGGCTGTCAAACTCACGGCCATGGGCCAGATGAGTTTTAGTGGCCACATACATTAATGTATTATTTTATTTATTTCTAAGAGAGTCATCTTATTATGCCTTATATTAGTCCCCAACATCTCTGTGAACAGAGCACTCCTACAGCACAGGAAGGTAGGAGGGGGGAAAGTCACATAGAAGATAAGACAAAAAAATAACTATGTTGTGACCTATGTACATAAGAAAAAAAATAGATTCCAGTTACTGGCAGCATAATGCCATCTATAATATTTTTTTATATTAAAGTTCAGATTACACAAGAATGATTAGAACTAAGAATGATTGAATTCTATGGTAAAGTGACATTTTGCTCAGTAGCATACTGTATATTAAATTAAATAAATTATTAAGACGTTACTGGGATTTATCCTGGGAGCACATGAAATGAAATATATTCATTTATATTATATTAAGATCCTGTTGGGGAATTTGGGGTTGTTTGCTTTATTGCGATACTCACGAGCCTAACCCAGTTCCAAAATCACATTTATGCAAATCTAATCAAATAAATTGGAAAAGGGTAACGATAAAATTAAGAAGAAATTACTTAGAAAACAGGGAACCAAGGACAGTGCTCCCTTCCTAACAATAACACCAATAAGTCTGAGAACTGCAAGGGGACATGGATGTCAAGCAGAGCCATCCATAGAAGGAATTGAACAAGTCAAGTTGGCAGCTACAGGCATAAAACTGAAATAGCCATTTTTTTTAACTCCTCTGCAGATCTCCTGGGTTTGGGAGAAACCAAAGGAGATTCTTTGTCCTGAAACAGCTAATTATCTTATGTAGGATTTTTGATTGCTGTTATTCAAATTCACAGAGGGTAAGGGCTTGGGAAGCAGCATTTTGATCCAGAAAGCTTATGGTTCAGAGGTGGTATTCAGCAGGTTTTGACCAGTTCTGGAGAACTGGTAGCAGAAATTTTGAGTAGTTTGGAGAACCGTCAAATACCACCTCCGACTGGCCCCACCCTATCTATTCTCTGCCTTCCAAGTCCCAGCTGATTGGCTGGGTCTTCTTTGGTTGCCCTGAATAGGAGAACGGAGCTGGAAAGCAGGTTAGTGGGGTAGGGAGAGAATGGGATTTTGCAGTAACCTTCCCCCAGGAGTGGGGAGGGAATGGAGATTTTACAGAAACCTTCCCCCAGGAATGGGTAGGGAATAGAGATTTTACAGTACCCTTCCCCTGCCACGCCCACCAAGCCATTTCACGCCCACCAAGCTACACCCACAGAACTGGTAGTAAAAAAAAATTACTGATGTGGTTAATATTAAAAGGAACTTAATTGCTTTTAAATTTGGTGGGTATTTAGGCAAAATGATTACAATGTTTATTCCCCAAAATAGCTTTTAGTAAAAAATAATATGCACCTCAATGTTATGCTTCATCTATTCAAAACCATTCCTACTTCTCATCTGGAAGTTAAGGAAATGCAGGTCTACAGGCTCGTTGGCAAAACTCTCTTCAAGTAGCAGTGTGTGTGTGTGTGTTTAAAGTAATTTCTGAAATTCTGACATATCTTATTACAAACTTCTTTCTTGAGAGTCTTTCCATATTAAAAGTCCCACCATTCCTAAAATGCTTCCTACAGCCAAGTGCAAAAACCAAAGAGAAAGAGACAGTACTAGAATTTCTCCTCTTCCTCGGGACTTTTTTTTAAAGAAATTCCTTTCCATTGTAAGAGCGGGCATTTAGCTACATCACTTGCATGCCTGGCAAAGTTTTTATGCCATTTAGTAGAAACATAGCTACGACTTTTCAGCATGCAAATCCTTTTAGACTCCCTGATCCACCTCTTCCTGATCAGAATTGCACATTCAGGAACTAAATAACAGCAAAATCTTCCCAGGCACAAGCCTGTTGGATGAGTTATTTTATTGCCATCAATGAAGAAATCGTGATACGAAGATCTACCCGTTACAGAACACCGAACTTGGGTGATAGAGATACTGATATAAGAATGTCAGCTCTGGCATTTACAGTAAATGTTATGGTTTTCTTCCTGCCCTTTCAAGAGACTTTTGGCCATTCCTTGCCCCCACTTGATATTCGGAGTAAGTATTCAGTATTTATATAACAATTCAGCCAGACCCACACACACACCAAATTCAGCATTACAGTGGGATATAAATATAATCTACCAAACAGATAAGGGATAGTCAACAACTTAGCTTACAAAATAAGGCAATACAAAGATTTACTGTAATGTTTTGCTTGAATCACACTTATGAAATAGATTCACAAATCAAAGCAGAATCAAATCTTGGGCTTCTGAGCGCTTTGCAGTATTTTGATACACTTTGCAGATTCGGTGGCTTTTCTATTGCTTCCGGGGCTGTTACAAATAATGTACAACATTGCAACTTTTCTTTCTTTTTCTTTCAGAACTGACTAGTGTGATAGCTCTCAGATATTGGCATGAGTGGCCAGACAATGAGATTTATTACCTCATTAAGTTCAGCACCTTCACAGCAGCCAGGCTAACAGTTCTTTGGGCTTCATTCAGTTTCTACATTTATTCAGCATGGTCAGCCAAAACTTTAATTTTGCTTTGTTCTTAAGATGATAAGTTATCCTTCAAGGAACTAATTTTTGAATAATTAATGTAGCCATTTGAATGGATAATGACATACAGATGTTTACTAACTTCTGTGCAAGGCAGAAGACTCAGAGACCCCAACCAATACCCCAAAATAAGCTGTGACAGAGGGATTCTTATTCTCATTTTCAATTCTTTGATTATTTCTTTAGTAAGTAATGTTCTCAGGTTATTACAGGTGAATTTTCTTTTGGCATCTAAAGAAGAATGGCTTTATCAATGAAATCAAATGAACAGGGAACATTGCAGGAAACATGATAGACCCATATGTCTGGATTTAAAAACCTATATTTCCACAAATGGGGAAATGTGAAAGCGCAATACACTTGAGTCCATAAAAGTTCTAACTGTTCATTTGAAATCATTTTTTGCATCTACTAAAGGTATTAAGGTTATTTCATTTTAAATTTATTTCCTTGAATGTGTGATGGAATAGATATATGAAGGTTCATTCTTTAAACCATTTAAAAAGTAGAATATGTCTCATAATGTAATAATAAATCCAAGACAATTATTGTTCTCCAACCGTCCCTTTTTGGAGACAAGTTAATTTACTATTTTCAAAGGCACCTTCATCAACCAAAATATTCTTCTCATTTCTAAAATTACTGTCCCCTTTATCTGTTTAAAACTTTCTTAAATCACAATCTTGTTAAGCTTTTCGCTTTTCTTTTAAGATAGTTCTCAATCTATCTATCTATATCTTCTTAATGCTATAAAATGATCTATAAAGATAGATCATTTAGTCTTCTGTCTTTCCTGCTGATCATAAGATCTCTCTTAAGTTGTAAATTAACTGTATCTGAAAGTGTTTAAGAAAATGAGGCTTTTGCAATTATCCACAAGGCTGTACAGTGGTTTTGACCACCTTAGAAATCCTTCAGCTCTCAAGCCACTCAACCCACAATCAACCATAAGAAATTCAATGATGTTCTAATAAGGAAACACTATCCAGAGCACAAATGGGTGGTCTCTCAAGCAATTCTCTGGAGAGAATTTTGTCAGCCAGAACTTGCTCTGTGGCAATCTTTGCCACAGTGTTGTTTCTGGTGGCAGAGAGGCTTGCAGGGGCTTCTAACTCACCACAACTCAATATATGTCCTCACCCAGAATCCCCTTTGTAGGGAAAGTTATTGAGACGGTAGTAGGCACTCAGATGCAGAGAACCCTAAATAAAGCAGATTGCCTGGTTTAGGCCAGAGTATAGTGGTTACACTTAGGACAAAGATGATGCAATTGTCCTGGCCCTCACAGACCTCTGAGTGGCTCTCAGTACCATTAGCCATGGTAACCCTCTGCCTTTGAGTATTGGGAATAGGAGACACAGTGGTTCTCCTTCCACTCTTGCTAGTTCTAGTGAGCCTTATGGGGAAAGGTATAGCTGCAGACCTCTACAGCATAGGGAGCCTCAGGACTCATGTCGCACCTCTCCTCTTTAATTTCTGCATGCAATTTCTGGGTGACATCATTTGTCAGTACAGGATGCAATATCAACAGTGTGCTGGTGATAATCAATTATATATCATTATCCCAGTCAGGTGATGTTGACCCAATGCCTGAAGGCTTCAGGGGTCTGAATGGGGAAGAATTGACTCAGACTCAATCCTCTCAAGACAGAGTAGCTTTGGAGTTTCAGCCTCCTAGGGTCCAATAAAATGTCATCTTTAATCCTTGATAGGACAATCTTTCCTCGGGCAAAGCTGGTGAGCAATTTGGCCCTCCTGGACTCATGGCTGTTGCTTGAGCAGCAAGTGGCAGCTGGGAGTGGGGGTGGGGAACTCTGTGATTTGAAGAGATTCATATCATGTACCAACTGCACCCATTCCTGGACCAATAGGCCTTGCTCGTGTTCACACATGCCTTGGCTGGGCTATTGCAATACATTATATGTGGTGCTGCCCTTGAAAATCACCCAGAAGTTACAACTGTTCCAGAATAGAGTGGCATATATAATGTTGGATACCTCTCAGCTTGCCCATCCTGTATCACTACACAAGCTGCGCTGTCTTCCAGATTTTTTTTTAATCACAATCTCTTGTGGGAATTCTAGTGACATTGCAGAGAATCCCAGTTAAAAATGGCCTTAATAAAGCTATCTCAACCCTTTTGAATGGTTCTTTGCATTAAAAGCTAACCAGCTGAAATGTGGGAGGATATACATTTCAGCTAGTTATCTTGTTTGAACATGATATTTGGGAGGAAAAAATAATTATATGTGAAAAAATGGTGGATGCTAATACATGTTTTTGTATATGAAAAAGCCCTGAATTTGGCTGGTATTTTCTGCATGATATTTGACTATGTGCCAGCAAGCTGGTATCAGTCTTAGTGACCATATAGATTTTCTCCATGAACATGATATTTAATGTTCATTAAAACAAATAGCTATAGGTTGATCACTTAATGATGATGATTTTTATTGCTTGCTTAGAAATTATGTGGTTCTTAACTAGTTTTATTCAAAATGAATGTGTACTCTATATGTTAACTGCACAGAAATTCTTTTTCTTTTAATGATTTTTTTGCATTCCCCATATTTAATTGGCCTGAATATATTGTCTTAGTATATTGCAGCTATATAATGGTATTGGTCTTTAAAAATGGATTTTCCTTGCCAATCCATTACTACAATCTCTAATCTCTCTGCTGTAAACTGTTCATCATCCTCCCATTATACATCATACCCAACAATTGTTTTCAATAATAAAGTTTATCAGCTAGGACTAACTGTATTTATAAGTTAACTAACTGGAAATATCATTGTGAGAATCACTTGTTTTTATGTAGTTTTTTTTAACATGATAAAGGAGACACTTCAGAGAACAGATTAAGTGTGTCACAGAAGTTCAATTATATTGTGGTTATATTTATTGTGCTGCAGATTAATTCCTACATTAATTAGGTTTTTCCTAATTTTTTCCTAATTTCCTTTCAGGAGACAAAATAATTTAGGCAGTCTTGAATCCTCTAATCTAGACAGGCAGTGGGTCATCTTAGGTCAGCTCTGTCTGGTTTTCCATTCTTTTGGTTATAGCAAAAGAATTTCCAAAGGCCCATGTGCCTGACATTTTGTTTGAAAAGAAGCCACGACAGGTTCTTTATCTACCATTCTTTACCCTTGCAAAAAATTTATTTCATAGCAAATAACCAAAAAAAGCAAAAAAAAACCCCACTTCCCTGCTAACTCAACCAGCTACTGTCAGATCTAGACAGGCCTTGCAGGAAGAAGGGGACCGAGATGAATATGCATAAGAAGAGCATTAAGCGAGTTGCAAAGTTTGCATTTTTCTCTCTCTTCCTGATTTAAGCCTTTTTTCCCCTGTCTTGGAACAGAGGCAGTATTGTCATACACTGCTTGTCTAAAGGCTTCTGAGAGACTATAATGGAGGATTAGCCGGCAAGCTGAGCCTAATATTCATTACAGAGGTGAAAAGAAGCCAGGAAAAGGACTTGTGTTTGTTTATTAGATTTATAGCTCACTTTTCTCCCACCATGGTGCTTCAAACTGGCTGATAAAAATAAAACAGCATTAAACTAAGCAGAAATAAATCAAACCAAACAGCAAGAAGCATAACAATAAAGCAGTATGAAACATATTCAACCAAAAGAAACAAACAGCAGCCAGCCTGTTAAAAGATACTGTACATCAATGCACAAATGAACTTAAATATCTGCCTAAAAAGAAGTATCTTAGAGGGCAAGAAGTCAACAGTGAAGGAACTAATCCAACCTTTTTTGGCCATAAGTTCCAAATTCCAGGAACAGCTTCTGAGTGTATGCACACGCTCTGCTATTATTGTATATTCTGCCTTTTCTCCAGGAATTTAAGAGAGTTCATATAACATCCCTTCCTATTTTCCCACAAAAACCACCGTGGGAGATAGACTAGGCTGCAAGATAATAACTAGCTGGAAGTTAACCAATGAATTTCTATGGTTGAAACCAGATTGGACCCTGGGTCAAAAACAACTGTGGTTGAGCCCCAATCTTAAACTGACAGTTTCATCACTAATGTCAACTCGAAGCATTCATGATCTGCTCTCAAATTGCCATAGGCAGAGGATGGGGAATCAAGCCTCACAGCTGCATTGAGGAACTTGCATTTCAGTCAAAACAAAGCACATTCCAGTCAGCAATATCAAGGTCATTTCCATGGAGATCCACAGTGGCCGGTGGAAGTGACTTCTACAAGCCACGAAATTGCTTTGTTGGGGAATGTGACTGATTACACATCTTGGGGGGGGGAAAACAGGGTCAGAACCAAGGTGGGAATTAAATGAAATCAGAGTTGGCTTCACTTGGTCCATGCTGACATAAAGCTCATAATAAATAACTGGATTTCTTTTGAAGCTTGGCTTGAGGCTCATGATTTAATTAGGACATTGGTCGGAACCCTGACAACTAGACTCCCCTGGTCAGGTTATTGGAAAAGTAGAGCTAAGTGTCTTTGGCCTGTTAATGATAGCTGACTCCCAGATTCCTGAAGGTCATCCTCAGCAGTTTAATATAGATGCTAAATAGTACTAGGAGCAAAATAATGCCTGGTGTAGCTCACATCGAAGCTTCCAAGATCAAAAGACACAGTCATCCGGTACTGTTAATCTGAGATTATCACACAGCCCACCACCACCACATATACACTCACAAGTCACAGAAGACCCATCCAAGAAACTCATGTGCATCAAAAGTCTCATGCCAGCAAAGAAAATTACAAGTTGACAACTCAAACTTAATATTCAATCATTGTGGAATCACATACCACCCTAGCCCAATGCCTGACAAAAAACAACATTAGACACATCTGTATGCTCTGCCTTAAAAGGAGGGTTCGAATTATTATGAGGACAAGTGATTTTTACCCTCAAAGTGCCTTGCAAACCTATCACAGCAGATATCTGATAGATGGCAGCAAATTCCTTACTTAACCAATTATGTTGACTTCTTGAGAATGCATGGACCCATCTCTTTTTTCACAGTAACTTTTCCTTGCCCATTATCCAGGCCTATGTCCTGTTGGTCTGAGGCAAACACTAAATCCAGGGTGTTCTTGGCTCTATAGACAATTTGAACAAACCCATGGCTTTTATGAATGATATTAAGTCCTGAACTGGCCCTGTTAAATCAATCAAGATCACCATCCTGGAATTATTCAATACCATGCTAGAGATCACCACATCTAATTCAGTTAGGAAGGCTTGGAAGCCATATTTTATTAAGCTTCAAGGCTACCACATTTAATGCCTGTGAATTTGGGAGAGGGGATTTTATAGAGAGATGGAAGATTAGACTCAACAACATTCTTCTCATAGAGTCAAGGACAAGTTACCCTGCACCTGGAGAGGAGTGTCTGGAGGAATGTCTTCAGTTGGGACGATGGTTGATTGGACCATGTGATGGACTGGTGGGTGCAGGGGATGGGCTTTTGATTTTCAATTAGGAAGTGAAAACCTTTAACTCTCAGATTTTCCAGATGTGCCAATATGACTTTTTCAATAAGCTTTTTACTTGGATGAACTTTGATTCTGAGTGCTGAATGAAATGGGAAGTTTCATTGGAATGCTGACAATTTCTAGATAACAGAATAAGTAATACACCAACAGTCTATCTTATTGACCCAACATCAAATAAAGCCCTTTGTAATAACTCCAGTTTATACTAGTAAGTAGAGTATATTCATGTGGACCATAGTGAATCTACAGAGCTTTATTAAGTCCTCAGCAATGTGCCAATATATCTTGCGGTAGACAAGAGCTGTCAGCTAAGCCTCTTATAGAAGTCTCAGCTAGCTTGAAAGACTGGAAGCTTTGAGATATCTATGGCATCAACTTTACTGCAATCGATTTTGTTTGATGGGATTGTTATTTGGGAAGCTACAACAAAGATATGGGTGACTTGATATGACCTTTACAGTTTTAAACCAATAAAAATGTCCATTTGGGGATGTTTATTGGTAGGGATCTCTGAAGGTTCTCAGAAGCTTAGAGCTGGCCTGGCTAATGCTTGGGTAAACACTTTTAGCTATCCGGGAAAGTTCAAAAAAACATACTGGAAGAAGACAGTAAGCAAGTACTCCTTCTGCATTGCCCACAAATCTGCATAGAGTCAATTAGCAACCAAGGTCAAATCAAGAACATTTTACATTTTTTAGTCCCAGTAATTCTAGAACTCTCTGGTTATTATCTAGTACAGAATCATCATCATCATGTATCAATCAACCTAGTCATCTAACAGTCTTGAAATTTATGTTATCTTAAAAACTTGCACTAATTCTGAGAACATGTCTCTAAAAAGGCTTTGCTGCTTGTATTTACATGTCATTCTATTGTTTACCTTTCTTCCCAAGATGCTATTGAGAAAGTCTTAAAGAAATATAGAAGAGAAGCACTGGTGAAAAGTCTGCATCCCCCTAGCAGAATCTTTCAACAGATTGTACTACATTCTGTATATTCTACTTTGGGGTATGTATTTATTTGGAAAGGTATTCAAGAGAACTTTATAATGAACCCAAAGAAAGCAACTGCAAAAGAACTTCAAAAAGAACAGAGAAAAAAAGATGTAAAACATCTGTAAAGGATTGCAATTTGGCACTTTGTTATTTTCAAAATGGTCAGAGTTGCAACATTTCATACATACCCTAAAACATATCGTGGGGAAGCTGAGTACCACCACGTGTTTACTGGACCCGTGTCCCTCCTGGCTGGTTTATGCCACCCAGGAGGTGACACGAGACTGGCTCCAGGCAGTGGTTAATGCTTCTTTGAGTGAGGGATCCTTCCCCGCCGCCTTGAAGGAGGCGGCGGTGAGGCCTCTCCTCAAGAAGCCTGCTCTGGATTCGGCTATTTTAAACAAATTTCATCCTGTCTCCAACCTTCGCTTTGTTGCGGATTACCTAGATCCGTATCAATCAGGTTTCAGGCCCGGGTATAGCACAGAGACGGCATTGGTCGCACTGGTGGATGATATCTGGCGGGCCCGGGATAGAGGTTACTCCTCTATCATGGTCCTATTAGATCTCTCAGCGGCTTTTGATACCATCGACCATGGTATCTTACTGAGACGCCTCATGGGGTTGGGAGTGGGAGGCACTGTTTTGCGGTGGTTCTCCTCCTACTTCTCGGGTCGCTCACAGTTGATGTTGGCAGGAGGATGGAGGTCGACCCCAAGGCCCCTTTCCTGTGGGGTGCCCCAGGGGTCGGTCCTCTCTCCCCTCCTATTCAACATCTATATGAAACTGCTGGGTGACATCATCCATAGTTTTGGGGTGAGGTATCACCAGTATGCTGATGATACCCAGCTTTTTATCTCCACCCCAAACCAACCCAGTAATGCCCTCGACGTGATGTCCCGATGCCTGGAAGTGGTACGGATCTGGATGGGGAGGAACAGGCTTTAACTCAACCCAGCCAAGACCGAGTGGGTGTACGTACCAGCATCTCGGATTGCCCAGGATGTTCCATCTTTAGTTGTGGGGGGAGAGGTGTTACCCCCTGCAGAAAGGGTATGCAACTTGGGTGTCCTCCTGGATGCATGGCTTAGTTTGGAGGATCAGGTGGAAGCCGTGGCCAGGGGGGCATTTGCTCAGGTTCGCCTGGTGTGCCAGTTGCACCCCTATCTGGACTGAGATGCCTTACATACAGTTACTCATGCACTCATTACCTCCCGTGTGGACTACTGCAATGCTGTCTACATGGGGCTGCCCTTGAGGACCACTCGGAGGCTTCAACTGGTGCAGAATGCAGCCGCGCGGGTTGTGATGGGAGTATCCTGATACTCCCATATTACACCCCTCCTGCATGAGCTGCATTGGTTGCCGGTTGCCTTCCGGGTGAGATTCAAGGTGCTGGTAATCACCTATAAAGCCCTACATGGCTTAGGACCGGGGTATTTGCGGGACCATCTCCTGCCAGCAACAACTTCCCAGCGTCCTGTGTGCTCCCACAGACAGGGCCTCCTTGGGGTGCCGTCGGCCAGACAGTGTCACCTGGCGACCCCCAGGGGGAGAGCCTTTTCTGTGGGTGCACCCACCTTGTGGAATCAGTTGCCCTTGGAGCTGCAGATGGCCCCTGACCTTCAATCCTTCTGTCGTGGCCTGAAGACATGGTTTTTCCAACAGGCCGACCTGGACTGAAGGGGGGGTTGTTATTGTTTTATTATAATATTGGCTGTTTGCTGCTTTTAATTAGAATTTTGGGATTTTGATTTAACAGTTTTTTAAAATTTTGAATTTTGTATTGTTTTTATGATTGTGAGCTGCCCTGAGTCCTTTGGGAGAGAGGGCAGCATATAAATCCCAAAAATAAAATAAATAAATAAAATAAATAAATATGTTATATATTCTTACTACGAAAGAGCATATCCATTAATCTCAAATCTCTCTGCTCTGAAAGAAGGGCTGACAAAGATAATAGATCGAGCACAGGACAATCCATATTAGAATTAGAATTGGAATTAGAATTAGAATTCTTTATTGGCCAAGTGTGATTAGACACACAAGGAATTTGTCTCTAATGCATAAACTCTCAGTGTACATACAACAATAGTGATAGATCATTATCATAACCATTTTAAAAATATATTCATCATAAAACATTAGATACAACACTTAGTGATAATTATGGATACTAAATAAGCAATCAACATAAATCATACTAGGATACTATGTAAACAATATAAATCATAAGATACAAGCAACAAAATTATAGTCATAAGATAAGGAGATAGGTAATAGGAAAGATGTGAATAATGATGGTCATATTGCCTTTCTAGATGGTTTGATAGTGTTGTGGGAATTAGTTGTTTAGCAGAGTGATAGCATGGAGGGGGGAACTGTCTTTGTGGCTCGTTCTGATGTGCAGTGCCCTATAGCATCGTTTTGAGGATAGAAGTTGAAACAGTTTATGCCCGGGATGAGGGGTCATTAGATATTTTCACAGCCCTCTTTCTGGATCATGCATTATACAAGTTCTCAAAGGAAGGCAGGTTGATAGCAATTGTTTTTTCTGCAGTTCTAATTATCCGTTGAAGTCTGTGTTTGTCTTGATTGGTTGCAGTACCAAATCAGACAGTTATAGAGGTGCAGATGACAGACTCAACAATTCCTCTGCATTGATTGTAATGGCATGATTGTGGGATGTTGTGAAGGTCATAAACGTGGACATGCAGCCCATGAAGAAGATCAAGGCCCTCTCCTCTCTTATAGACCACGTCTCTCCCTTATCCTCTCCTCCCTGCATGCTCTAGGATGGAGAGGGAACGGGACTGGGTCCTCCTCTGACTGCCCAGCTGGCCTCTTCCCTTCCCCAGCCTCCTCCACAACCTCCGGAGCCACATTTCCACTCCCTGTCAGCTGTTCCTCCTCTCCCTCAGAGTCAGTCTCCACTAGGGGTATGATAGGGTGACATCAGGGAACCATGATGTCTCTCAAACAACAAGGAAGTAGTAAAGTTCTTTGTTATGTTATAAAATCTTTCTCAATTCTCAGCTGTGACTTCCAATTCCCAAACTGTTAATTGCTTGGTCCAAAAATGTTTCTCTCAGTTTTTATATGGAACTTGAAGTGACAATTTATGCGACTGGAAACACAAACTTGTCAGGGAGATATTTACTGTAGTATTCAAAGGATGTGAGTGTCTAAGAGCAAAGGAGAAGGTTTTTTTAATTCTGTCAATATTAAATGTATAAAGAAATCAGAAGTAATATGGAAACACAAAGAACTTTGTTCAAATGAATAAGGACTCAGAATCATTGTGACAAAATATTAACTCAGTTTGAAAGAATTTCCGGACAGAATAATTTGTTCTGAGCATTCACCGCGATTCTGCTGCAAAAATGCAAGACAAAATGCAATGGACTGTCAGCATATTTGAGAAATAAAGTACTTGTGTATCAGTATCTATACACCAGTGTTTCTCAATGTTGACAACTCTCAAGAGTTCAGCTCTCAGAATTCCCCAGTTAATTTCCTTTTCCTAAAGATTGAAGGCAAAAGTAGCAAGTAGTTGATGTCCCTTCCCACAATCATTCATTGTATGCTTCCTACAATCATTCATTGAGCAGGATGGAAGAAGACAGACATAATTATTATTAGTTTTATTATGGTTTGTTGCACAATCAGCCAGTACACATTATTATTGCTGAGGCTATTGCTGAGCACACTGGGTTGTATCCCAAAAATTGTAAGCCGCCCTGAGTCTCCGGAGAAGGGCGGCATATAAATGTAATTAAAATAAAAAATAAATAAATATTATTTATTAAATTTGTATGCTGTCCAACTCTCAATTGTTTTGGGCAGCTTGCAACAATCAAACAAAGATTACCATGATGATGATGATGATGATGATGATGATGATGATGATTGATGATGATGCAGCAATATTTTGTAATTGAGTTGAGTCAAAACTTTGGAAGTTGGTTAGAGAGACTCTGGGAAGCAGGTAGAAGAGGAAATGTTCAGTGATGTGAGATGATGCAGCATAACCCAAATGTGAGGGCTGTGGGAGGAAGCAAATAAAATCTGTCTTAATTGACTTTCTATTAGTCCACCTGGGAATTTACTCTTACTGTTTTCAAGATTTTTTTAATGCTGATTAGCACTCAATATACTTTTAGAACAGTTATAGTTTTCACTTCTTGAGTTTGCTAACTACATGGAGCTTCACACTCAGACTCAGTGTAAAAAGAAAAATTGAGTAACTCCTTCCCTCCAGCGTTTAAGTAGCCCTAATCAGATTTAGGTTGATTGGGAAGTTTGCAATGGTTCGTCTTTTTATTCGTGGAACAGATCAAAGTTACACTGAGAAGCATGTAAAAAGAAGGTTGCTGTTGCTCATAGTTGTTTCATGTTTCACCAGGAAGTTGAAAGTAAATCTGGAGATCCAGCATTTGTTTTTGATTTTTTTCCCCATTAATGATGAGAGTATCTAGCAGGCTGGTTTCAAAATGAGTAAAGTTATTTAAAGGACCAATTTACATTGCATTGGTCTACAACAGAAAATGAGCAAATGATATGGAAAAAGAGGGACATTCCTGAAACATCATCACCATTCATCGTTATACATTTATATTCCACAATTTCTCTGACAGCTAAAGCAATATAGATCACAGCAATCATTAGAAGTAGGTTGGGGAGTAGGTCAACTGATCTCAATTTAGGTTTCTGTGATTTGTTTATTTACTATGTATTATGTAATTTATATGATGCCCAGTTCCCAATGACTCTGAATGGTTTACAAGTTTAAAAAAATGTTTTAAAAATTATTCAAACAAGAAAATAACATGAAAACAAAAAATAACAAAGATGGCAGAAATAACAGGTCCAAGTGATTCAATCTAACAAATGATGGGACAATATCATCTGGACTTTCCCATAAAATTCCATAAATCTCTTCTAGTTCCTTCTTGTTAGGAGTTTTCACATCAATTGCATCCTTCTCAGACTATACTTGCAGATTAAGAGAGCAATAGGGAAACTTTGGGGTAAATTATGCTCAATCATTCAATACTTCCCAGCCTTATCTGTATTACAGGATAGTTATAAGGGGAACAAAATAAGACAAACTCCATGCATACAAGGTTGAGGAAGGGTGGTCTTATACTTGGAGGAAGGGTGGTCTTATAAAGAAAGGTAAATAAAAAAACATAACATTAGATGTCCTTTGACCAAGCTCCCTCTTAATTCCTCAGAAGCTTTCAACTGTCCTTAGGGTGCTACTGGCAATTACATACATTGAATTAATGGAGACCAAGTCTGACCTAGAGTCTCAGAAGAGGCCAACACAGATCACTGCTTGGTGTTTTGTTTGTTTTATTCTTATCTAGTATTGATTGAAGCATTAGACTTCTGTGGCTGAATTCATTTTCACTTTGTCCAGAAGAGTGGAGTGGTGTGTGAACTTCACCTCAGAAGGGAATTAAAATGGTGGCACTAGCATTCCTTTCTGGACAACTTATTTCCAAAACAAATTCCTTCTGACAACTCTCCCTGCAGACCCTGATTGCATAATGTAAATCTCTCTTCCCCAAGATGACCTAAAAAAGATAAAAAATCAAGTGAGTGTACAACTATACAAAATAAAGGCATAGTTCCAATATTATTTGCAAGATCACTGTGCAGTAAGATATGCATGTTATTATAAGAAAAGGGTATATAATAAATAATTGTATGTGTTCAAAATGTGACAAACCATTTTCTAATAGGAATCTGTTTTGCTTTCTTACAATGTTATTGGAAGAACAAGTTTGGAATTTCTTTCTAGGGAGTATATAAAAATAAATAAATAAAAACTTAATTAAAAATTAATTTGAAAATATAGATTGGTGTCTTGAAAAGTGATTAAAATATGCCTCTAAGGTCCAATTAAGAAATCTTATTTGTGCAGTGGTGATTGTCTTTAATAATATACTAAATTTTAATAAGCCATTTTTCTTTAGTCTCCAATCTGATTTCATAATGCTTCAGGTCATAAAAATGTCAAACAAATACAGCAGCAAAACATTTAACTCAAGTCAGGAAATAGTTTAGCTTCCTACATTTAAAATGAGCACAGTCTGGGAAAATTTGAGGTCTCAGTGTTATTTGTTCTAGAAGAACATGGTGGAAATATTTGACATTCCTGGTATCTTTTTTTTTCTTAGAAACCTTTCTTCCATGCTCCTCTAAAGCTGAGTCTAAAGAGACTTGATCCAAACTCTGCTTGTTTACAGAAGCCTCACACACTTACATTCACAAACATAAATGTCGCTTACTTTCAGGTTTTAGAATTTCTTTCTCTTGGCCACAGTAGGTGAGGTTACCAGAAGGTGTGGTTCAGAAGCATCATAGCTTCCCTATCTTGTTTCCTTGAAAATGTTTCACTTCTCATCCAAGAAGCTTCTTCCGTTTTCATCTAAGAAGTCTCTCTAGAACTGAAGAAGCTTCTTCAATGAGAAGCAAAACATTTTCAAGGGAAAAAAACAAGACAGTCCAGTTGCCTTTTGAAAAACACTTTTGAGGTTACCAAACTATGAGCAGGATTATATTTGTTTATTTATTTATTCAGTTTCTATAGCCACCTATCCTAATTAATGACTCTGGACAGTTTACAATAGATATATCTGTTAAGTGGATCCATCTCTAGTCTGAAAACACTATTCAAAGAATGCTTGTCAACAGTTCCACATCAAACTGGAATGAACTCCCAAGTGGTGTTGCTACTTGTATTTTCAACATTTTTAGTAATGGTTTGGATTAAAAGATAGAGGGAATGCTTATCAAATTTGTATATGAAATAAAATTAGGTGGGTAATTAATTTATCTAAGAAGGTTATAGGGCTGAAAATAATTACTTTGCTAATAATATACACGAAAGCGATCTTGAAAACTATAACTGATTGCAAGATAAGGAGTGGAAAATGTCCTGTAAAAAGAGATGAATGATTTGAAAAAAGATTATTAAGGAAAGTATGATTATATTCTTCAAGTATATCAATAGATCTCACTCAGAAAAAAAACTATGATCTTTTTTCCATTTCCTAGATCATAAGGACAATATAAGATGTTTTAAGTTACATAATGTCAGAAACAAGTACCTTTTTCAAGATGTAATCAAGCAGGATAGGGATATTTAATCTGGAATCCTGCACTTTATGATTTTATGAAGCAGAATGAAAAAGAATCAGAGAGCTCGTCAACCCTGGAAACACAAAACCTTTTAAAGATGAAAAAGTTATTATCAGAAGGCTAAATTCAGAGGGGTGGCCATTTTTTTTACCTGCAGTCCATCTAGAACAATTGGAACTAGATATATATTCAGTTCTTGGTTATCAAATATACAAAAGGTAAAATTGAATTGATGAGTAGCTGTAGCAAAATACTTGGAAGGAGTGGTTATCTGTTTAGCTGTGCCCAACTCTGTTAATCGTTTAAACAAAATATGGCCATACTTTTATAATATAGAGGGCACTACTTCTTCCCAACTATACAGAAAGCTGGCTGTAGATATCTTGGGTAATTTTAAAGAGCAAATATTCTGTTGCTGGGAAACAGCACACACTGATATAAAAGATGCAGGGTATTGGTGGACTTAATATTGGATTGTGATTACAGAGAAGGAAAATAAAGACCAAATGCAATCTAGTCAGACAATTCAAATTTTACTTTATTTTCAAACCAGATAGAGTAATCATGGCATTATTAATCTTCTGTAACAGAAGTAAAGGTTTTAAAAGTTACCACTGACTGCTATTTAATTCTGAGATCCATGAAATACAACAGAAAAGGAAATACAATTCTGAAAAGGAAAAGCCCAATAAACAAACATCAGAAGTAAACAAACATCTCTCTTTCTTCATTTGAATTTGTAATCAGTTACAAATCAAAAACAAATTGCCTCTAGTTTTATTCTTATTTAGTCACAGCAACAGATATCTCTATCTTCAAAACAGATTCATATCCTACATTCTTTTTCTTTTTTTAAAGGAATCAAAATTTATAAATCCAACTCTCTGGATATATCAACTGTTTTCTATTTTGTTTGGAAAATGTACTGCTGTTACTAAACATCTCTATTCACATGAGCGCAAAATAATGTTTGTAACAAGTCCATTCCTCCTGTTTATCCTGGATTTTTAAATGTTCTGGGTTAATCTCAGTCAAGACATTGCAAGAGAATTGTGGAGGAAAGAACAACCCTTTTTTTGGTAGTGTTGGAAGAAATATCCATCCAGTTCAGTTCCAAGCTGGGAGAAAGGCACTGAAGACAAAATGGAGGCTGGAGGCTAATTGGAAAGAGAGTCCATTTACTGATGAACAGAACCACATATTTGTAGTTCTGGTGCAGCTGAACACATGGAGTTGAGAGTGGTGGTGGGGGTTATACCTTCTCTTGAGCTTTGCACTTGAGCTTCCTGTTCCAGTGCAAGTACATGTATTATATTAGCTGTTGTCAGATTCCCATGGGGCCATGAGGGGTATGCAGGGGTCATACCTGGCTCTATAGGTTGTCTGAGCTGGGTTTGGTTGAAGTTTCTGAGGATGATGCAATGTCCTTAGGAGATTGTGCAATGCAGTGAGCTCAGTGTTTTAGTGGGTTAATCCTATTATGTCCTGAAGGGTCATGTCTTAATCCCTTCACCCTGAAGCTGAGGGTCTTTTGTTTTGTAGATAGGCTGGCCCAGTCTTTCTTAATGGCCACAAAATATCTGCTGGAGGCAGGGAGCTGCGGCTCTGAGTTTCTGTCTCCCTTAAGATTTTTTTATTTCTCTTTTAGGGGAAATATTTTATCCTGCCTTTTTTAAAATATTCCTTAAAATATTTCATTCTTCTAGGAAGTAGGGGTGGCTTCCCACAGTAGTATTTAGGCAAGGAACAGAATTGTTGTAAAACTAAAGGCACAAAGTCTATAATCCAAAGAGCCATAGGATTTTTTAAAATTTTCCTTCTGAGTTAAAAACTATTCTTAGCTGATACAACTTGACATTAGATCTCAACAAGCCTTTACAGCTAACTCTTTTTTGTTTTTTAGAAAGCCCCAAAAGGAGATATGGCATGCTTAACAATCTGTTTCTATTCCTATCACAAAATTTCACAGAAGATATTACTTATTAGAGCATTGGTCTCTTAACAGTGGACTAGCTTAATAACCATCCAGAGTTGCTTGACATTCAGATGTGCAACACATAAATTTAATACATATAAATAAATAACCATGAAAAAACTAGAAAAAACATTGGTTAAAATATATGATTCACCAAATGGGCAGTGAGAAAATACTAAGGAAATATCATGAATAAGTTTATAAATGTTTTCATATTTATTTATTCATTCATTCATTCACTGATTCATTCATTCATTTATTTATTAAATTTATATTGCTGCCTAGTCACACATATATATTGCCTGCAATAGAAAAGAAGATTTTTTATCAAAGACCCTTGCCTGCTTTTATGCCCTGAAATCTCACTCCTTAACAAAGCTTGCAATTAAGTTTCTAATCTTGCCATCCACTTGCAATCCATGTAGAATTAACCAAAGTAATTATAGCTCCAAGTTTGATCTGAGCCAGGATGGTAGAGATTCAAACATCATTCAGTGTTCTTAGCTATTTGCTCCAAATATACACTTTGGAAGGCGTCCTTCCACATTCCTATTTTATTCTACAGAAGAGTATTCCAGAGAATAGTCACAGAAATATGCATACAAAATTGGAAGATATGAATATTTCTTATTGTGTGTACATACAATATGATCACAAGGTAACTGTTTTATTAGCAGAAGAGCAGGGGGCTGGACTAGAAGACCTCCAAGGTCCCTTTCAGCTTATTCTTATTTTAAAGATTAAAAGCTAACTAGACATTTTGCAGAATTACATGTGCCTCTGATTCATGTTTTTACATTTCATTCTTTCACTCATTCAATTTGTATAGCTCTCCATTTCATATTTGTGACTCTGGGATGCTCACATAATTAAAAACAGCCAAATAGTAAACAAAATAGAGAAATCAATAATAGAATAGAATTGAATAATAGAGTTTGAAGGGACCCGCTGCTCAGGCACGAAACCCTACACCACTTCAGACAAATGGCTGTCCAATCTCTTCTTAAAAACTTCCAGTGTTGGAGCATTCACAACTTCTGGAGGCAAGTTGTTCCGCTGGTTAATTGTTCTGACTGCCAGGAAATGTCTCCTTAGTTCTAGATTGCTTCCCTCCTTGATTAGTTTCCACCCATTGCTTTTTGTCCTGCCCTTGGCTGCTTTGGAGAATAGCTTGATTCCCTCTTCTTTGTGGCAGCCCCTGCAATATTGGAACACTGCTATTATTTATTGCTATTGTTTATTAATAAGAAATAACTCCCTTTAAAATAAAATTAAAAACCAAATCAAAAATCAAGAAACATAAAAAGCAGGCAAGGAAAAGTCATACATCTATCCATATAACTCTCTGGAAGCTCCAAGCCATCCCCAGATCCCCAGACAGGTTGACACAACCATGTCTTTAGAACCTTTTGGAAGGCAAGCAGGGCCATGCCAACCTCACTTTTGGCGAGGGAGGGAGAATGATGCTCCAAAGGATAAGCACTGCAATAGATCAGGTTCTCCTCCTGGGTTCTCATTAAATGGGGCCAGTAACATGTCCCTCCTGCTATACTTGATGGAATGAGGCTATGTAAATAGAGACAGGCGAGGCGCTGTCTCAAATAACTTCCACCACAAGTCCCTTGATATCTAATAAGTAGATAGCTGCAGTATTGGGGAATGGAAGCCTGATTGGAATTTTAAGGCCCTATTCTTTCCACTTTTGGAAAGCTACCATGGAGTTGAGGTTTGACAGTCAAAAAATGGTTGCCCTGGGAAACATATCCAATCAAAAAGACAAATTAGGCAAGCTGTCAAGTAGGTATTTTTTTCTTCTGTTCCTATGTTTATGTTTATCTTTTTCTGGATGTATGGACTTTTTTTTCCAAAGAAAAGACTGAACTCCAGACACTCTCCATTTTTATTCTCTAAAACTGTCGTTTGAATCCACAAATCTTTTTTAGACTTAGACTTAGAATAACTTTATTTTCACTTTGAATGTAGACTAATCAGCATACATTAAAATGAAGTTTCATTGCATACAGCTTTCAAAGGGTACCCACCTCCAATATACACTACATAAACATGTCAAAATAAATAAATAAATACAAATATAAGCATATACCCACATATATTATATGACACAGAGAAACAACATAGTCTAGTTTGGATGTATATGTGTACATGGCGAGAAAAAGAAATATGATGAGTTTACCAGACAGATGGCATAGGGAATAAATCTGTTACAGAATCTGATAGTCCTGCTAGAAATACTTCGAAACCTCCTCCCAGAGGGGAGCAACAGAAACAGACCATGAAGTGGGCGTGTATGGTCTCTAACAATGCTTTGAGCTCTACGCACATAGCACTTATAAGCAGTATCCTGAATAACAGGAAGTGAGCTTCCTATAATCTCCTTGGCTGTCCTTATCACTCTCTGAATGGACTTTCTCTCTGAGGCACTGCAGCCACCAAACCAAAACAGTGATGCAGTTTGTTAAAAGGAATTTTTATATGTAATAAAACTGTTTAAAACTGGAAGATAAAAGAAGCATTTGTCTTTTGTGATTGACACACTTTGCCATTAGGTTCCTGAAATTAAAATTTCCTGCACTCACTGTGCCTTGTCACAGCTCTTGCCATGCTGAAAGAAGACCTGGATTGTAGTCTGCATCCCAAATGACCTGTAAGTATAAACATTCTTGTTTTGTTTGACTTGCATCTTTCCTGGTTCACAGTTCAGCTCACTGAGGTGGGCTTATGTGATTTTTGTTCCTTCTAAGACAGTATCTAGTTAATTCTTAGCTGTTAGGAATCTAGCTCTGGATGCTTTAAAAGCAGCTCCTTTTGCTAAGGACAAGAAAATAGGAAAATAACAATTTTAAATATTTTAATTATTAATCAAATGTGTATAACCTTCAGCTCAGTAAAAACAATTCTGAAAAGAAAGTAAAATTAAAATATGAAGGGAGGTTACATAAACCATAATAGAAATAAACTTACTGAGCTTAGCTTGCCTCTCTATTTTTCCATAGAAGAGATTATATAAAGATCAAGTTCCAAGAGGACAAGATGCCAAAAGATCACCAACAACTTAAGATTTTAAGCAAGCTCATTCATATTATATAGTAATGCAAATCTGAACCTAGCCAGTCACCTGGGAAACCTATGTTTGTGCTCAGATTTCACCTGCTGGAAATGTCACCAAATAAAGCAAGTGAGCTTTTTCCCAAAATAGAAAATGTGAAGATGAAGGATCAGATGATGGAAGGTATGTACAGAGGAGGCCCTGGGGATCAGCGGAAGGGTCATATGTGGAGGTAGGACTCAGATATGGATGGAATGGAAATGAGAGTGAAGAATATGAATTCTGATAAAACATTTTCTCTTGTCTTCAATTCTGTGTCTTAAGCAGCCTTGCTCCTTCCTGTCTCTCTCTACAGAAGGAGGGGGGGTCACGGGGGAGTGGGGGTGCTGCCTCAGACAAAGATTTAAAACTGCTTTTACTTTTCTCTGCAGAAAGAGGTGTCACAGGGGGTGGAGCTGCTACCTTGAGCTGCTCTGCAATAGGAAAGGGGTTGGAACTGCACATTCTTAGCAAGGCAGAAGTTAGCACCTTAAACCACTAGCCAGGATATTAGGCACAAGAATAGCTTGCTTATATGAAAAACCCCAAAAACCACATAGCTGGCACATGAAACTAGGACACTTTGCAAGATACCTGTGACCTGGGCTAAAACACAGATAACACAACATTTAGCTATTTAGGGGCTGAGATCCAAATAACCAATCAATATTATCTGTTATGCATGCATTATGACGGAAGGGCAAAGGTTGAATGTGACCACCTCTTGACTATAAAAATTGCTGTAGGATTGTAATCGGGGCCTTTGGTTAGCTTTTGAACCAAAGTCCTTATATATCTTGGTACCAAAATAAAAGCATAATTTTGTATCACACCTTGTGTCCGTGACTTATCTCGGTTTTGACACCAAGCAAGAGCCCGTTTGGGGACAACAAAGATTTTGATACCAAAAGTCTACCAGGACATGCATTTTGAAAGGCTAGGGAATAAAAGTTTCAAAGGGAGCCAGTGTGGAATAATAGCAGGGTAACCTATTATCAGGTTTTTATTAGTCCAATACAATGTGCAGATCTTAAAGAAGTAAATGCAATTTAAAATGAGTGGTTATGCTTGAAAGTACATCAGCATTTTCTGTGGGATGTCTTAAGTCAAATGTTTCATACTTTGGCATTAGAGCATGCTATTTTGGATAGTTTCCACCATAGTTTAGAAGAGTCCTGGTCTTTCCTTTTGGGATGTTCTTCCAAGTCAGAGTTATCTGCAATTTCAGATAATTATCATCATAGATTAGGATTAAGGTTAATGTAAATGTTTTTAAAGCTTCTAATTCATATTGAAATTAACATCCAGTTTTAAAATAAATAAATAACGGGCAACTTAATCTAAAGGCAGCCTGTGTAGCATTCTTTAGGCCATCTAGGTACAACTTATATAAATTTTACCTTCATTTCCACACAATAATAATTTCTCAAAAATACAGGCAATCAACCAAAGCCTAGTGCCCTTTTCAGTTTATAATGTCACCCAAGATTATATCTATGTAACAGATGTGGGTTCATCATTTCAGCTTTTAGTTTACATTAAGGAGCTTCTTCTGAAGCTAACTGATCCCATGTGTATCATACAGATGCTGCAGATTCCCAGCAAAGCCACAAAATAAAGCTTTTGTCAAATGCCAAGGCAGTCAGAGCCTCCTCCTTCTGCACTAAACAGAAATGAAGTCCTGATTTGGAACTTAAATAATTGTGCTGATTAAAAAATGCATCCACAAAGAAAATGGGGTGTGGGAGAAGCTGCATATTAAGAATCAAATCTTCTATAGATTATTAAAGCAACATGGTTTTTCCAAAATGCTAACTAAATAATATTATTTAGGGTTTGTGATATGGCACAAATCATCATGATCATGCTAAAGATTCTTTTTTTCCTACACATATAAACATTTCCAAAATTTCAATTAACTGTGAATTCATTGGCATAAGACATGGTAGCTACTGTGGTGGTTCAGTGGTTAGAATGCAGTATTGCAGTCTAATTCTGCCAACTGCCAGCAGTTCGAATCTGACTGACGAAAGTTGACTCAGACTTTTGAGGCTGATAAAATGAGGATCCAGATTGTTGGGGGCAATATGCTGACTCTGTAAAACTGCTTAGCGAGTGTTATGAAGTGGTATATCAGAATAAGTACTATTGCTTAGATGGCTTTAATCAAGGATAATTTAAATTCATAGATGAAAAGTCTGTGACAAACTATTAATCTTCAAAACTTGCCTCTTAATCCCAGTTGTTGAAGAACATCAATGAGAACAAGATATCTCTTGCTTGTGAATATCCAGAGTAGCTGGAAGTCAGATGGTATAGAAATCAAATGAAGAAAGAAAGAAAGAAAGAAAGAAAGAAAGAAAGAAAGAAAGAAAGAAAGAAAGAAAGAAAGAAAGAAATGCCATCTAATTGGCCATTTTGAGAAAGAAACTACTGGGCTGAGATGGCTCTTGGCCTGCTCTAACTTTTAGGCCAAAATATGGTTTTTATACATGATTAGCCACTTAACCAGAATATGTTCTAGTCAAATTTCTAAGGGACACCATACCATAAGGTTTTCATAGAGAAACTCACCCTTCTATTATTATTTCATTTCTGGAATTGTTGTATTCATACTGTTTCTCTGATTCCCAAAGATACTTCTTAATGGAAGGAAAAGGGGAAGTTCACTAATAACCTCTCCAACTCAGAAGATGATGGTGCTTATACTGTACTACTTGTTGTATTCCACTGGGAGGGTAACCATGCTAAATGAAGTTTTACTTGCCATACAGGTGGAATTTCTGTCAATTTAATAAGGAATTTCTGTCAATTTACATAACAAATGTACAGTTTATTTCAAAGTGAAAATATCCCCATCTTCAGCCAATTTGTGGACTATAGAAACATTACTTAGCCTCTATAAAGAGAAAAATGAATACCATATGCCTTGTCAGGCAACAATTAGGTAACAAATCTTGCCTTTTATACTCTCATCCTAAATCCTAACCAAAATGGGACTGAATTCCCATTTGTAAAATATTTCAGATCATCTGTTCTGGACTTTCAGGATTGAAAGTCCATTTGCAAGGAAGAAAATATTGCCTTTCCTTTTTTTTTAAAAATATAATGGACACTAAAATAGGACAAATATGTTATCTCTAATGCAGGGGTCCTCAAACTATGGCCCATGGGCCAGATATGGCCCACTGAAGCCATTAATCTGGCCTGCAAAGGACCACAAGGCTGCCCCACCCACATTGTCCCACCCACCCAATGGCCCCTACCTTTCAGCAGGCGCATACCTTCATCAGCTGGAACTGGAAGGTAAGGCAGAGAGCTACTAGAGGCGGGGAGGCTGAAAATGGGCCCGTTTTTAGCTGGCAGAATGCTTCTGGAGGTGGGGAGACAAAAATGGGGCATGCTGAGGCCTCCCAGGGCCTCTGCACAGCCAGCAGAGTGCTGCAGGAGGACTGGATTGGAGGAGGAGGGCCACCTGCTTGCCTACCCGCCAGCCAAACTAGTTTTCAAGTTTCAAGCAAAAGAGATGTGTTACTTTTGGGAGACTGCCGGATTGCCCCACCTCCCTGCCAGCCAGCTGGTCTTCGGCATGCCACTGGTCCACCTCCAGACAACAGATTCTCAACACCCAGCACCAGTTCAGGGGTTCCTCCCCAGGGGCAGAGAGAAGGGGAGAGAAAGAGAGAGAGGGAGAGAGAGAGAGGGAGAGAGGAGAGAGAGAGAGAGAGACTTATTAATTGTAAGCTCCTTGGGGCTGAGAAAAATTGCTGCAAAACTGAGTTTCCTGAAGTGGACCACTAGACTTCTAAGCAACTTAAAAATGATCTAGTAAAAAGAAAAGTCAACCAAAAGAGCAATATGCAAACAAAAGCAAATAAAACAGCTCCAGGGGTATTGTTTAATGGACTGCTAAATGGTCATGCCCACCCAGTCACATGACCACCTAGCCACGCCCAGCCATCCAGTCTGGCCCCCCAACAGTCAGAGGGAACATGAGTTGGCTCCCTGTTTAAAAAGTTTGAGGACCCCTGCTCTAATCTAATGCTTGTTCAACCCTCTTTTTCCATTCACTATAATTAGAGCTATCTAGAATTTCCAACAGTAAAAACAAAAGAAAAGAGATAACATTTACTTATCAGCTTGGCCTGAGATCTCTAACACTAATTTTAGAAAGCCAGATGTTTCCTCTTAACATTTTGCTGTATTTTCATTTATGTCAGGTCCTTTTCTAATAACCAGGCTGATTCTCACAGCTCAGTGAAATAAATATTAATTCTCAGGTGGCATGAAAGAAATTAAATGTCCAAAGCCCCAAAGTAAGCACAGAAAACAGAATGAAATTAGATTTGAATATATTTACAGGCACACTCAAATCTCCATATTTGTTCAGTAGTCAGAGTGGGAAGAAGTTGTTCTAAATTTTAAATGTAACAAGAGAACTAAAGATCTAAGTTACAAAATCTCATTATGTATGTGAAACCTGGTAATGATAATGATCCAAGAGATGCACCATATTGAGAGCTGCTAACAGTAATGTGCTGATACACAAAGAATTTTAATTAAAATGTTTCAACAGTATCTCCAACAATGTTAGTGACTCCAACCTGTATAGTGTTGGATGGCAAA
>CM019149.1:96477609-96526330 GCA_009733165.1 Naja naja | reverse complement strand
TATGTATGGGTTTGAATGTTTATGGTTTATTTGAACTGTTCTTGTAAAATGTCAAATGGTATTGGTTTAAATAGTGCGGGAAGAAACCCTACTCCCATTGGCTGGCAGCACGGCTGCAGGCTATAAGAGGCAGCCGTAGCCAAGCCAGGAGGGGTCCATTCGAGCTGTAGTCACTAATAAAGTCTTTGCTGGAACTCCTCGCGTCTGACTCTTCATGCAAACTTAACACTGGCGACGAAAGGGGATTTCCCTGAAGAGAAGACGACGGACGAACAAGCAACTGAGCGAGATGGCTGCGCTGAACACCCCCCCAGCACCGTTCGATCCAGCGACGGAAGACTGGGAATCGTATGCGGATCGTTTCCACATGTTCCTGGAGGGGAACGATCTCGCCGGCATCCCCGAGAGACGGAAGAGGGCGGTCTTTCTCACGCACTGCGGTCCGGCAGTCTTCAAAATGGCGAAGGCGTTGGCGGGAGCAGCAGAGCTGAAGGTAATGGAAGGCCCGATTAGAAAAACTTTTGAGAGCCCATTACGCCACACAAGTATCGGCTCATTAAGAGACACGAATTTTACCGTCGGGATCAAGGGGATAGCAGCGAGAATGTTAATGACTTCGTGCAAGTTTAAGGGACATTGGGGGGCTTGTGACTTTACCAACTTAGAAGAGGGCATGCGTGATCGGTTTGTTTTAGGCCTTAAAGATAAGGTTTACAAAGCAAACTATTAATGAAACCTAAGATCACGTTTAAAGAGGCCATTGAAGAAGCTGTTTCAGCGGAAGCCACCAAGTCCTCAGCAGCGGCCATGAAAAAGATTAACAAGGCCTCAAGCCAGGCCTCAAGCCATTCTGATGGGGATAAATCAAATCTACTCATGCGAACAAATAGACTCTGATTCTGATGGCAGTGAGGCAGAGGAGGGATTTTTTAAACTCAGAATGGAGAAGAAAGAAAAGACTCTGGGAAGAACAGGCAAGGGTTCTATTGCAGAGGCTGTGGGGGGGGCCCCCCGCACTGATTGCAAGTTCTTTGACTCCATTTGCCTACGTTGTGAGAAACGGGGTCACATAGCCAGAGTCTGCAAATCATCCAGAACTCCACCAGCTAGGAAGAAATTCCCTGATAGAGACTTTAAGCCAACAATTTCCTTGAAAAATGGGGCGAAATTTAGAAGCAAATGGCAAGAATGAAACGCACCAAACAATCACTATTGGTCATTCTTCACCCTTAAAAAGCAGAAAAGTACATGTGAAGGTGTTTATTGAAGGAAGGCTTTGCCAAATGGAAGTGGACTCAGGCTCTATTTATCTATGGTGTCATGGGACACTATCCACAGACTTTTTCCCAAATTCAGAAAAAGCATTTCCAGAAGCAAGCACTGACTCTCAAAGACTACCAAGGGAACAAGATTCCAGTAGTTGGAGCGAGAGATTTCAACGTGCAGTTTAAAGGCCACACCAAACGTTTGCCCCTGACCATCGTGGACAAGGATCGCCCCAAGTTTGCTGGGACTTGAGTGGTTCAAGCCACTTGGCATCGAGGTGACTGGCATCCATCACGTGAGCAGTTCTGACTGGAAGAGTCCTTGAAGTCTGAGTTTCAGAGGTCTTCAGCGAAGGACTGGGCAAGTATATGGGGACCCCTATTGCTTTCAGCCGACCCCAAGGTGCCCCCAATTCGTTTAAAGCCCAGGAGGGTCCCATTTGCTTTAAAGGAAAAAATTGATGCACAATTAGATAAATCATTGCTCAAGGGGTTTTAGAGCCTACTGACCACTCCAGATGGGAAACACCCATAGTCACACCAGTCAAGGCTGATGGGTCAGTGAGAATCTGTGGTGACTACAAGGGGACACTTAACCATGCGCTGCAACAGAGCATATATCCTGTACCAGTTGTGCATCATCTGCTCCATTCCCTTGGCAGGGGTACAGTATTGCTAAACTGGATTTGCTCAGGCATATCAACAATTAACAGTTGATGATGCTACTGCAGAGGCACAAACAATTGTGACCCATAGAGGTGCCTTCAAATGTAAAAGACTACAATTTGGAGTAAGCGTGGCACCTGGCATTTTTCAGAGCCTTATGGAAAGAATGTTGCAAGGACTGCCAGGGTAGTACCTTATTTTGATGATGTATTAATCTCTGCTGAAAATGACACTCAGCTTCAAGAAAGACTCAGAGAAGTCCTTACCAGATTCGAAAAGCGGGGTTAAAAGTCAAGGAAGACAAATGTACACTCAAAACAGACAGAGTTGAGTTCTGGGGTATATGATTGACAAGCATGGCATCCATCCTACTGATGCCAAGGTTAAAGCAATCAATGAAGCCCCTAAACCTCGATGCAAGGCAGATTTGCAAGCCTTCCTTGGACTTATTAACTTTTCCACATGTTTCTACCTCACAAAGCATCTATTGCTGAGCCCTTACATCGCCTACTTGATAAGAATGCTGTTTGGATCTGGGGGGAAGGAACCGAAGAACAGTCAGCATTTAACAGTATTAAGAGACTAATCACGTCTGATGCTGTGTTGATACAATTCTCTGAGAATTTACCTGTTGTTCTGACTTGTGGCATCCCCTTTTGGAGTGGGGGGGGTTTTGAGTCACAGGCTTCCCAAGGACGGGGAAGCCCCATTGCATTTTACTCTCGCACGCTGTCCAAAGCAGAGAGGAATTATAGCCAATTGGACAAGGAGGCTTTAGCAGTTGTTGCAGCTGTTAAGAAATTTCATGAATATCTGTATGGCAGGTCATTCACCATTGTTACAGATCACAAACCTTTCTAGGCATTGTGGCAGGAGACAACCTACACTAATATCCTGTCACCAAGAATGCTGAGGTGGAGGAATTCTTGCAGCCTATTCCTACAAACTGATTCACAGGCTGGCAAGGACATTGGACATGCTGATGCACTGAGTCGTTGCCCACTACCTTGCCACAAGGAGGACTTTGAACTTGAAACTCACACCTTTTCCTGGAGGACAGTTTCTAAGCTTCCAGTCCATTGCTGCTGAGATTGCCAAAGAAACTGCCAAAGATGCTGTATTGGCACTGTTATGGGGCTGGATTAAGAAAGGTTGGCCACTCAAGATCTACCTCACCTTGCCCAACCTTTAAGTCCAGGCAAACTGAATTATCTGTATTAAGAGGATGTATTTTGTGGGGTAACAGGGTGGTTTTACTGCAAAACTGCAAAGGGAGGTTTGGAAATGTTACATAGGGTCATCCTGGGATGTAAGGATGAAAGGTTTGGCCAGGAGTTATGTTATGGTGGCCAGGTATTGACAAAAATGGTTAAAACTGGGTAGCCTCTTGTCCAATGCCAGGTAGTCAGACCTGCACCACCTCACGCCCCCACACAGGAATGGGAATGTCCTAGGGGCCCATGGTCTAGAATCCACATTGATTTTGCAGCCCTACAAGCATTCACAACTTCTGGAGGCAAGTTGTTGTTCTGGTTAATTGTTCTGACTGCCAGGAAATGTCTCCTTAGTTCTAGATTGCTTCCTCCTTGATTAGTTTCCACCCATTGCTTTTTGTCCTGCCCTTGGCTGCTTTGGAGAATAGCTTGATTCCCTCTTCTTTGTGGCAGCCCCTGCAATATTGGAACACTGCTATTTTTATTGCTATTGTTTATTAATAAGAAATAACTCCCTTTAAAATAAAATTAAAAACAAATCAAAAATCAAGAAACATAAAAAGCAGGCAAGGAAAAGTCATCTATCCATATAACTCTCTGGAAGCTCCAAGCCATCCCAGATCCCCAGACAGGTTGACACAACCATGTCTTTAGAACCTTTGGAGGCAGGGCAAGCAGGGCCATGCCAACCTCACTTTGGCGAGGAGGGAGAATGATGCTCCAAAGGATAAGCACTGCAATAGATCAGGTTCTCCTCCTGGGTTCTCATTAAATGGGGCCAGTAACATGTCCCTCCTGCTATACTTGATGGAATGAGGCTATGTAAAATAGAGACAGTGAGGCGCTGTCTCAAATAACTTCCACAACAAGTCCCTTGATATCTAATAAGTAGATAGCTGCAGTATTGGGGAATGGAAGCCTGTTTGGAATTTTAAGGCCCTATTCTTTCCACTTTTGGAAAGCTACCATGGAGTTGAGGTTTGACAGTCAAAAAATGGTTGCCCTGGGAAACATATCCAATCAAAAAGACAAATTAGGCAAGCTGTCAAGTAGGTATTTTTTTCTTCTGTTCCTATGTTTATGTTTATCTTTTTCTGGATGTATGGACTTTTTTTCCAAAGAAAAGACTGAACTCCAGACACTCTCCATTTTTATTCTCTAAAACTGTTGTTTGAATCCACAAATCTTTTTTAGACTTAGACTTAGAATAACTTTATTGTCACTTTGAATGTAGACTAATCGGCATACATTAAAATGAAGTTTCATTGCATACAGCTTTCAAAGGGTACCCACCTCCAATATACACTACATAAACATGTCAAAATAAATAAATACAAATATATGCATATACCCATATATTATATGACACAGAGAAACAACATAGTCTAGTTTGGATGTATATGTGTACATGTGAGAAAAAAGAAATATGATGAGTTTACCAGACAGATGGCATAGGGAATAAATCTGTTACAGAATCTGATAGTCCTGCTAGAAATACTTGAAACCTCCTCCCAGAGGCAACAGAAACAGACCATGAAGTGGTGGTCTCTAACAATGCTTTGAGCTCTACGCACATAGCACTTATAAGCAGTATCCTGAATAACAGGAAGTGAGCTTCCTATAATCTCCTTGGCTGTCCTTATCACTCTCTGAATGGACTTTCTCTCTGAGGCACTGCAGCCACCAAACCAAAACAGTGATGCAGTTTGTTAAAAGGAATTTTTATATGTAATAAAACTGTTTAAAACTGGAAGATAAAAAAGAAGCATTTGTCTTTTGTGATTGACACACTTTGCCATTAGGTTCCTGAAATTAAAATTTCCTGCACTCACTGTGCCTTGTCACAGCTCTTGCCATGCTGAAAGAAGACCTGGATTGTAGTCTGCATCCCAAATGACCTGTAAGTATAAACATTCTTGTTTTGTTTGACTTGCATCTTTCCTGGTTCACAGTTCAGCTCACTGAGGTGGGCTTATGTGATTTTTTTGTTCCTTCTAAGACAGTATCTAGTTAATTCTTAGCTGTTAGGAATCTAGCTCTGGATGCTTTAAAAGCAGCTCCTTTTGCTAAGGACAAGAAAATAGGAAAAATAACAATTTTTAAATATTTTAATTATTAATCAAATGTGTATAACCTTCAGCTCAGTAAAAACAATTCTGAAAAGAAAGTAAAATTAAAATATGAAGGGAGGTTACATAAACCATAATAGAAATAAACTTACTGAGCTTAGCTTGCCTCTCTATTTTTCCATAGAAGAGATTATATAAAGATCAAGTTCCAAGAGGACAAGATGCCAAAAGATCACCAACAACTTAAGATTTTAAGCAAGCTCATTCATATTATATAGTAATGCAAATCTGAACCTAGCCAGTCACCTGGGGAAACCTATGTTTGTGCTCAGATTTCACCTGCTGGAAATGTCACCAAATAAAGCAAGTGAGCTTTTTTTTCCCAAAATAGAAAATGTGAAGATGAAGGATCAGATGATGGAAGGTATGTACAGAGGAGGCCCTGGGGATCAGCGGAAGGGTCATATGTGGAGGTAGGACTCAGATATGGATGGAATGGAAATGAGAGTGAAGAATATGAATTCTGATAAAACATTTTCTCTTGTCTTCAATTCTGTGTCTTAAGCAGCCTTGCTCCTTCCTGTCTCTCTCTACAGAAGGAGGGGGGGTCACGGGGGAGTGGAGGTGCTGCCTCAGACAAAGATTTAAAACTGCTTTTACTTTTCTCTGCAGAAAGAGGTGCCACAGGGGGTGGAGCTGCTACCTTGAGCTGCTCTGCAATAGGAAAGGGGTTGGAACTGCACATTCTTAGTGAGGCAGAAGTTAGCACCTTAAACCACTAGCCAGGACATTAGGGACAAGAATAGCTTGCTTATATGAAAAAACCCCAAAACCACATAGCTGGCACATGAAACTAGGACACTTTGCAAGATACCTGTGACCTGGGCTAAAACACAGATAACACAACATTTAGCTATTTAGGGGGCTGAGATCCAAATAACCAATCAATATTATCTGTTATGCATGCATTATGACGGGAAGGGCAAAGGGTTGAATGTGACCACCTCTTGACTATAAAAATTGCTGTAGGATTGTAATCGGGGCCTTTGGTTAGCTTTTGAACCAAAGTCCTTATATATCTTGGTACCAAAATAAAAGCATAATTTTGCATCACACCTTGTGTCCGGTGACTTATCTCGGTTTTGACACCAAGCAAGAGCCCCGTTTTGGGGACAACAAAGATTTTGATACCAAAAGTCTACCAGGACATGCATTTTGAAAGGCTAGGGAATAAAAGTTTCAAAGGGAGCCAGTGTGGAATAATAGCAGGGTAACCTATTATCAGGTTTTTATTAGTCCAATACAATGTGCAGATCTTAAAAGAAGTAAATGCAATTTAAAATGAGTGGTTATGCTTGAAAGTACATCAGCATTTTCTGTGGGATGTCTTAAGTCAAATGTTTCATACTTTGGCATTAGAGCATTGCTATTTTGGATAGTTTCCACCATAGTTTAGAAGAGTCCTGGTCTTTCCTTTTTGGGATGTTCTTCCAAGTCAGAGTTATCTGCATTTTCAGATAATTATCATCATAGATTAGGATTAAGGTTAATGTAAATGTTTTTTTAAAGCTTCTAATTCATATTGAAATTAACATCCAGTTTTAAAATAAATAAATAACGGGCAACTTAATCTAAAGGCAGCCTGTGTAGCATTCTTTAGGCCATCTAGGTACAACTTATATAAATTTTTACCTTCATTTCCACACAATAATAATTTCTCAAAAAATACAGGCAATCAACCAAAGCCTAGTGCCCTTTTCAGTTTATAATGTCACCCAAGATTATATCTATGTAACAGATGTGGGTTCATCATTTCAGCTTTTAGTTTACATTAAGGAGCTTCTTCTGAAGCTAACTGATCCCATGTGTATCATACAGATGCTGCAGATTCCCAGCAAAGCCACAAAATAAAGCTTTTTGTCAAATGCCAAGGCAGTCAGAGCCTCCTCCTTCTGCACTAAACAGAAATGAAGTCCTGATTTGGAACTTAAATAATTGTGCTGATTAAAAAATGCATCCACAAAGAAAATGGGGTGTGGGAGAAGCTGCATATTAAGAATCAAATCTTCTATAGATTATTAAAGCAACATGGTTTTTCCAAAATGCTAACTAAATAATATTATTTAGGGTTTGTGATATGGCACAAATCATCATGATCATGCTAAAGATTCTTTTTTTTCCTACACATATAAACATTTCCAAAAATTTCAATTAACTGTGAATTCATTGGCATAAGACATGGTAGCTACTGTGGTGGTTCAGTGGTTAGAATGCAGTATTGCAGTCTAATTCTGCCAACTGCCAGCAGTTCGAATCTGACTGACGCAAAGTTGACTCAGACTTTTGAGGCTGATAAAATGAGGATCCAGATTGTTGGGGGCAATATGCTGACTCTGTAAAACTGCTTAGCGAGTGTTATGAAGTGGTATATCAGAATAAGTACTATTGCTTAGATGGCTTTAATCAAGGATAATTTAAATTCATAGATGAAAAGTCTGTGAGAAACTATTAATCTTCAAAACTTGCCTCTTAATCCCAGTTGTTGAAGAACATCAATGAGAACAAGATATCTCTTGCTTGTGAATATCCAGAGTAGCTGGAAGTCAGATGGTATAGAAATCAAATGAATGAAGAAAGAAAGAAAGAAAGAAAGAAAGAAAGAAAGAAAGAAAGAAAGAAAGAAAGAAAGAAAGAAATGCCATCTAATTGGCCATTTTGAGAAAGAAACTACTGGGCTGAGATGGCTCTTGGCCTGCTCTAACTTTTAGGCCAAAATATGGTTTTTTTATACATGATTAGCCACTTAACCAGAATATGTTCTAGTCAAATTTCTAAGGGACACCATACCATAAGGTTTTCATAGAGAAACTCACCCTTCTATTATTATTTCATTTCTGGAATTGTTGTATTCATACTGTTTTCTCTGATTCCCAAAGATACTTCTTAATGGAAGGAAAAGGGGGAAGTTCACTAATAACCTCTCCAACTCAGAAGATGATGGTGCTTATACTGTACTACTTGTTGTATTCCACTGGGAGGGTAACCATGCTAAATGAAGTTTTACTTGCCATACAGGTGGAATTTCTGTCAATTTAATAAGGAATTTCTGTCAATTTACATAACAAATGTACAGTTTATTTCAAAGTGAAAAATATCCCCATCTTCAGCCAATTTGTGGACTATAGAAACATTACTTAGCCTCTATAAAGAGAAAAAATGAATACCATATGCCTTGTCAGGCAACAATTAGGTAACAAATCTTGCCTTTTATACTCTCATCCTAAATCCTAACCAAAAATGGGACTGAATTCCCATTTGTAAAATATTTCGTATCATCTGTTCTGGACTTTCAGGATTGAAAGTCCATTTGCAAGGAAGAAAATATTGCCTTTCCTTATTTTTTTTAAAAAAATATAATGGACACTAAAATAGGACAAATATGTTATCTCTAATGCAGGGGTCCTCAAACTATGGCCCATGGGCCAGATATGGCCCACTGAAGCCATTAATCTGGCCTGCAAAGGACCACAAGGCTGCCCCACCCACATTGTCCCACCCACCCAATGGCCCCTACCTTTCAGCGCAGGACGTACCTTCATCAGCTGGAACTGGAAGGTAAGGCAGAGAGCTACTAGAGGCGGGGGAGGCTGAAAATGGGCCCGTTTTTAGCTGGCAGAATGCTTCTGGAGGTGGGGGAGACAAAAAATGGGGCATGCTGAGGCCTCCCAGGGCCTCTGCACAGCCAGCAGAGTGCTGCAGGAGGACTGGATTGGAGGAGGAGGGCCACCTGCTTGCCTACCCGCCAGCCAAACTAGTTTTCAAGTTTCAAGCAAAAGAGATGTGTTACTTTTGGGGAGACTGCCGGATTGCCCCACCTCCCTGCCAGCCAGCTGGTCTTCGGCATGCCACTGGTCCACCTCCAGACAACAGATTCTCAACACCCAGCACCAGTTCAGGGGTTCCTCCCCCCCCAGGGGGCAGAGAGAAGGGGAGAGAAAGAGAGAGAGGGGAGAGAGAGAGAGAGAGAGGGAGGGAGAGAGAGAGAGAGAGACTTATTAATTGTAAGCTCCTTGGGGCTGAGAAAAATTGCTGCAAAACTGAGTTTCCTGAAGTGGACCACTAGACTTCTAAGCAACTTAAAAATGATCTAGTAAAAAGAAAAGTCAACCAAAAGAGCAATATGCAAACAAAAGCAAATAAAACAGCTCCAGGGGTATTGTTTAATGGACTGCTAAATTGGTCATGCCCACCCAGTCACATGACCACCTAGCCACGCCCAGCCATCCAGTCTGGCCCCCCAACAGTCAGAGGGAACATGAGTTGGCTCCCTGTTTAAAAAGTTTGAGGACCCCTGCTCTAATCTAATGCTTGTTCAACCCTCTTTTTCCATTCACTATAATTAGAGCTATCTAGAATTTCCAACAGTAAAAAACAAAAAGAAAAGAGATAACATTTACTTATCAGCTTGGCCTGAGATCTCTAACACTAATTTTAGAAAGCCAGATGTTTCCTCTTAACATTTTGCTGTATTTTCATTTATGTCAGGTCCTTTTCTAATAACCAGGCTGATTCTCACAGCTCAGTGAAATAAATATTAATTCTCAGGTGGCATGAAAGAAATTAAATGTCCAAAGCCCCAAAGTAAGCACAGAAAACAGAATGAAATTAGATTTGAATATATTTACAGGCACACTCAAATCTCCATATTTGTTCAGTAGTCAGAGTGGGAAGAAGTTGTTCTAAATTTTAAATGTAACAAGAGAACTAAAGATCTAAGTTACAAAATCTCATTATGTATGTGAAACCTGGTAATGATAATGATCCAAGAGATGCACCATATTGAGAGCTGCTAACAGTAATGTGCTGATACACAAAGAATTTTAATTAAAATGTTTCAACAGTATCTCCAACAATGTTAGTGACTCCAACCTGTATAGTGTTGGATGGCCAATAGCAGACCCAGTGCTAGGTGCTTCGTACTAGGAATGAATGCACAACAGAATGAGGGAAGGCAGCTAAATTGGTTGCTCAGGCTTTATTGAATTGGTGCACTAACAGCAAATAAACTGCTCAGCTGTGAGGCAACAGCTGTTGGCCTGCTTGACAGCTCCTGTCAAACTATCGTCCAATCAGGTTGTGGCTGGGCGCCCCCTGCTGGAAACCGGACCAGAGGGGGAGCTTCAGAACATAGCACTCCTTCCCACCTTGACAGCACCTGCATAGTCTTCGAGGTAGGCCAGGCAGTGCCGGATCCTAGTCGATCTGCTTAGCGCTGGCTCATTGGACATGGCGGGAACCTCTTCAGCTGGAACCTCTACAACTGGAACCTCTGACTGCTGCAATTGGACCTCCGCTGGTAATTCCTTGATCAATGGCCCTTCAGGTGAGTGCAGCCGCTGGTGTGCTGTTGGTGCAGACGGTCTTGGGTCGGTTCCTGGGAACTCATCATTCTCCCTAGCTAATGCAGCTCCTGGCCTCAGGTTCCCTCACCCCCTTAGCTGATTAATGTGGCACCTCCAGGTCCGGCCATCCTCTAACATTACAATGTACGAACATGGCCCGGTTATGCCAGTTATGGACACGGGTAACCACAGGGGATTTCCAGTGTAATTTCTAGCAAATACCTTGTCTCCCACAACAAACTCCCTGGTGTTGCTATGTGAGTCAAGGGGCTTGTCTGGTGTAAAGGCAGGATGCAGTCTATCCAAGATTGTTCTAAGTCTTCAGCCCATTAACAATTCTGCTGGACTATGATTTGTGGATGAGCATGGGGTAGAATGCTGAATTAGCAGATACTGGGCTACTCTAATGGGCCATTGCCCTGGGCCCATCTTTGCTAGAGCCTCTTTTGCAGATCTTACCCCTCATTTTGCCATACCATTACTTGTGGGATTGAAGGGGGCAATTAATGCGTGTCTTGTACCTAAACCAATGAGAAACAGCTCGAAACTTCTTGAAGTAAATTGTGGCCCATTATCAGATACAATTATATCTGGAAGCCCATGGGTGGTGAACACCTTTTGTAAAGCCAAGCTAACAGCTTCAGATGTTGTGGAGTTCATTAAAACTACCTCAACCTATTTGGAGAAAGCATCTACTAAGATGAGGAAGGTCTGGCCTTGGAAGGGGCCTGCAAAATCAATATGTAAGCATGACCAATTACCTCTGGGGGTTTCCCACTCTCTTACTGGGGCTTTTGGGGGATCGGCGGGAAACGACGAGGCATAGGGCCAGATCATGTGTTGGGAGCGCGCCCTCGCTATCTTCGAGCAGTGATGCACTCTGACCCTATGACCTCCTCCCCTGGGGACACAGGAACCGGGACCCCTGGGCTCAAACTGGTGTATTTTAATGCCAGGTCTGTGGCTAATAAGTCTTCCCTCCTCCGCGAGGTGATCAAGGAGGAGGCTGCGGACCTGGCCTGCATCACCGAGACCTGGTTGGGGCCAGAGGGAGGAGTCCCTCTGGTCGATCTATGCCCCCCAGGTTTTCGGATTTTGCACTGGTCACAGGCTCAGGGGAGGGGTGGTGGAGTGGCTGTGGTTATTTGAGAGACCCTGATTCCAAGGGAGATCGCTGTTCCTGAGATAGGCGGAAGTGAGACCCTCCTCCTGAGGTGGGGGCCTGGTGGTCAGGTGGGTTTGCTGCTGACATACCTTTCCCCCAGCTGTGTGGCAGCAACCCTGCCTGGGCTTCTCGGCGGCCTCTCGGGGGTGGCGGTGGATCTCCCAGGGCTTATGGTCCTGGGTGATTTTAATCTGCCTTCCCTGGGGGGGGCATCGGGTTTGGCCCAGGAATTCATGGCCTCCATGGGGGCCATGGGCCTGACCCTGTTGATTCAAGGCCCAACTCATGATGGGGGAAACAACCTCAACCTAGTTTTTGTCTCAGAACTGTGGCGTAGTGATAGAGGGCAGGCTAGTTGTACAATACTGCCCGTCCCATGGTCTGATCACTATCTCCTGCGGCTGGTCTTCCAACAGGCTGCTCCCCACCACTGGGATGAGGAGCCACCTAGATGGTTCCGCCCCAGACGCCTGATGGACCCTGCGAGGTTCCAGGCAGAACTGGGGTTTTTCCCCACTTCCCTTGCCCACAACTCTGCCGAGAACCTAGCAGCCGCTCGGCAGCAGGCTGCGGGGGCTGCCCTTGACAGGGTTGTCCCCATGCGTCCCCTCATGCGCTGTGGATCCTGGGTGGCTCCTTGGTATACTGAGGAGCTCCGGGAGATGAAGCGCCGTTGGAGGGGTTTAGAGAGCAGTTGGAGGGCCACCCGCTCCCAATCCGATCGAGCCCAGCTAAGAGCCCATATTAGGACTTACCTTGTAGCTATGAGGGCGGCGAGGAGGTCCTATCTCTCCATCCTCATAGCGTCCGCAGATAACCGCCCAGCCACCCTGTTTAGGGCCACCTGCTCCCTCCTACATCCGGGGGAGGTGGTGGACCCTCTCCGGGGAAGAGCTGAGGAATTTGGTCAATATCTGTCGGATAAGATCTCACGGATTCGGGGCGGGTTGTGTTCCACCTTGCAGTGGTCTGAGGATTGTGGTGCAAGCAGTCTGGCCGATGTGATCTGGGCTGAGTTCGATCCTGTTTCCGAGGATGAAGTGGACAGGATTATGCGCGATGTTTGTTGGACCCGTGCCCTTCCTGGTTGGCTTATGCCGCCAGGGAGGTCACCTGCGGTTGGCTCCGGGCAGTGGTCAATGCTTCGTTAAGGGAGGGTGTCTTTCCCTCCGCCTTGAAAGAGGCGGTGGTGAGGCCCCTCCTGAAGAAGCCTGCCCTGGACCCGACCATGTTAGACAACTTCCGTCCAGTCTCCAACCTTCGTTTTTTGGTGAAGTTTGTTGAGAGTGTGGTGGCTCAGCAGTTTCCACTTTTCCTGGATGAAGCGGACTACCTAGATCTGTACCAATTGGGCTTCTGTCCTGGTTTCAGCACAGAGACGGCATTGGTCACACTGATGGATGATCTCTGGAGGGCCCGGGACAGGGGTTTGTCCTCTGTCCTGGTCCTATTAGACCTCTCAGCGGCTTTCAATACCATGGTATCCTTTTGCGACGCCTTGTGGGGCTGGGGGTGGGGGGCACTGTTTTTTGGTGGCTCTCCTCCTACCTCTCGGGGCAGTCGCAATCGGTATTGATGGGGGGACAGAGGTCGGCCCCGAGGGCGCTCACTTGTGGGGTCCCTCAGGGGTCGGTCCTCTGCCCCCTTTTATTTAATATCTACATGAAACCGCTGGGTGAGATCATTCGTGGTTTTGGGGTGAGGTACCATCAGTATGCTGACGATACTCAGTTATACATCTCCACCCTAAACCAGATCAGTGATGCCCTCTCCGTGATGACTTGCTGTCTGGATGCGGTACGGATCTGGATGGACAGAAACATGCTTCGGCTCAACCCGGCCAAGACTGAGTGGCTGTACATACCAGCATCTCGGTCCAGTCAGGAATGTCCATCGTTGACCATAGGGGGAGTGGTGTTGCCCCCTGTGGATAGGACGCAGAACCTGGGGGTCCTCCTGGACGCGCGGCTCCAATTGGAGGAGCAGGTGGGGGCCGTCGCCAGGGGGGGCTTTGCCCAGGTCCAGCTGGTTCACCAGCTTCACCCATTTCTGGACCGAGATGCCCTGCATACAGTCACCCATGCCCTTGTTATCTCGCGACTCGACTACTGCAACGCCCTCTATTTAGGACTGCCCTTGCATACCATCTGGAGATTGCAGCTGGTGCAGAATGTGGCCGGGAGGGTGGTGATGGGAGTTACCTGATTCTCCCATATTACCCCCCTCCTGCGCGACCTGCATTGGTTGCCGGTTGCACTCCGGGTGAGATTCAAGGTCTTGGCTTTAACATTCAAAGTCCTACACGACATGGGTCCACAATATTTAAGGGAGCATCTCCTGCCGATATCGAGTGCCAACCGCCCTGTACAGGCACACAGGCAAGGGCTCCTCAGGGTCCCTTTGGCAAGTCAATGTTTTTTTTTTTTAATTACATTTATATGCCACCCTTCTCCGAAGACTCAGGGCGGCTTACAATTTTTGGAGCACAACCCAATGCGCTCAGCAATAGCCTTCATTCCATTGTATATGCCTGCTTATTACTAAGCGGCATTTTTACAAGGTCAGCTAATTGCCCCCAACAATCTTGGGTCCTCAATTTACCTTTACCCCCCCGGTGGTGAGCCTACTCTGTGGTGGTCCCCGACTTATGGAACCAACTGCTTCTGGACTTCCGTCTGGCCCCTGACCTCCGCACCTTCCGCCGCGATTTGAAGACCTGGCTATTCGACCAAGTCAGGCTGTGACTACCTCACGGGGGGTATGGGATAGTTTTAAAGTATTTTAATTCGGTCTTATTGGACTTTATTTGTTTAATTTTTTTAATTATTTATTGTATTTGTATGTTTTAATTGTGAGCCGCCCCGAGTCTTTGGAGATGGGGCGGCATATAAGTCCAATAAAATAAATAAATAAAATAAATAAATAATGGCCTAGTTTCCTGACACTGCTGACACCCTGACACCCATTCCGATATTGCTTGATCCATCCCTGGCCATCACACATAACTTCGGCCTAAGGACTTCATATGAACTATTCCTCAGCCTCCTGGTCCTCTGCTGCAGCTGAAAGCAGGCACCTGCTGAGGGCATCAGCATGGCTGAGGTGTTTGCCCAGGCGATATGTCAGTGTGTAAGAGTATGCTGCCAAAAAAAAAAAACCACCTTGTCATTCGAGGGGAGAGTATTTGAGGAGTCTGTTTATCCCCAGCAAATAAGCCTAGTAAGGGCTTATGATTTGTTATAAGTTCAAACTTATGCCCATAAACATACTCATGGAAATGTTTAATGCCAGTAATGGCAGCAAGGGCCTCACAATCTATTTAGCTGTAATTGTGTTCCGCAAGAGATAGGGTCCTAGAGAAGAATGCTATAGGGGCCTCAGAGCCATTAGGCAGTCTGTGACGCAACACTGTCCCTACTCCATATGGAGGAGCATCGCATGCCAACACTAATGGTAAACATTCATTGAACTATATGAGAACAAACAAAACAAAACAAAACAAAAACAGAGTCTGAAGTTAACAAGTCCTTCACAGCCTTAAAAGAGCTAGCCTCTTTCTTGCCCCAGACCCAAGGAGATTTTTTGTCTAAAAGTCTGTGTAGGGGTTCAACTACTGATGCCTTGTGAGGAATGAAAATGGCGTAGAAATTCAGGAGGCCTAGGAAAGCCTGCAGTTCCATTTTGTTTTTGGGCCTGGGAGCTTTTATGGCCTGGACCTTAGCTGTCATGGGATGAATTCCAGCAGCACTCCACCTTAGGTACACCCAATTAGTACTTGCTCTTATTTAGTTTCAAACCTGTTGCCTGGAACCTCTTGAAAACTTCCCTTAGGCTGTCTAATAGTGACTTTTCATCTCTAGCTGACACAATAATGTCATCAAAGTATGGAATGACTCCAGGGATACCTTGTAAGAGTCATTCCATTAGAGACTGGAATATCCCAGGGGCAGCACTAATGCCAAATTGTAGCCTATTACATCTGAATGCCCCTCTATGTGTTACTATAGTTTGAGCTTCCACAGTGGCAGAGTCCACCGGCAACTGTTGATATGCTTGAACCATGTCAAGCTTTGCAAAAAAATTTCCATTACCCAGTGAATACAACAGATGTTGCACCACAGGAACTGGGTATGCGCTTTGCTGTAATGCTAAATTCAGGGTTGCCTTATAGTCTGCGCACATCCTGACTGATCCATCAGCCTTGAGTGGTGTGACAATTGGAGTCTCCCAGGGGGCGTGATCTATTGGCTCTAATACCCCTTGTGATATAAGCTTATCAAGTTCTGCATCAATTTTTGGGTGGAGTGCGAAGGGCACTCGCCTGGCTTTCAATCTCCTAGGCATAACTGTAGGGTCTAAATTCAGCAAAATAGGTTTACCTGTATATTTACCTATGTCATTGTCAAATACGCTAGCAAATTCCTTTGCCAGTGTGTCTATGGTGTCAGTACTTTGTCCATCTGTGGCATGCACACCACTTATGGCCAGACCTAGGGATTCGAACCAGTCCAGGCCCAGCAAGCTTGGCAAAGCCCTTTCCACTACTATTAATGGGAGGCGGCCCTTGAATTGTTTGAAAACTACTGTCACTTTAGTGAGACCCAAAATGGGAATTGTATTCCCTTGATAGTCTCTTAATGTGAGGGAACAGGGTCTTAATCTTTTCTTTGCCATTTTGGGCACCAATCTTTTGATTGTGCTCCAGCTCACTAACGACAAAGAAGATCCTGTGTCAACCTCCATTTGACAATCCTGTCCCTCAATTTTTACTGAAAGAAAGAAAAATTTCTTTAGTAATAAGTTTGTTCGCCCTACTCTGGGGTTGAAGTGACAATTATCCCTTTGGATGGTGAAACACTCTTCCCCCAATCTAGGAACTTTTCTAGGGGTCCCCTACATTTGCCCTTGTTTTGCCTGGACTCTGTCATCAGGCAGGATAGCCCTGCACTTCCTAGCTAAATGGCCCCTCTTCCCGCAGCGCTGATAGTTTGCAGTTCTAAACCTGCAGGCTGCTTGCAGATGGTTACCTCCTCACCCTATACAGGATTGTGCCTGGGCTGTTTTGTGGATTGCCAATTATTACCTGATGCAGTCTTCAGCTGGTGGATGTTGTCATCCTCTGGTAGATCGACGTCTTCCTCTGTAGCCTCTTCTTGGTGGACAGCTAAGGTTTTTCTTCCTGAAACTGGGCTGCTCGCTCCATGGATCTCTACCGTCAATTCGTTGGACAGCTTTGCAGCACAGGCTTCATCCAATGCTGGTTGTAGCGTCAGGTCAGACTTTGCTAGCAGTCTGCGCTGAATTCGGAGGTCTTTTAGCCCACAGACTAATTGATCCAGCAAGGCATCATCCAGCTCTTTAAACTCACAATGGAGAGCAGCTGTTTGGGGACCTGCCATAAATTGATTTACAGTTTCCCCCTCAGCTTGCTCACGCCGGTGAAATGCGTGCCTTCAGGCAATTCGTGAGGGAGTGGGAGCGTAATGGTTCTTAAGCTTGGCCATTAACACCTCCCAAGTAAGAGAATTCAGAGGCTGAGGTGCTAACAGAGCTCTGGCTGTGTCAAACATTTGTTTGCCACAGAAATTTAAGAACAGCGCCCTTCACTGGCTGCCTGTCAAATCCGCCTCTAGGAAACAGTCAAAACGCTCAATATATGACTCCCAAGTTTCTGTGGAAGCATCAAATGGCATGAATGAATTTAACGCTGCCATTCTGAACAGCTTCACAGACCTTTGTTCCTTAGGCAGGTGGCTGGTGGACTTTATCGAGCTCCCTCAGTGTGACTTCATTCTTTTGTATGTCCTTCTGGGTTGTTTGGTTCTCTCTGCCACAGTGATCAGCTCTTTTGGTTGCCCCGCAGGGACTTCAAGCTCGCCTAATGCCTCGAGGGTGGAAATCCCATCCTCATCGCTACTGCTTCGTACTGGGAACGAACACACAACAGAATGAGGCGAGGCGGCTAAATTGGTTGCTCAGGCTTTATTGAATTCACGCGCTAACCACTCAGCTGTGAGGCAACAGCTGTTGGCCTGTTTGACAGCTCCTTATATAGTCAGCTGTCAAACTATTGGCCAATCAGGTTGCAGCTGGGTGCCCCCTGCTGGAAACCGGACCAGAGGGGAACTTCAGAACATAGCACTAGGCAAAGGTGGTGTTCAGCAGGTTCTGACCAGTTCTGGAGAACCAATAGCGGAAATTTTGAGTAGTTCAGAGAACTGGCAAATACCACCCCGACTGGCCACACACCCATCTATTCTCTGCCTCCCGAGTCCCAGCTGATCAGCTGGGTCTTCTTTTGTTGCCCTGCACAGGAGAATGGAGCTGGAAAGCAGGTTAGTGGGGTGGGGAGGGAATGAGATTTTGCAGTAACCTTCCCCCAGGAGTGGGGAGGGAATGGGGATTTTACAGTATCCTTCCCTGTCACGCCCACCAAGCCATGCCCACAGAACCGCTAGTAACAAGTTTTGATTCCCACCACTGGTAACACATAAGTATCAGTGCAAAAAATGATAACAGAGGAACACCATTCTGGGCTGTCATTTGATTCACAATGTACCCCAGGTACAATGCACAATATAGCAGCCTCAAATGTTATATTATCTCATCAAGGCATTTCACAGCCACTATGAATTCAGAAAGAGACCTCAGTAGCCATGGTCTCTAAACTATTGAAACAGATATTTAAGGTACCGGTTGTCATCTTTAAATCCCTTCATGGCATGGGGCAATTTGGGACCACCTCTTCTGAAGGGTTATCTGTCTGTTCCATCAAGGAATGGGTGGTCTCTTCCCTCAAATATTGTCACCAAGTGGGAGCCCTGAGATCCAGCAAATCTTCACTCTACCAGCCTTCTGGAAGGCTTAAAAAGCTTGATCCGACCTCAGAAGGTGAAGCTGGACTCCAACAATTATGTTTGGGATTTTGTTTTGGATGTTTTGCATATTAGTTTTATTTTTGCCTTTGGATTGGTTATGTTTTGTGAGCCATTCAAACACATAATATAGGCAATATACAAGGCTTTTAAAGAAAGAAAGGAAATATTGTTTTGAATCCTCTAAAGTCAAGGATTCATAAGTGAATAAAGTCATCTTCCATACAGTTAGGACATTGAATAAGAAATTAAACATGAATATATTATATTGCAAATGAATGTACACATCATTTTATAATCTGTATGATAATAATATGACATCTGTTAGGCGCATGGACCATCTTATTGTGACTTCCAGTTTTTGTATCTGCTCTGATATTTTTATATTTTTCCCTGCGATACTTTATGGAAGCAAACATTTTGACTTTGAAGAACAGGATGAGTATCGATGTTTTTTAACTTTGGTGTTGGACAAGGCTCCTGAGAATACCAGAGATAGCCAAGAAAATAAACAAATAAATTATGGAAGAAAACAATCTACAGTTCTCATATGAGGCACAAAGGTCAGGCTCAAATTATCATATTTTGGATTTATAGTGCAAAGATTTATAGCTCTCCTGTCAAGTCTACAATATTGGGAAAGCTGTTCTTGCTAACATTTAGTTAAACTTCTGCTATGGATATATGCTGTTAATTTTGCCACTGCTGTGTAGTTTTTTATGATTATGTTCCCAATCAGAGGTGTTATATCTTTCTTCCAACATTGGGCAATGTTTCTTCTCATAACCCCGAACATGTATTGCAATAAACTGTGATATTTTCTGTTGATATATTCTAGAATTATACTTATTAAGATACTTTGTGATTTCATTTCAAATTTAATTTTCAAAATTCTCTGAATTGTACTGTGTATATCTTTCTAATACTTTTGAGTTTTTGAACACGTACCATAACATGTGGAAAAATGTTCCTTCTGTTTCATGGCATTTCCAACATTTGTTACTGTATGGAATTGTAAAACATATATACAATATATCACACTGCAAGGCAATATACTTACAGAATGGTTTCTAAGATACTCTAAAATTTATAAATACTGTACGTCTGTCAAAGTATAAAGTAGAGGGCAGTTATCTATTTTCCCGAGTGGCTTTTTAATTTACTTTTTCATTTTGTCCTTTTTTCCTCTTTTAAATATTTATAAACAACAATAATATATCTCTGTATTAAGTATTAAGCTAAAAATAGAAATAGAAATCCTTATAATATTAAAAATGAATGGAATGCATTTTGTAGCAGTTTATCAATACCAGACTTAATTCTCATTGTATAATTGAAGCAATCTTATGTTCATTAAAATCTCAGAATTATATTAAGATTGAAATAAAGTTTGTTTTTCCTTCTTATCAATAAAGGTTTAAGTCATATAAATTATTATAGTGCCAACACTTTTTAGTTTATATTATACAAATACTGCTGCACCTAGCTAATATTCTATAATATATTATTTGCATCTTATAACACAATAACGCAATTAACTAGAAAAAATCCCAACAACCCCAGCAGCAAGAACAAAGCTAGTTCCCTATTGTTTTTCTTGTTCTTCTAGCTTTGAATTCCCCCTTCACTTTTCCATTATTATTGCAATGTATTCGCAAATGTACTAGATTTTTTCCCACTACTGAAGACGCTAAGTCTAGCAGAGAGAGTTCAATGAAGACTAATAGGATATAATTCTTTATTGGCCTAGTGTGATTGGACACACAAGGAATTTGTCTCTAGTACATAAGCTCACAGTGTACATATAAATAGCAAGTCATAGGTCATAAATCATAAATGATCATTATAATCATTAAGTTACAAACAACAATTGACAAATCATAAGAAACCAACAGGAGAAAATAGTAGAAATGATGAGAGGATGAGAAAAGATGAGAAATGAGACAGTGCTATGGGAATTAAGTGTTCAGCAGAGTGATGGCATGGAGTGGAGGAGGAAACTAACTTTGGGTCTAGTTGTTTTGGCATGCAATGCTCTATAGCAGCATCCTAAGAGGAGAAGTTATTGTCAGGGGTGGGATGCTACCAGTGCGGCCCAGTTCTATAGAACCAGTACCTCTGAAGGGCAGCAGACACCAAACTGGTTCACTGCTATGACCTTTTCCTCATCTGTTTGGCCCACCCGCCTGCCTGGGCTCTTGGCTGTCCTTTATTTCCTGCTATTTCAACCTCAGCTGCTTTACGCTGCACAGGTAGAAACATGTGATAAAAGTTAATAAGTCCAAGGAAAGCTTGCAAATCTGTTTTGCATTTAGGTTTAGGGGCTTCTTTGATTGCTTTAACCTTGGCATCAGTAGGGTGGATGCCATGCTTGTCAATCATGTAGCCCAGGAATTCAACCCTGTCAGTCTTAAGTGTGCATTTTCTTCCTTGACTTTTAACCCCGCTTTCCTGAATCTGGTAAGGACTTCTCTGAGTCTTTCTTGTAGCTGAGTGTCATTTTCAGCAGAGATTAACACATCATCAAAGTAAGGTACTACCCCTGGCAGTCCTTGGAGCATTCTTTCCATAAGGCTTTGGAAGATGCCTGGTGCCACGCTTACTCCAAATTGTAACCTTTTACATTTGAAGGCACCTCTATGAGTCACAGTGGTTTGGGCCTCTGCAGTGGCATCATCAACTGTTATGCCTGGGCCAAGTCCAATTTGGCAAAGACTGTACCCCTGTCAAGTGAATGTAACAGATGATGCACAACTGGAACTGGATATGCGCTCTGCTGCAGCACATGGTTCAGTGTCCCCTTATAGTCTCCACAAATTCTTACTGACCCATCAGCCTTGACTGGTGTGACTATGGGTGTTTCCCATCTGGAGTGGACAGTGGGCTCTAAAACCCCTTGAGCAATTAACTTGTCTAATTGTGCATCAATTTTCTCCTTTAAAGCAAATGGAACCCTCCTGGGATTTAAACGAATTGGGGGCACCTTGGGATCTAGGTTGAAAGTGATAGGGGTCCCCATATACTTGCCCAATCCTTTGCTGAAGACCTCTGGAAACTCAGACTTCAAGGCCTCCTCCCATTCAGAGTTGCTCACGTGATTGATGCCAGTCACCTCGATGCCTAGTGGATTGAACCACTCAAGTCCCAGCAAGCTTGGGCGGTCCTTGTCCACGATGGTCAGGGGCAAACGTTTGGTGTGGCCTTTAAACTTCATGTTGAAATCTCTTGCTCCAACTACTGGAATCTTGTTCCCTTGGTAGTCTTTAAGAGTCAGTGCTTGCTTCTGGAAATGTTTCTTCTGAATGTTGGGAAGTAGCCTGTGAATAGTGTCCCATGACACCATAGATAAATAGGAGCCTGAGTCCACTTCCATCTGGCAAGGCCTCCCTTCAATGAATACCTTCACATGTACTTTTCTGCTTCTCAAGGGTGAAGAATGACTAATGGTGATTGTTTGATGAGTTTCATTCTTTCCATTTGCTTCTGAGTTGCACCCCATCTTTTCAATGAAGTTGTTGGGCTTAAAATCCTTCTCAGGGAATTTCTTCCTACTAGGTGGAGTTCTGGATGATTTGCAGACTCTTGCTAGGTGACCCCTTTTCTCACAACGTAGGCAGATGGTGTCTAAAAACTTGCATTCAGTGCGGGGTGGCCCCCCCACAGCCTCTGCAATAAAATTCTTGCCTCTTTTTTCCAGGGTCTTTCCTTTTCTTCTCCATTCTGAGTCTATAAATTCCTTCCTCCACCTCACTGCAATCTGAATCAGAGTCTATTTGCTCGCAGTGGGTTGTTGTGGATTTTTCCACATCAGAGTGGCTTGAGGCCTTGTTAATCTTTTTCATGGCCGCTGCTGAGGACTTAGTGGCTTCTGCTGAAACAGCTTCCTCTATGGCCTCCTTAAACGTGATCTTAGGTTTCATTAGCAGTTTGCTCTGTAAAACCTTATCTTTGAGGCCTAGAACAAACCGATCACGCATGGCCTCTTCTAAGTTGGTAAAGTCACAAGCACCCCCAATGTCCCTTAAACTTGCCACGAAGTCGTTAACATTTTCGCTTTCCCCTTGATCCCGATGGTAAAACTCGTGTCTCTTAATGAGGCACGATACTTGTGGGGCGTAATGGGCTCTTAAAAGCTTTTCTAAATCAGGCCATTCCATTACCTTCAAGTCTGCAGCTCCCGCCAATGCCTTTGCCATCTTGAAGACTGCCGGATCGCAGTGCATGAGAAATACTGCCCTCTTCCGCTTCTCGGGGATATCAGCGAGGTCGTTTCCTTCCAAGTACATCTGGAAGCGATCCGCATACGATTCCCAGTCTTCCGCTGCCGGATCGAACGGGGCTGGGGGGGTGTTCAGCGCAGCCATCTTGCTCTTCTGCTTGTCTTCCACGTTGTCTCTTCTTCAGGGCAATCCCACCTTCATCGCCAGTGTTAAGTTTGCATGAAGAGTCAGACGCGAAGAGCTTCAGTGAAGAGTTTATTAAGTGACTACAGCTTGAATGGACCCGACCTGGCTGGGCTACAGCTGCTTCTTATAGCCAGCAGCCGTAGTTGCCAGCCAATGGGAGTGCAGGGTTTTTCCCGCACTATTTAAACCAATCCCATTTGACATTTTACAAGAACAATTCAAAATGAACTAATAACATTCAAACCTACATACATAACAGTATAAATGACAGATTTAATAATTCCTCTGTAGAATTATATCAGCAGATCATTGGACAATCTGAGCTTTCTGAGTTGGCACAGGAAGAACATTCTTTGTTGTGCCTTTTTAATGATGGTTCTAACGTTAGGTGTCCATTTCAAGTCCTTGGAGATAATAGAACCCAGAAACTTGAAGGTTTCTACTGTTGATACTGGGTTGCCTAATATTGTAAGCGGTACAATAGGAGAGCTTCTTCTAAAATCTACTATCATCTCTACAGTTTTAAAGTCTTCCACTCCAGATTGTTCCAGTTGCACCACAGGGCCAGTTCATCTATCTTTTGTCTATATGCAGACTCATCGTTGTCTTGAATGAGACGAATGACTGTTGTATCATCTGCAAACTTCAGTACTTTAACAGAGGGATCCTTTGAGATCACTTGGAAACCTGACATAGTCATTGGTATATAGAGAGAAGAAAGATGGAGAGAGCACACAGCCCTGGGGAACTCCTGTGCTAATTGAACAGGTATTCAATGTGATTTTCTGCTGCTTAAAAAAATGTTTGCCTGACTGCAAATATTCAGCCTTCAAATTTCTTCCTGTTTATATATCTGAAGTCTTGTTAAATGCCTATAACTCAATGAGTGCTATGGCTCCTATAGTACTATCCTTAATTACTGATGATGGGATACTCTCTGACCACTGAAGTTCATAAGAATGTTCCCTGTGTCATTGTTTTGATCGTTCCCTTTCTTCTATTCATATTGCTTATCTGAGCTTAAGCTTTCTTGTGACAAACAATATACTTAAATCTTGTACTTAAATCTTGTAAAGGAAGAATGGTGAGCAACAAGATAAAGCAGATGCTATTATGTTAGGCTTCTCCCAATATCAGTTTTTTTAAATAGAAGTTATTATATTTTACCTTAGCTGCATGTGCTACTCATGTTTCCTTATTCAAATCAGGTATCATCTCATATTCCAGTTTTCCCAGGGTAGCAGTAAATTCATCTAAAATTTCCCACACTCGATTTGTGGTAGCAGTTTTCTGTTTACCTTCTTAAGAGGCATGCCATGAAAAATCTAGCAACTAATTTATCTCTGGCATAAATTGTTTTAAGCCTAGATAGAGTCTGTTTCAGCATATTAAAAGCTGTATGTTGTTAAGCAAACAAGTCCTCAAATAATGACATCATCTTTTTTTAAAAAACTCCTCAAAAAAGTTTGTTGTCTATCTGTTTGTTATCTATCTGGCTCTACTTACCACTGATTATACAATCAATTCATAAGCTCTGTCTTAGACGAGCTTTATAATGTGTATCTTCTACTTTAAAAATCTAGTCTAATTTTTGGACTTTCTAGTTTCTTCCCAGTTAGTTAGTTAGTTAGTTAGTTAGTTAGTTAGTTAGTTAGATGAATTTGTAAGCTGCTCCATTCCAGAAGGCTGTGGGTAACTCACAGAATTAAAAACAAAACTGTACAAAACAACAGCATCAATTAAAAACTACAATCATTCAGAATTAAAGGCATTCCACCCATATCTTTTATAGATCACAGGCCCCATCCACCCATCAAACCCCAGATCTTCAGAAAAAGCCAAGTTTTTAAAGATTGCTGTTCTGTTAACAGCTTCACTGATGAAAAGTTCTGAAATGCTTAAAAGCTTGTATACATTCTTTTAAGTTAATTTGGTCGAACCTAATAAAGATGTCACCCAATTTTTTTTTTTTTAAAAGCATGGATAAATAGTTCTAACTGGTTTTTATACACTTGAAAGATGTATTTATTTATTTATTTATTTAATTGGACTTATATGCCGCCCCCTCTCCGCAAGGACTCGGGGCGGCTCACAATTAAAACACAAGAACAATAAATAAAAAAGAATTAAATCTGGAAAGCCCAATCAATAAAACCATTAAAATTAATTTTAAAAAATTAAAAAAAACCCAGGAGGTCAGTCCAGCCCAGCCTGTTCAAACAACCAGGTCTTTAGATCGCGGCAGAAGGAGCGAAGATCAGGGGCCAAGCGGAGCTCCAAAGGGAGTTGATTCCACAAGGCGGGGCCGCAACAGAGTAGGCCCTCCCCCGAGGCACCGCCAGCCAACACTGTCTAGCCAACGGCACCCCGAGGAGTCCCCGTCTGTGTGCGTGCACAGGGCGATCAGTATTTGATATTGGCAGGAGACGCTCCCGCAAGTACCCCGGACCCAAATCGTAAAGGACTTTGAATGTTAAAACCAACACCTTGAATCTCACCCGGAGGGCAACCAGTAGCCAATGCAGCTCGCACAGGAGGGGTGTAACTTGGGAGTATCGGGAAGCTCCCATCACAACCCGCGCAGCTGCATTCTGCACCAGTTGAAACCTCCAGATGGTATGCAAGGGCAGTCCTAGATAGAGAGCGTTGCAGTAGTCAAGTCGGGACGTCACAAGTGCATGAGTGATCGTGCAAAGGGCATCTCGGTCCAGATATGGGCGCAACTGGCGAACCAGTCGGACCTGGGCAAAAGCCCTCCTGGTCATGGCCCCCACCTGCTCCTCCAAACTAAGCCGTGAATCCAGGAGGACTCCCAGGTTCCGAGCCCTGTCCACAGGGGGCAACACCTCTTCTTCTATGACCAAAGATGGAATCAATTGACTGGGCCAAGATGCCTGTATGCACAGCCACTCAGTCTTGGCCAGATTGAGCTGTAGTCCGTTCCTGCCCATCCAGATCCACACCGCATCCAGACACCGGGTCATCACGGAGAGGGCATCACTGATTTGGCCTGGGGCGGAGATATATAACTGGGTATCATCAGCGTACTGGTGATACCTCACCCCAAAGCCTCGGATGATCTCGCCCAGTGGCTTCATATAGATGTTCAACAAGAGGGGAGAGAGGACCAACCCCTGAGGAACCCCACAAGTGAGTGCCCTTGGGGCCGACCTCTGCCCTCCTGCCAACACCCATTGCGAACGCCCCGAGAGGTAGGAGGAGAGCCACTACAGAACAGTGCCCCCCACTCCCAACCCCCCGAGGTGCCGCAATAAGATACCATGGTCGATGGTATCGAAGGCTGCTGAGAGGTCTAATAGGACTAGGACAGAGGAAAATCCCCTGTCCCGGGCCCTCCAGAGATCATCCATCAGTGCGACCAATGCCGTCTCTGTGCTGAACCCGGGTCAGAAGCCCGACTGATAGGGATCTAGATAGTCCGCTTCCTCCAGGAAAAGCAGAAACTGCTGAGCCACCACACTCTCAACAACCTTCACCAAAAAGTGAAGGTTGGAGACCAGACGAAAGTTGTTTAAAACGGCTGGGTCCAAAGCAGGCTTCTTCAGGAGGGGCCTCACCACTGCCTCTTTCAAGGTGGCAGGAAAAGACCCCTCCCTCAGCGAGGCATTAACAACTGCCTGGAGCCAGCCACACGTGGCCTCCCTGGAGGCATATACCATCCAGAAAGGACACGGGTCCAATAAACATGTGGTGGAACTCAGTCATCGCATAATCCTGTCCACTTCATCCTCAGAAACAGGATCGAACTCAGCCCAGATCACATCGGCCAGACTCTCTGTAACTCCCTCCTCAGACCACTGCAAGTGAGAGTTCAACCCCTCCCGGATCCGAGTGATCTTATCCGACAGATATTGTCCAAACTCCTCAGCCCTACCCTGCAAAGGGTCCACCTCCGGCTCCCGAGGTAAAAGGGAGCGCGTGACCCTGAACAGGGCAGCCAGGCAATTATCTGTGGACGCTATGAGGGTGAAGAGGTAGGTCCTCCTCGCCACCCTCAAAGCTCCCAGGTAAGTCCTAACATAGGCTCTTAACTAGGTTCAGTCAGATTTGGAACGGGTCGACCTCCATCTGCTCTCTAAGCCCCTCCTATGCCACTTCATCTCCCGGAGCTCCTCTGTAAACCAGGGAGCCACCCGGGATCTGCGGCGAGTGAGGGGACGTAAGGGGACAACCCGGTCAAGGGCCTCCATGGCAGCCTGTTGTCATGCAGCCGCCAGCACCTCGGCCGAGCTGTGGATAAGGGAGGCGGGCAAAAACCCCAGCTCTGCCTGGAACCTCTCAGGGTCCATCAGGTGTCTGGGGTGGAACCATCTCAGCGGTTCCTCATCCCAGCAGCATGGGGCGGCCTGTTGGAAGACCAGCCACAGGAGATAGTGATCTGACCATGCAACGGGTAGTGATCTGACCATGCCAGTCCCCAGATCACTACACCACCGCTCCGAGACAAAAATAAGGTCAAGCATGTTGCCCCCCTCGTGCGTGGGACCCTGTATTATCTGGGTCAGGCCCATAGCCACCATGGAAGCCATGAACTCCTGGGTCAAACCCGATATCCCCCCAAGGGAGGGCAAGTTGAAGTCAGAAAGATTGAAAGATTGTTTGGAATGTGGATGGGCATTTATTTTTGTTCAGTTTCTAATGTTCTGCATATTGGAGTTAATTTCCACATCAGATTGCAAATTCATTGGATACAATATATATTTGAATTTTAATGCATTTTTGTAGTGATCACTAATAGTAATGTATCTTCATATGAGCAGTTTGAATTTGTTGCACATTTCCACTTGTTCTAGGTCTAAATTGGGGGACCTCATATAAAAGTTCAGAGCCAAGAGCACAATCACCAAGGAAGACTCTAATTTTATCAAGCAGCTCAAGGAAGAAAAAAAACATATATACCAAAAATAACTCCCTGGTTTATGACCATACCTTTCCTTTCAGAAATATTTCCTCTGGAGCAGTTTTCTCTGGAATGTTCCCAGGATTAACCATGACTTCATTTTAAAGTGTTACTCATCTCCATAAATTAGTTTTTTTTAAGCTTTAAAATATATCTTCTGATAACATGGAGTTTATATATACACATTACTGAATTAATGTCAAAGTTCAATCACAGACAGGTTTTATTAGATTTTGTTTTATTCCTTCTTTTGAATTATTCACCAAGTAGCTATAATTTCCCAAAGAATAATTTTCTAAACAGCTAAAGCAACAAACAGATCCATAGACTGCATATACCCCATGTAGATGGTATTTATTAAGCTCTTACAGAGGAAAAGCAGCTCATTATATAAACTATATAAAATATTGCAAACAATTATTTGAATACTTTCCATTTGAAGGTAAGACACAGTCAGAAATCCACTGCAAAACCTGTGTGAAATGAAGAATTGTTCATGTTTCTTGTAACAATACTCATTAATTAGTCTTTCCAGGGTTTGGTGTTTTTTTTCCTTCTGCAATGCTATTCAGCTGTCCTATTCTTTCTGAATTTTGATTTTTTTTTACTGAATCTCTTTGCTTTAATACATTTAATACATTTTATTTTTATACAATATTTGGGGGTTTGCTTTGCTTTTCATTTTTCAAAAGCAGCATAGCAGGGAGAAACACTGCAGAGTGTTTTTGCTATGAAAATGCAACATTGCCTAAATGAATCATATATATGTACACATGAACTACAGTAGGTTCACATATCACATTAAGCCATAATTTATTTAACCATTGAGGGAAGCCACCTCTGTCCTAGAAGAATGAAATATTTTGAGAAATATTAAAAAGGCAGAATATTATATTTCCCAAAGGAAGAAATGGAAACATGTTTGTAAGAGGGAGAAAGCAGCCCCCATCTTCCGTAATAGCCCACAGCAGATGTCAGCACTTAAGAGATAACAAGAGAGATAGCTCTATTCATACCCTTACCCAAGACCCAACAAAGGTAGGATTAGCCCTCAGCCACAATAGAAATTGGCCAACACCCCTTCATTGCATCACCCTCAGAAACTTCAACCAAACTGAGCTCAGACAAACACCTAGGATTTGTACTTTGCCTATAGAGCCAGCTATGACCCCTATATAACCCCTTCATGGCCCCATGGGAGTCTGACAGTAACCAATAGAATACATGTTCTTGCACAGGAACAGGAAGCTCAAGTGTAAAGCCCAAGATAAGTATTTAAAAACTCTCAACTCCATTTGGTCAACTGCCCAGAACCTATGTGGTTCTGCTTCATCATGAAACCATCTTTCCAATCAGCTTCCACGTTTCCACTGTCTTTCTCCCAGCTTGGAACTGAACCAGATGGATATTTCTTCCTACACAATGGTATATTAAAAATACCACAAATAGATGGTTCACAAAACATACTTTAATAAACTATGGTTTGTAAGCTATCAATAGCGGGTTTCACACAATACATTAAATCAAAGCTAAACAAGACAGATTATGACTTATTATCTTATTTGAACCATGCTACAAAACAGATTAAACATGGGAGCTATGAAATTTATAGAAAGTAGCTTTTGAACTGGCTCAGTGACTTCATTCAGAGAGAAAGGCCATATAGTACCCCAACATAATAAATAACTGTTATTATCTTCCAAATCAGGGCTGTCAAACTCCTGGCCCATGACCCGGATGCATCATGCGCTGCTCACACCCACGCCCAGTTTAGAGAAGGGGGGGAAAGTTCCAATACATTACATGATGCCACCGTGATGATGTGAGTTTGACATCCCTGTTCCAGACCAAGGGCACCTCATCTGTAGGGAAAACAAGAAAGGGCAAATAATAAATCTGTACCACGTTTGATAAATATCTGATAAATGATATCTGAGCCCAAAGAAAGAGAGATGGAGACTCACTTCTGAAGAGACCCTCTCTAGTTTTCAGTGGAGGAAAAGTGAGGGATGGGAGGAGTACTTTTGGATTTGCAAGATTCTGTTAATGTAACCTTACAATAAAGGTAGTACTTATAGTTCTGTTTCTTGTCTGGGGTGCCTCAAACATTACCTCTCACTCTGCCTGCTGTGTGTCTGTGAGCTAGGTATTATCATGGTGCTACCTTATTGCATTGGTCTTCACAATATGTTCATTCTCTCATTCTACCTCGCAGCTAGCTGGCAGATGTTATCTCAAAACCATTGTATCATATCTTTTAAAAAAATCAGGGAACTATCTGAGGGTTGGAAAAAAGCTGATGTAGTTCCAATCTTCAAAAAAGTTTTTAAAAAACAGACCCAGGAAACTACAGACAAATCAGCCTAACATCAATACCTGGGAAGATACTGGGGAAAAAAATAAAAAAACAGTTCTGTGAACATCTAGAAACAAATAGTTATAACTAGTAGCCAGCATGGGTTTATTAAAAAGAAGATCATGCCAAACCAATTTTATTTCATTTTTTGACAAACTGACTAAATTAGTAGACCAGTGAAGTGCTTGGAAATAGTATATTAGACTTCAGCAAGGCATTTGAAAAAGTAGACCACAACCTACTTCTTGATGAGCTAGAAAAATGTGGGATAGATAGCATCACCACCAGGTGGATTTATAGCTGGCTGACAAACCATACTCAATGAGTAGTCCTTAATGGTACCACATCCATGGAGGGAAATAAGCAGTGGTTACAAGATTTTGTCTTTTCAATATCTTCATAGATGAGGGAATAGAAGGGGAACTCATCAAATTTGCAGATGACGCCAAGCTGACAGGACTAGCCAACATCTCAGAAGACAAGTTCAGGGTCCCAAAAGATCTTGATAGACTTAAACAATGGGTCCTATCCAACAACATGAAATTTTAATGTAGAGAAAATCAAGGTTTTATACCTGGGAAGGAAAAACCAAAGGTATAAGTACAGAATGGGGAAAACCTGGCTCAAAAACAGTAACTGTGAGAGGGACCTTGGAGTCCTAATGGACAATCACTTAAACATGAGTCAGCAGTGTGCAGCAGCAGCCAAAAAAGCTAATACAATTCTTGGTTGTATGAACAGAGGCATAGAATCAAACTCATGTGAAGTATGAGTACCACTTTATAAAGCCTTAGTAAGACCACACCTGGAATACTGCATCCAGTTTTGGTCACCACATTACAAAAAAGATGTTGAGACTTTGAAAAAAAAGTGCAAAGAAGAACAACTAAGATGATTAAAGGCTTAGAGAATAAAACATATGAAGAATGGTTGCAGGATTTGGGTTTGGCTAGAGAAAAGAAGAACTAGGGGAGACATGAGAGCAGTATTTCAGTATTTGAGAGGCTGCCACAAAGAAGAGGGGATCAATTTATTTTCCAAAGCACCAGAGGGCAGGACAAGAAAAAATGGATGGAAACTAATCAAGGAGAGAAGCAACCTAGAATTAAGGAGAAATTTCCTAACAGTGAGGACAATTAACCAGTGGAACAGCTTGCCTCCAGAAGTTCTGGATACTTCATCACTGAAGGTTTTTAAGAAGAGGCTTAGACAGTCATTTGTCTGAAATGGTATATGTTATGTATGTAGGTTTGAATGTCATTGGTTTAGTTTGAATTGTTCTTGTAAAATGTCAAATATGATTGGTTTGAAAATTGCGGGAAAACACTGCACTCTGATTGGCTGGCAACTGCGGCTGCTGGCTATAAGTAGCAGCCATAGCCCAGCCAAGATGGGTCCATTCAAGCTGTAGTCACTAATAAACTCTTCACTGAAGCTCTTCGCGTCTGACTCTTCATGCAAACTTAACACTGGCGATGAAGGTGGGATTGCCCTGAAGAAGAGACAACGTGGAAGACAAGCAGAAGAGCAAGATGGCTGCGCTGAACACCCCCCCAGCCCCGTTCGATCCGGCAGCGGAAGACTGGGAATCGTATGCGGATCGCTTCCAGATGTACTTGGAAGGAAACGACCTCGCTGATATCCCCGAGAAGCGGAAGAGGGCAGTATTTCTCATGCACTGCGATCCGGCAGTCTTCAAGATGGCAAAGGCATTGGCGGGAGCTGCAGACTTGAAGGTAATGGAATGGCCTGATTTAGAAAAGCTTTTAAGAGCCCATTATGCCCCACAAGTATTGTGCCTCATTAAGAGACACGAGTTTTACCGTCGGGATCGTGACAGGTTTAAGAGACATTGGGGGTGCATGCGAGTTTAACAACTTGGAGGAGGCCATGCGTAATCGATTTGTTCTAGGCCTCAAAGACAAGGTGCTTCAGAGCAAATTATTATTAAAACCTAAGATCACGTTGAAGGAAGCCATGGTTACCGATTGCGCTCCGGGTGAGATTCAAGGTTTTAGTTTTGACATTCAAAGTCCTACACGACATGGGTCCCCAATATCTGAGGGAGCGTCTTCTTCCAATATCTAGTGCCAGCCGCCCTGTGCGGGCTCATAGGCAAGGACTCCTCGGGGTCCCATCGGCGAGCCAATGCCGGTTGGTACTTCCCCGACGGCGAGCCTTCTCTGTTGCGCCCCGACCTCTGGAATCAACTGCCTCTGGAGCTCCGTCTGGCCCCTGATCTCCGCACCTTCCGCCGCGAATTAAAAACTTGGTTGTTCGACCAACCCGGGCTGTGACCCTTCCTTGGGGGGAGGGATGTCTTTTAATCTATTTTATTGTTGTGTTTCATATTTGGGCTTGTTGGTTTAATGTCTTTTTAAATATTTATTGTTCTATGTTTTTAGCTGTGAGCCCGAGTCTTGAGGATGGGAGGCATACAAGTTCAAATATAAATAAATAAATAAATGTGTTAATCTCTGCTGAAAATGACACTCAGTTACAAGAAAGACTCAGAGAGTCCTTACCAGATTCAGGAAAGCGGGGTTAAAAGTCAAGGAAGAAAAATGCAGTCTTAAAACTGACAAGGTTGAATTCCTGGGCTATATGATTGACAAGCATGGCATCCACCCTACTGATGCCAAGGTTCAAGCAATCAAAGAAGCCCCTAGACCTAAATGCAAAACAGATTTGCAAGCCTTCCTTGAACTCATTAACTTTTATCACATGTTCCTACCTCAGAAGGCAACCATTGCAGAACCATTGACAAAAAGTCTGTTTGGGTCTGGGGGAGGAAGGAACAACCAGCATTTAACAGTATTAAAAGACTAATCACGTCTGATGCTGTACTGATACAGTTCTCTGAGAATTTGCCTGTTGTACTGACTTGTGATGTATCCCTCTTTGGAGTGGGGGTGGGGTTTGAGCCACAGGCTTCCCAGCAGGAGAGAAGCCCCTATTGCATTTTACTCTCGCACTTTGACCAAAGCAGAGAGGAATTACAGCCAATTGGACAAGGAAGCATTGGCAATTGTTGCAGCTGTCAAGAAATTTCGTGAATATTTGTATGGGAGAACATTTACCATTGTTACAGATCACAAACCTTTGTTAGGCATTGTGGCAGGAGATAAACCTACACCTACTATCCTGTCACCAAGAATGCTGAGGTGGACTGAATTTCTTGCTGCTTATTCTTACAAACTTATCCACAAGCCTGGCAAGGACATTGGACATGCTGATGCACTGAGTCGTTGCCCACTTCCTTGCCACAAGGAGGACTTTGAACCTGAAACACACACCTTTTCCTAGAAACTGTTGCCAAGCTTCCAGTGCATGCTGCTGAAATTGCCAGAGAGACTGCCAAAGACACTTCATTGGCTCCTGTTATAGGCTGGATTAAGAAAGGTTGGCCTTTTCAAGATCTACCTCACCTGGCTCAACCTTTTAAGTCCAGGAAACTGAATTATCTGTATTAAGAGGATGTATTTTGTGGGGTAACAGGGTGGTTATTCCTGCAAAACTACAAAAGAGGTTTTGGAAATGTTACATGAGGGTCATCCTGGTATTGTAAGGATGAAGGGATTGGCCAGGAGTTATGTATGGTGGCCAGGTATTGACAAAATGGTTGAAAACTGGGTTGCATCTTGTCCCAACTGTCAGGTAGTCAGGCTTGCCCCACCTCTCACCCCCAAACAGGAATGGGAATGTCCTAGGGGCCCATGGTCTAGGATTCACATTGACTTCGCAGGCCCTACCAGAGGGCATACCTTCCTTATTATAGTAGATGCATATTCCAAATGGCTAGAGGTAATCCCTATGGCATCCACCACAACTGATGCTGTCATCAAGCAGCTCAAAAACTTTTGTAACCCACGGGTTACCAGATGTTCTTGTCTCTGACAATGGCCCTCAATTTACATCCAACCTTTTTGAATCCTATTTAGCACAACAGGGTATCAGACATGCCCTCACTGCCCCTGGGCACCCTTCGCTAACGGCCGGGCTGAGCGCATGGTGCGTTTTACCAAGGAGAAACTTCAGCAACTGGGTCCTGGGGACATCACTGAGAAAGTTGAAAAACTTCTTAGTGTTCAGCACATCACTCCTAACCCATCTAATAACTTATCCCCAGCAGAGTTGTTGATGGGTAGGAAACTTAGGTCTTCCCTTGACCGCCTTCATCCCACTTACGAACCCAGCACCACTAGATTCCACTTCCAAAGTTGCACATTCAGTGTGGGTGATTCTGTTTATGCTAAGAACCTTATGGGTGAACCTTTGTGGATTCCTGCTGAGATAACTCAAATCACAGGTCCTCATTCTTACAGGGTACAAACAGAGGATGGAGTCCTCTGGAGCAGGCACATTGATCAACTTAGATCCAGGTTTTCTCAGGAACATCGCACTTGTTCCTCTCTAGTTCCCTCACCTGATGTCAAGGGGAGGAGCAGGAGGATAATCAGCAAGCAAGAATCCATCCCATGTGTAACGAGCCATTACGACAGGAACCATTCCAAATCCTGTCACAATGCCAAAATCCATCCTTAGAAGTGGAAGATTGTACATCACTACCTGACTTGGGTGTTGACATTGGGCTGGAGATGGGTTGGGAGGAGAGACCAGATTCTAACAATCAAACAGGGTCTTCTTTCATAGGAAGTCCCAGTAGGGAAATGTCAGCAGACACATTTCCTCTCTCACTGGGTGAGAATGTTAAAACTTCTGAACCACGAAGGTCTCAATGTACACGTAAGAGCCCCACCTATTTAAAAGAATACATTAGATAGGTTGGGGTTTGGTATGGACTGAACCTAGTGGGAGGGTGTTATGTATGTAGGTTTGAATGTCATTGGTTTAGTTTGAATTGTTCTTGTAAAATGTCAAATATGATTAGTTTGAAAAGTGCAGGAAAACACTGCACTCTGATTGGCTGGCAACTGCGGCTGCTGGCTATAAGTAGCAGCCATAGCCCAGCCAAGATGGGTCCATTCAAGCTGTAGTCACTAATAAACTCTTCACTGAAGCTCTTCGCGTCTGACTCTTCATGCAAACTTAACAGTATAGGATCTCCTGCTTGAGCAGGGGGCTGGACTAGAAGACCTCCAAGGTAACCCTTCTATTCTGATTCTGATACTTAGCATATCAAAGCTTTACAGTCACCAAGTAAGATACAGCCCCTCCCTCATCAGTCTAGCCAGAATAACTTATCCAATCTTGTTCATAGATTTCACTGAGGTGAGACTTCCTAATGAGCTGCAGTTTGTTCTTCTCTTCTCTCCCTCTGTGAGGTGTTGAAAGCCATTATATAAACCACTTATGGAAAATAATTGGCAAGCAGAAACATTAAACAAGTATCTACTAAGTTTGAAATCTGGGGGAGATAATATGGCTTGTAAGCATAAAAAGCAAGGTTGCCTGCTGTTTGTTGGCCCACTCCAGTGACACTTTCTTCAACGGAGACAGAAAAATCCCTACCAGTTGTTGATCCAGCTGTTTCTATGGGACAGTTTGGCTTCTTCTAAGGATGGCAGCTCAGTTCAAAATCAGATGCGAGATGTATAAAGAACATTTTTAATTCCCAAGTCAGCATCTGGAATTGAGCCAAAAGAAAGAAATGTCTGTTCTGAGTTTCTTGTCATAAGGAGATCAATATGTAAAACTTTAAAAATTATGCATAATAAAAAAGGTGCTTGAAAGAAAATGTGATGCAATATAAAAAGATAATGAACTTGAGAAAATATTGAGAAAAGGATATCAAAGCATGAGACTAAAGCAGAAGTTGTCAGCCTGTGAAGAAGAACTGATTTGCTATCATTCCAAACCTTGTGTTTTGGGTTAGTATATTTTGAAATTCAGTGTCCTTAGTCTCCAACTAATGATCAAAGGGCAGGTATCAAAACAGCAGCTAGCATGGCATACAAGCCCAGCCTATTCGTGATGGTGATCCACCATTTGTTATTTAAAGCTTTTACACAGAGTAGGGCTATACTGCAGGCTTCACAGAAGAAGGAAAAGAAGAACCTTATCATATTAATTCAGAAAATTATGTAAAGAAAGCTTTTACTACATGGGAGGAGAATCATATTTTGGAAACATATAATTTGTATACTGCCTTTATACCTTTTAAAGTGCCATTTGATCAATTCTATGCTTTAGATATTTATTAATTTATTTAATCAATTTATATATCAGCACATATACATCAGCACATATAAATATATATATGTAAATTTATATATCAGCAACAGTGGTCAGTGTCAGGAATACTCTACCTGACTCTGTAGTTTCTTCCCCACCCCCAAAAACTTTAACTTAGACTGTCTACTATTGACCTCACCCCTTTCCTAAGAGGTCTGTAGGGGGCGTGCATAAGCGCACCAACGTGCCTACCGTCCCTGTCCTATTGTTTCTTTATTTTTCTTATATGCATCCATTCCATGCATTCATAACTATGTTTATACTTATACCTATTATCTTGTAAGTGATTGACAAATAAATAAATAAATAAATAAATATAAATAAATATAGCCACCCAAACAAGTGACTCTGGACAGCATGCTATAAATACATTAAGAAATATAAAAACCAAACTGCAACAAAGAATAATAGATGAAGGGATGTTCAAAATAGCACAGCCACCTTTACATGTTTACATGTCCCCTGCGATCCCCAGGCCTGGTAGCATAACCAGGTCTTAAGAGACCTCTGGAAGCTCAACAGTGACAAGGCCAACCTCACCTCAGGGGGAAGAGGATTCCACAACTCAGGTGACATAGCAGAAAGAGTCCCCTGCCTAGGGCTCACCAAATAGCAATAGCACTTAGACTTATATACTGCTTTACAGTGCTTTACAGCTCTCTCTAAGCGGTTTACAGTCAGAATATTACCCCCAATGATTTTTACCCACCTCAGAAGGATGGAAGGTTGAGTCAACCTTCAGCCTGTTAAGATTTGAACTGCCAAATTGCAGGCACCTGGCAGTCAGCCGAAGTAGCCTGCAGTACTGCACTCTAACCACTGCACCACCATAGCTCTCTAGGCAACAGAATGGAATGGAATGGAATGGAATGGAATGGAATAGAATAGAATAGAATAGAATAGAATAGAAAGGAATTGAATTGAATTTTTTATGGGCCAAGTGTGATTGGACACACAAGGAATTTTTCTTGGTGCAAATGCTTTCAGTGTACATAAAAGAAAAGATACATTCATCAAGAGTCAAGAATCATAAGGTACAACACTTAATAATAGTCATAGGGTACAATAAGCAATCAAAGCATACTAGGAAACAGTCAATATAAATTGTTAGGATACAAGCAACAAAGTTACAGTCATACAGTCATAAGTGGGAGGGGATGGGTGACAAGGAGTGATGAGAAGATTAATAGTAATAGTAATGCAGACTTCGTAAATAGTTGGACAGTGTTGACAGAATCTATAACATGCCCTCCTTGCTGGATCTGGTAGGACAGGCAGATAAAACCTTCATGTCTTCCAAAGGTGTATCCATCTGAGTTCCATATAATAGGCATGATAAGAGATTTATGGAGGTTATGCTTAAGAACTGAAGCACCTTTAATTTTCAGGGTTTGTATTTGTATCTATCACTTCATAATTAAAATGTAGATTTACCCATTAGCAATTAGTTAGCTTTTTTAATGAAATAAATCTTTCCAGGATTTCTTTATTAGAAGGATTTAGCTACACCTTTAGCATTGCTGGAAGTGTTTAACACAACTGGATCAATGAAATCCAAAAAGGACAACTGCGGCAGATAGGCATGCCATAGAATAGTATAAATAAAAGGTTTTACTTCTATTCAGTTAAAGATGTATGAAGAATCTCTTGAAAAAGGGACTGTCCCCTTATTATTTTAGGAGGATTATTTAATGAATACCTTGAAGATGGATAAGGATCTTTCAAAGTATATGAATCATTAACTGTGGATTTGACTATAACTTTAGCACACAGATTACAGAGGATATTATCCTCAATAATTCTACCTGCACAATCCGGTGTTATGAAAGGACATAAAACTCCCTAGAATCTTAACATTTCTCTCGCCCAATCATGAAATAGTTCTAATAGCTTTGTTGGCTACAAACTAAAAAGAAGCTGATATGATATAAATTATTTTTTTAGAATAAATTATAGAAAAATATATTTCCTTTGATGTTATTTTTGGGATTAGAATGTATTATTCTAGTCTTTCTGCTCAAGTAATTACACACAGGTTTATTTCTCCTCAAATAGAATATATCACTGAAACTTATTTATGGTATCTTTATTTGCTGTTACATATTAATTTAATGTTGGAAATGTCACAATGTTGTGATATTCAAGGTGACTAGAACTCAACAAAAGATGTTACAGTATGCTATTGATATTTAGGAAAATTTTTACAGTTATTGATTTTCTCTACTAATTTTGTACAAATAGTGCAAAATATTCTGGTTATACAATAAATTGGAATAAAATTAATAGTTTGTCAGTTGGCCACATAATTCTTAAGGAAACAGGCAAATCATGGTGAAGGGGGTATTAGGTTCTATTAAAGGTTAGGAGATAATTATTTCCAGTAAATTAACTTTGTTAGTGGAGTTGAATATTGTATAACAGATTTGTGGTGATATTAATAGGCAGAAAATAGGAAGAGGAAATATTGTGAGCCTGTGGGAAAGAATAAATGCTATAAGTATTTATTTCTTTTCCTATTTATTTACTATATTGGCCAACCATCCCAATCTTATGACTTTGAATGCTGTACAATAACATAAAAAAACAAAAATAATGCATTCTTAAAAGCAAGAATCAATTCAAAATACTATAAAATGTACATATATAATAGAATTCACCTGGGGGTGAAAGTTGGTTCAAAAAAAAGAAAGCTTTAATGATCTTCCTGAATACAAGAAGACAAAATACCATCTGAACCTCTGAAGATAATACGTTTTGCAATTGCTTCCAGAATAAAATAATATTATGTTTGAGAGACGCCATTTTAAGAGGGATGTCTAGGTTTATTGCACTGAAATGTTTTAAATAAGTGAATTTGAAAGAGTCTCTCTTTCAAAGCTGAAATTCACATAGGATGGAAGCATTAATAATACCTGATTTTCAGTCATACCATGGAGCACATATGGTTATTAGTCACTGAAATTAAAATTATATTCAATGCATATTGTTATAGCTCACACTGTAAATAAAGCTATCTGGATTTGTTGAAATTTGGCAAGCATTGTGGTTTTAAGCATGGTGTGAACTTTCCTAGTTGTTTAATATTTAAGTCAATTTGTTGTTTTTAATTGAAGTAGTTTTCAAATTGCAAGTGAAGGTACATATACGTGTCCCAGGATAATGTTGCAGGATCAATCAGAGATCAAAGCTTTATTCTTCCAAGCTTTCAGGCTCATGCTGGAACCCATCCTCAGGGGACTTTTCTCTCTCCAGAATGGGTGCATTGGGTGCCCTGAGAGAGAGAAGGTCCCTGAAGATGGGCTCTAGCATGAGTCCAAAAGTTTGGAAGAATAAACCTTTGGTCCCAGTGACTGACTCAGATTATATCCTATAATTTTCACATTTGTTCAGAGTTTTGCAGTGTAAATTCATTGCCAGAAAAGTAAACACAGATGACTGAGGCTTCATTTAACTTCTTTAAAAACATATAAAGTAAATTTTACAATACCAGTTGTAGTTTTCTCCAACATGGAGCAAACTCAAACAGAAGCAGACATGTTACAGGTTCAGAGCAGAACAGCAACTCAGGAGCTCAGAAGCAGACATCAGTTTCACTTTAGTTCAGCAGGCAAGCAAGACACACAGCAGAGGAGAGAAGCAGTTTCATTTTCAATAGACAGACTCAGAGCTTAACATAGCTTCAGAGCTACAGAGTTTAATATAGAGCCATGCCTAGGCTACTTCTAATTTCAGTTTCCAAACAGTCCTCATTGGCTGACTTAGTTGCTATGCCTATTCATTGGCTGACCTTGTTACCATGCTCTATTCCAGTTCATGAATATGTTCTGACAACATTGTTCTATTTTTGTATATTATTTAATTGTCTGCTTGGGTGATTTATTTGCTTCTTATATCCATGGGTTTTTAAAATTTGTAGTCACAAGTTTTGTTTTTGTTTTTCTCTATTTCATCATTTGTATTAAAAAAATTAAAAGTTTCATTCACAAAATTCTTATCATTGGTTGTTTAAGCCTCCATTGAAAAGAGAATATAGACAATATAAAATGTGTTACTGGTGGTATCTGTCACCCTCAAGGTTAGCTAACATTTATCCAAACATGAGTCCGATGTGTTGGAAATGTAAGCAAATGAGGGCACCTTCTTCCACACTTGGTGGCTCTGCCCAAAAAGTAAAAATATTGGGAAAAATTAGACTGTGGATAAAAGAAATTATAAGTATTCAATTAGAATTCAAACCTGATTTTTTTTGTTGGAAATGTTAAAAGGGGACTATGCAAATGAAATAAAATATTTAATTCTCCATATAATCACAGTGGCAAGAATTGCATTGGCACAATGTTGGAAGGGCGAACAAATGCCAACAAATAATTTGATTACTCAGAAAATACTTGACTATGCTGAAATAGACCTACTCACACAAAAACTTATGAATAAGGAAGACTCAAGATATATTACAGCTTGGGATAAATGGTATAAGTGGATTAAAGAGAAAAAATCAGGAATTTAAAAGATATGTTTTTCATGAATAGAGTAGTTAAGAATGTTTACCAAATAAGAAATAAATAGTAGTAAAATCATTACCAAGAAAAAAGAACACCATCTTAGTTGATTAGAAGCATATGTTTTATATGTTTTATGTTTATTTATTATGTGTTTGTATATATAGATTTTGTCTACAACGTTAAGTTGTATTCAATGTATTGTACATAGTGTTTTTCTTTTTTAATCGCTAATAAAGTTTTCCTTTAAAATTAAAAAAAAGAAAGAAAAGAGAATATAGACAAACTGAAACAATACCAATAGGAGCTTCAGCATGTGGTTTAATTTTGAACTGGCCAGACTATCAAGTATCTCTTTGCAAAAGTTTCATCAGAGATTTTGAAGTTTCTACTTGGCTTCAAATCCTGTCCATAGCACAACATCAAGCATTAGATTTGCAAACAGTATAATATAATTTTCACAATGATGATTGATGATGATAATGATGCTATCCATTCAATTATGTCTGATTCTCTGGACCAGTTTTCTCCACATTTTCTGATCGTGTATGGCTTCATTCAGTTGTTTTATGCTCTGGCTGGTCTTGTGTCAACTTTGATGGTGTCTAGCCACTGTATTTTTTGGCATCCTTGTTTTCTTTTACCACTAACCATTCCAAGCAAAACTTCCAATGAGGAACTCACAACATGGCCAAAATAAGTAAGCTGGAATGTTGTGATTTTGCCTTCCAACATATGGTTTTATACATTCCATTACTTGCTTGTTTGTCACTTTTTGATGTCCCAGGAATGCATAGGAGCCTTCTCCAACATCACAGCTCAAATGAGTTGATTTTACTTCCAATTTTTTTATTGTCCAACTTTCCCAACTTTTGTAGGTAGCTACGTGAAACACAATAGTGTGGAATAATGTTAGGGAAAGCTATTGGTAGATAGTGCCTAGAAAGCTGGTTTATACTGGGAAAAAGAGCTGAGTTTGAGTGAGTCTCTGTGACCACTTACTCCCACCAATGACCAATCATTTTAATATATTGTTTTTGTTTCACAGCATTTTGTTTATATTGTTGCAAGCCACGTTATAGTTTACATCATTAGTATATCAAATATTTAAACTGAACATTTACAAATATTACAATTGAATAACACCCAATAGATCTTTCTTCTGTGGCCTTCTCATTGAAAACCAGAGATTAGCACTGGCTGAACACAGAAGGCTAGAAAAGATACCCAATATTTTGGGGACCTGGCTTGTACTTAACCTTTAACTGAAATTCTTGAATCTGTCTGAAAACAAAGGCATAATTGGACTGATTTTTTTTTAAGTTTATATCGTGTGCACTCCCTGTATCAACCACCATGTCATTGTTTCCCACTAATATTCCATTATTTTTCCTTACTGTTCACAAAATATCCTATTTTTATTTGTTTTAATATAAAATAACTAGCATTTAATGTGTGACATTATCTTAATTCATAGTAATAACAAGATTTCTGCCTGTGAAGAACTAAAATCTTGGAACACTGTGTCCAGACACAGCTTTTGATGATACTTTGCCTTTTCACCACCTGTTGCTGGTGAGCACAGTTCATGGAGATGGATGGATGCTACTCGTTGCTGGCAGGTTTCTTCTTGAACCCTTTCATATATTCTGGCCATGGTAGCTAAACGTCAGGTCTTCCTGGTGTATGTATTTATCATACAATGTTTTGTGAATATATTTTCCACCACTTAATCTGAAATCGTATCCATTTCTAAGTTTTAGTATTCACGTAATTTATGCAACTCCCTGGGTACATTAACAGGTGCATCTAGTTTTATTAAATGCTAATTCTGTGTCCAGATATAAACAGTTCCATCACCACATTTCTAGGTAGAATATTTATCCAAAGCAGATTCAGCTTGTGAAGAGATAGATTCTTCTCCTTTTTCTTAGCTCCCTAGGAGTGCAGTATTGTAGTCTCTGAACAACATTTTCTTCCTTGTCCAATTTCACATATTTAAGTTGCCCATCCACAGCTTGTATTCTCTACATAGGACATCTGCATTTATATTCAGAAGCTGAGGAGAAGCAAGACCAGACTGAGTCATGGCTCATTTTATCGTCTATTTATTTATTTAATGCTGCACAGTTCAAAACAATAGTAAAACTACAAAAACCATGAAAATATCAAAAGCCCAGTGCCTCAACCATCCGCCCGAGTGGCTCACAAACACCCACAGACTCCTCCCATGTAGCCCAGTGCCTGGGTAAACAGCCAGGTTTTAAAGCCTTCTAGAAGGCTGGAGGATGGGGCTGCAGGATTGCCAGGAGAGGATGTCCCAATAAGTAGAGATAGCCACAGAAAAGGCACATTTCCTAAATCCCAGCAGATGCAATATGTCAGGGACCTGGAGCAGACCCACCCTATCTGATCCAATGGGACAGGCAGAAGAGACAGACACAAGGGTCCTGTGCCTTCTAGGGCTTCAAAGATAATAGCCAGCATTTTGCATTGCATCCAGAAGGAAAATGGGAGTACAGCTCATGAAAAACAGGTGTAATTTGGTCAAACTAGTTGTACTGCATGTGCCCAACACTGCTGGCTGCTGCGTTCTGAAACAGGCAGTAATGTTCCAGGACCCCACCTTTGTCGTCAGTTCTTTATGCTTTTCCTCAGAGAATTCTCAACACAGATTGCAAAGAGAGTCATCCATATAAATTCTTTATTGCACAACAGTTTTAGATTAGCACTGTCACTCTTCTCCATTTTGTCTTTCTCTCACCCAACTTGTCCTGAATCCTTCTTTTCCTATTAGTTATACAGTTATGTCTCCTGAGAGTATTACACTACATAAGCATCTAAAAGAAAGTTTTAAATATTTCTGTTCTCTGGTATTTGGTCGAGAAAACTAAAACAACTGTATCTGAAAGATATGACAAATTAAAGATGTGCTTTTTCTTACCAAAGTGATACTGTTATTTTTCCTTGTCACGTGCATTTTTATTTCAAATAACTGAGAAAGTTTATTTTACAATTTTGAGAATATCAGGTTCCATTTATTAGCAGGTTCCATTTATTATTTGACTTATTTGATGGCTAAATTTATTTATTTATTTATTTATACTTGAACTTGTATGCCCCCATCTCCGGAGACTCAGGGCTCACAGCTAAGAACACAAACAATAAATATTTAAAAAATCATTAAACGAAGAACAAGCCCAAATATAAGACATAAAAACAGTAAACATTAAAACCCTCCCTCCCCTAGGGAGGGGTCACAGCAGGTTGGTCGAATAACCAGGTCTTTAATTCATGGCGGAAGGTGCGGAGATCGGCGGCCAGGCAGAGCTCCAAAGGCAGTTGATTCCAGAGGTCAGGGGCGCGACAGAAAAGGCTCGTCGTCGGGAGTCACCAGCCGGCACTGACCCGCCGGCGGGACCCGAGGAGTCCTTGCCTATGAGCTCGCACAGAGGCGGCCGGTATTAGATGTCAGAAGGAGATGCTCCCTCAAATATTGAGGACCCATGCCGTGTAGGACTTTGAATGTCAAAACTAAGACCTTGAATCTCACCGGGCGGCAGCCAATGCAGGCCACGCAGGAGGGGGTAACATGGGAGAACCGGTAACTCCCATCACCACCAGCGCGGCGCATTCTGCACCAGCTGCAATCTCGGATGGTATGCAAGGGCAGTCCTAAGTAGAGAGCGTTGCAGTAGTTGAGTCTAGAGGTGACAAAGGCATGAGTAACTGTGCGCAGGGCATCCCGGTCCAGAAAAGGGCGAAGTTGTTGAACTAGACGGAGCTGGGCAAAGGCCCCCTGGCGACTTTGTACAAGAATTTATAGCCACAGTGATTAAAACAATTCAAGCATAATATATTCAAGCATAATATTCCTCCTTTTAAAATGTCTGAAAGACATAACATCATACCTTTCACCTATGTGGATTAGGGTCTGGATAACTTATTGGGGATTTGAGTAAAATATTTTTCCCATTTGCTATTTTTACTTGATTAATTTAATTTCAGCTTGACTGTCGATTATCTAGTGGAGATGCTAATTCTCAGACCATTGTGGATTCTGTTAATGTTTTACCAGAAGAATAAAATATATATTTGATATAAACTTTCTCACAAAGCATTGTTTAAAATCACTCCTCTCCCAAGTAAAAATATAGCTGCAAAGCATTGCAGAGGTAATTGAAGCACTCTAATCTGAGGACATTATTAACTCCTTTCTATAAGTTTTTCCCCTGATCACTATTCATACATTCGATTTTTTTGGACTGACAATGCAAATATTTCTGACTTAAAATAATTGTAAGAGGCTTCCATACATTTGTCTTGGGTCAACTCCAAGCAACTCTAAAGCAGCATTTTATACCTGAGTTTCAATACTTTTGTATAACTTTATAAAGTAAGCTAGAAATAGCAACATAATGTTTGGCACTCTGTAGAAGTAGAACAGTGCTGGAAACTTAATTGGTCCAAGCACTATTTGTTGAACAGCTTCCTGAAAAACTGCATTATCTTCAGGTGTATGGATCTGTTTTGATTTTCTTACTGACATTTAGCAGGGGGTTAATTCTATTTTTATAATTATGTTTGCAGAATTGTATCATTTTTATCTTGGTATTACAACTGGTTGTCTTTTGTTTCAGTTGCCTTGAACTCATATTCAATGAAAACATGAATTATTTAAAAGATCTGAAAAGTGAACACTACCTTCTCTATGCAGAAATAGAACATTCACTTGCTGGCTGGATTTAATAGTAAATAATAGTAGCAGTAATAATAATAAGTAATTTTATCCCCCAAAATATTTACATACATTGTTAGAAACAACCATCTATCCTTGGTTAGGACTGTATGTAAATTATTACATTTTTTATATAATAATATATAATTTATGTTTTCATATATAATTTTTAATATATAATTTATATATATATATTTATATATATTTATATATATTTTATTGAATACCTTGTAGCGTTTGTGAAATCTCATCCGTCATCTTCAGGCTGGTGTCTTCAGCTTCGTTCTTCTGGGAGCTGAAGACACCAGCAGGCAATGAGATAACTCAATCTTGAACAAATACTTCCCCACCAAGACCCATGTATATATATGTGTATATATATAAATTTTAATATATAATTTTAATTATATTAAATATAATTTAATATATAATTTATATAATAAGTAAATTATTATAAATGTAAATTATTACATTTCAATCACTCTTAAATTGTGAATCTAACTTTTGATTTCCCATAATAGTAATATTAAAATAAAAATGATAACTTTAATTTCTGTATAAAATACTCAAGCAGTTGTTGCTTGGCGCACTTCTCACTATGGCCTTTCCCCACTTGCATTTAACCATAGCCAAACCTGCCCAGAGAATTTATTTTCTACCATGTTCTCATAACATTGCCTTGAGCTCCTCTTCAACCCATGGGTGAGAGTTTAATTGTCCTCTTATCGACTGCCTAGATAAGTTCATGCAGTTTTCTATAATGCTACTGTCTCTTGGCTGAGCATGGATAACTGGCCCCAAGCCACCCAATTAGTTTTGTGCCCAAGATATGGTTAGAATTCACAGTGTTCCAGTTACAGTACTAGCCATACCCTGAACCATGATACCAAAGTGATTGCCATAAGTTATCCTTAATCTGATAATGTCCAAGGCAACCTTAATATGTACACAGTTTAATAAACTTTGTCACCCATTACCTTGCAGAGAATTCAAACCGCTATCAGGGATAAGGCAGAGAAGTGATAGAGGCAAGGGAGGTTTGGCAATGGAGACAGCCAATGTCATGCTGGCTTCTTTTTAAAATTGGGTGAATAAAATTTCAAGTCAGCAGTGGAGAAAGCCACTGTCATCCATCTGGACTGGTTGGTAAAGAATGCCAAGTTGTTGACTGATTGAAGGTGACCAATCAATTATGACCTCTGCCCTCCTTTCACAAGTCCCTTCTTCACTGCACTTGAACAACAGAAAAGGGTCTTGGAAGAGGCAATGACATGTTGCATTTTCCATAGCACTGCAGTTAGGAAAATAGCTACCAAGACAGGAACCCTGAAAGGGCTTGAAGAAATCAGCCAAATATTCAGTTACTTTAAAAAAATAGAGGATAAAACCTAGAATGCAAACCCAGGAGATGATGTATATAGTGCAGTAGATGATAGAGATGATAGAGATGCATCAATGCATGCACGCAGTAATGGAGTGATAGATAGAGTGATAGAGTGACATGAAGATAGAATCAGAGAATCATAGACAGATATTGTGTGTATGTGTACACACACACACACACACACACAAAATATCTTCCATTACCACATCCCATGAGGATAAACTACATCTCAAGATCAAGCTTAAGTAATGGCTAGGAAGTATTTGAAACCCTGCTAATTGTCAATCAAGTCACCAATGCCTTGCTCAAGTATCAAAACAAAGTTGTGACTTAGAGGGACCAGTCAGATGAGACCATAAATGATGAGTCCAGCAGGTAGGACACATCATATTGTTCTATACCAGTCCCATCGCAAGACTCAGGAGTTTTTGGGGCACCTCCTGCAGAAGCAGCAGCATCACTCTGACATTGAACACTCACCTCTACCTGTGACAAATATGATGGAAAACTTGACAAATTTATCTTTCTCGTTCAGTGTGAATTATACATCTCCCTAATACCTGAAGGTTTCCCACAGAGCAATCTCAGGGCCTTTATAATTGATATAACAATAGAAAGAGCTACAAAATGGGCAATCCCTTTCTGATGCAGAACAACCTGACTTGGACAGCTACGCATTTTGTGACATGCCCAAGGGCTAATTGTGATGATCTAGTCAAAGCTGACTGCCAACTGTAAAATTGGTCACTGACAGAGTAAGCATTTGATGCAGGAATATGCCACTGACTTTCATATGTTAGCTCAGGAACTGGACTGGAATAAAAGAGGCACATTCATTCATCTGGGCACCTCACAGACTTTGTCAACAATAATCTAAATCTGTTTGACTACTTTTGGAAGAGTCAAGAAACTGGCAAAGTACAGAAAGTTCTTTCTTTCCCTCTTTTCCCCTTCTACTTACACATCAGGGGTTTTGGAAATTGGCCCCATGCAATAGCCATCAGAGCTCTGCCATCAACACACACAAGGTCTGGGTCTATATTACAGAAAACTACAACACTTCAGCATGAATACTTTATCAACACCTCCTTCCTTACAAAGCATTGGTTATGTCATTACAGGAGGTAGAATCAGGTGAACAGATGCCATACATGCTCCAGGTCTGGCCTGTCAGGAAACAAGACCAATGGCTCAGAGGTTGCACCAAGAATTAAGTTCAACCCAGAACTACACATCAGATCTGAAATACAATTGTTTCTAGGGCAACAGACAACTGCTGAAACATCCATCATAGTCTATTTGTTCAGTTTTTCTGTGATGGTTGCAATTATTGATTATTGATTGCAGCTCTGATGCTCAAGACTTACCACAGAATGTACTGGACCTCTTCAACTTCCCATTTGCAATCATCAGGAGTCCCTATAACTTTGTTTAGTCTCTTTATTAGATTTCCAGTAGTCTTGGAAAGAGACCGCTTCAAGTTAGCATTCTGTATACTATATTAATCAGGACAAGATAAGATCAGCTAGGATTTTTCTGGCCTGCAAGATTCACACACACACACAC
>CM019149.1:96447245-96476609 GCA_009733165.1 Naja naja | reverse complement strand
TGTCTTCCAAAGGTGTATCCATCTGAGTTCCATATAATAGGCATGATAAGAGATTTATGGAGGTTATGCTTAAGAACTGAAGCACCTTTAATTTTCAGGGTTTGTATTTGTATCTATCACTTCATAATTAAAATGTAGATTTACCCATTAGCAATTAGTTAGCTTTTAATGAAATAAATCTTTCCAGGATTTCTTTATTAGAAGGATTTAGCTACACCTTTAGCATTGCTGGAAGTGTTTAACACAACTGGATCAATGAAATCCAAAAAGGACAACTGCGGCAGATAGGCATGCCATAGAATAGTATAAATAAAAGGTTTTACTTCTATTCAGTTAAAGATGTATGAAGAATCTCTTGAAAAAGGGACTGTCCCCTTATTATTTTAGGAGGATTATTTAATGAATACCTTGAAGATGGATAAGGATCTTTCAAAGTATATGAATCATTAACTGTGGATTTGACTATAACTTTAGCACACAGATTACAGAGGATATTATCCTCAATAATTCTACCTGCACAATCCGGTGTTATGAAAGGACATAAAACTCCCTAGAATCTTAACATTTCTCGCCCAATCATGAAATAGTTCTAATAGCTTTGTTGGCTACAAACTAAAAAGAAGCTGATATGATATAAATTATTTTTTAGAATAAATTATAGAAAAATATATTTCCTTTGATGTTATTTTTGGGATTAGAATGTATTATTCTAGTCTTTCTGCTCAAGTAATTACACACAGGTTTATTTCTCCTCAAATAGAATATATCACTGAAACTTATTTATGGTATCTTTATTTGCTGTTACATATTAATTTAATGTTGGAAACGTCACAATGTTGTGATATTCAAGGTGACTAGAACTCAACAAAAGATGTTACAGTATGCTATTGATATTTAGGAAAATTTTTACAGTTATTGATTTTCTCTACTAATTTTGTACAAATAGTGCAAAATATTCTGGTTATACAATAAATTGGAATAAAATTAATAGTTTGTCAGTTGGCCACATAATTCTTAAGGAAACAGGCAAATCATGGTGAAGGGGTATTAGGTTCTATTAAAGGTTAGGAGATAATTATTTCCAGTAAATTAACTTTGTTAGTGGAGTTGAATATTGTATAACAGATTTGTGGTGATATTAATAGGCAGAAAATAGGAAGAGGAAATATTGTGAGCCTGTGGAAAGAATAAATGCTATAAGTATTTATTTCTTTTCCTATTTATTTACTATATTGGCCAACCATCCCAATCTTATGACTTTGAATGCTGTACAATAACATAAAAAACAAAAATAATGCATTCTTAAAAGCAAGAATCAATTCAAAATACTATAAAATGTACATATATAATAGAATTCACCTGGGGTGAAAGTTGGTTCAAAAAAAAGAAAGCTTTAATGATCTTCCTGAATACAAGAAGACAAAATACCATCTGAACCTCTGAAGATAATACGTTTTGCAATTGCTTCCAGAATAAAATAATATTATGTTTGAGAGACGCCATTTTAAGAGGGATGTCTAGGTTTATTGCACTGAAATGTTTTAAATAAGTGAATTTGAAAGAGTCTCTCTTTCAAAGCTGAAATTCACATAGGATGGAAGCATTAATAATACCTGATTTTCAGTCATACCATGGAGCACATATGGTTATTAGTCACTGAAATTAAAATTATATTCAATGCATATTGTTATAGCTCACACTGTAAATAAAGCTATCTGGATTTGTTGAAATTTGGCAAGCATTGTGGTTTTAAGCATGGTGTGAACTTTCCTAGTTGTTTAATATTTAAGTCAATTTGTTGTTTTTAATTGAAGTAGTTTTCAAATTGCAAGTGAAGGTACATATACGTGTCCCAGGATAATGTTGCAGGATCCAATCAGAGATCAAAGCTTTATTCTTCCAAGCTTTCAGGCTCATGCTGGAACCCATCCTCAGGGGACTTTTCTCTCTCCAGAATGGGTGCATTGGGTGCCCTGAGAGAGAGAAGGTCCCTGAAGATGGGCTCTAGCATGAGTCCAAAAGTTTGGAAGAATAAACCTTTGGTCCCAGTGACTGACTCAGATTATATCCTATAATTTTCACATTTGTTCAGAGTTTTGCAGTGTAAATTCATTGCCAGAAAAGTAAACACAGATGACTGAGGCTTCATTTAACTTCTTTAAAACATATAAAGTAAATTTTACAATACCAGTTGTAGTTTTCTCCAACATGGAGCAAACTCAAACAGAAGCAGACATGTTACAGGTTCAGAGCAGAACAGCAACTCAGGAGCTCAGAAGCAGACATCAGTTTCACTTTAGTTCAGCAGGCAAGCAAGACACACAGCAGAGGAGAGAAGCAGTTTCATTTTCAATAGACAGACTCAGAGCTTAACATAGCTTCAGAGCTACAGAGTTTAATATAGAGCCATGCCTAGGCTACTTCTAATTTCAGTTTCCAAACAGTCCTCATTGGCTGACTTAGTTGCTATGCCTATTCATTGGCTGACCTTGTTACCATGCTCTATTCCAGTTCATGAATATGTTCTGACAACATTGTTCTATTTTTGTATATTATTTAATTGTCTGCTTGTGTGATTTATTTGCTTCTTATATCCATGGGTTTTTTAAAATTTGTAGTCACAAGTTTTGTTTTTGTTTTTTCTCTATTTCATCATTTGTATTAAAAAAATTAAAAGTTTCATTCACAAAATTCTTATCATTGGTTGTTTAAGCCTCCATTGAAAAGAGAATATAGACAACATAAAATGTGTTACTGGTGGTATCTGTCACCCTCAAGGTTAGCTAACATTTATCCAAACATGAGTCCGATGTGTTGGAAATGTAAGCAAATGAGGGGCACCTTCTTCCACACTTGGTGGCTCTGCCCAAAAAGTAAAAAATATTGGGAAAAAATTAGACTGTGGATAAAAGAAATTATAAGTATTCAATTAGAATTCAAACCTGATTTTTTTGTTGTTGGAAATGTTAAAAGGGGACTATGCAAATGAAATAAAATATTTAATTCTCCATATAATCACAGTGGCAAGAATTGCATTGGCACAATGTTGGAAGGGCGAACAAATGCCAACAAATAATTTGATTACTCAGAAAATACTTGACTATGCTGAAATAGACCTACTCACACAAAAACTTATGAATAAGGAAGACTCAAGATATATTACAGCTTGGGATAAATGGTATAAGTGGATTAAAAGAAAAAATCAGGAATTTAAAAGATATGTTTTCATGAATAGAGTAGTTAAGAATGTTTACCAAATAAGAAATAAATAGTAGTAAAATCATTACCAAGAAAAAAGAACACCATCTTAGTTGATTAGAAGCATATGTTTTATATGTTTTATGTTTATTTATTATGTGTTTGTATATATAGATTTTGTCTACAACGTTAAGTTGTATTCAATGTATTGTACATAGTGTTTTTCTTTTTTAATCGCTAATAAAGTTTTCCTTTAAAATTAAAAAAAAGAAAGAAAAGAGAATATAGACAAACTGAAACAATACCAATAGGAGCTTCAGCATGTGGTTTAATTTTGAACTGGCCAGACTATCAAGTATCTTTTTGCAAAAGTTTCATCAAAGATTTTGAAGTTTCTACTTGGCTTCAAATCCTGTCCATAGCACAACATCAAGCATTAGATTTGCAAACAGTATAATATAATTTTCACAATGATGATTGATGATGATAATGATGCTATCCATTCAATTATGTCTGATTCTCTGGACCAGTTTTCTCCACATTTTCTGATCGTGTATGGCTTCATTCAGTTGTTTTATGCTCTGGCTGGTCTTGTGTCAACTTTGATGGTGTCTAGCCACTGTATTTTTTGGCATCCTTGTTTTCTTTTACCACTAACCATTCCAAGCAAAACTTCCAATGAGGAACTCACAACATGGCCAAAATAAGTAAGCTGGAATGTTGTGATTTTGCCTTCCAACATATGGTTTTATACATTCCATTACTTGCTTGTTTGTCACTTTTTGATGTCCCAGGAATGCATAGGAGCCTTCTCCAACATCACAGCTCAAATGAGTTGATTTTACTTCCAATTTTTTCATGGTCCAACTTTCCCAACTTTTGTAGGTAGCTACGTGAAACACAATAGTGTGGAATAATGTTAGGGAAAGCTATTGGTAGATAGTGCCTAGAAAGCTGGTTTATACTGGGAAAAAGAGCTGAGTTTGAGTGAGTCTCTGTGACCACTTACTCCCACCAATGACCAATCATTTTAATATATTGTTTTTGTTTCACAGCATTTTGTTTATATTGTTGCAAGCCACGTTATAGTTTACATCATTAGTATATCAAATATTTAAACTGAACATTTACAAATATTACAATTGAATAACACCCAATAGATCTTTCTTCTGTGGCCTTCTCATTGAAAACCAGAGATTAGCACTGGCTGAACACAGAAGGCTAGAAAAGATACCCAATATTTTGGGGACCTGGCTTGTACTTAACCTTTAACTGAAATTCTTGAATCTGTCTGAAAACAAAGGCATAATTGGACTGATTTTTTTTTAAGTTTATATCGTGTGCACTCCCTGTATCAACCACCATGTCATTGTTTCCCACTAATATTCCATTATTTTTTCCTTACTGTTCACAAAATATCCTATTTTTATTTGTTTTTAATATAAAATAACTAGCATTTAATGTGTGACATTATCTTAATTCATAGTAATAACAAGATTTCTGCCTGTGAAGAACTAAAATCTTGGAACACTGTGTCCAGACACAGCTTTTGATGATACTTTGCCTTTTCACCACCTGTTGCTGGTGAGCACAGTTCATGGAGATGGATGGATGCTACTCGTTGCTGGCAGGTTTCTTCTTGAACCCTTTCATATATTCTGGCCATGGTAGCTAAACGTCAGGTCTTCCTGGTGTATGTATTTATCATACAATGTTTTGTGAATATATTTTCCACCACTTAATCTGAAATCGTATCCATTTCTAAGTTTTAGTATTCACGTAATTTATGCAACTCCCTGGGTACATTAACAGGTGCATCTAGTTTTATTAAATGCTAATTCTGTGTCCAGATATAAACAGTTCCATCACCACATTTCTAGGTAGAATATTTATCCAAAGCAGATTCAGCTTGTGAAGAGATAGATTCTTCTCCTTTTTCTTAGCTCCCTAGGAGTGCAGTATTGTAGTCTCTGAACAACATTTTCTTCCTTGTCCAATTTCACATATTTAAGTTGCCCATCCACAGCTTGTATTCTCTACATAGGACATCTGCATTTATATTCAGAAGCTGAGGAGAAGCAAGACCAGACTGAGTCATGGCTCATTTTATCGTCTATTTATTTATTTAATGCTGCACAGTTCAAAACAATAGTAAAACTACAAAAACCATGAAAATATCAAAAGCCCAGTGCCTCAACCATCCGCCCCGAGTGGCTCACAAACACCCACAGACTCCTCCCATGTAGCCCAGTGCCTGGGTAAACAGCCAGGTTTTAAAGCCTTCTAGAAGGCTGGAGGATGGGGCTGCAGGATTGCCAGGAGAGGATGTCCCAATAAGTAGAGATAGCCACAGAAAAGGCACATTTCCTAAATCCCAGCAGATGCAATATGTCAGGGAAGGGACCTGGAGCAGACCCACCCTATCTGATCCAATGGGACAGGCAGAAGAGACAGACACAAGGGTCCTGTGCCTTCTAGGGCTTCAAAGATAATAGCCAGCATTTTGCATTGCATCCAGAAGGAAAATGGGAGTACAGCTCATGAAAAACAGGTGTAATTTGGTCAAACTAGTTGTACTGCATGTGCCCAACACTGCTGGCTGCTGCGTTCTGAAACAGGCAGTAATGTTCCAGGACCCCACCTTTGTCGTCAGTTCTTTATGCTTTTCCTCAGAGAATTCTCAACACAGATTGCAAAGAGAGTCATCCATATAAATTCTTTATTGCACAACAGTTTTAGATTAGCACTGTCACTCTTCTCCATTTTGTCTTTCTCTCACCCAACTTGTCCTGAATCCTTCTTTTTCCTATTAGTTATACAGTTATGTCTCCTGAGAGTGTTACACTACATAAGCATCTAAAAGAAAGTTTTAAATATTTCTGTTCTCTGGTATTTGGTCCGAGAAAACTAAAACAACTGTATCTGAAAGATATGACAAATTAAAGATGTGCTTTTTCTTACCAAAGTGATACTGTTATTTTTTCCTTGTCACGTGCATTTTTATTTCAAATAACTGAGAAAGTTTATTTTACAATTTTGAGAATATCAGGTTCCATTTATTAGCAGGTTCCATTTATTATTTGACTTATTTGATGGCTAAATTTATTTATTTATTTATTTATTTATACTTGAACTTGTATGCCGCCCCATCTCCGGAGACTCAGGGCGGCTCACAGCTAAGAACACAAACAATACATATTTAAAAAATCATTAAACGAAGAACAAGCCCAAATATAAGACATAAAAACAGTAAACATTAAAACCCTCCCTCCCCTAGGGAGGGGTCACAGCCCAGGTTGGTCGAATAACCAGGTCTTTAATTCATGGTGGAAGGTGCGGAGATCGGAGGCCAGGCAGAGCTCCAAAGGCAGTTGATTCCAGAGGTCAGGGGCCGCGACAGAAAAGGCTCGTCGTCGGGGAGTCACCAGCCGGCACTGACCCGCCGACGGGACCCCGAGGAGTCCTTGCCTATGAGCTCGCACAGGGCGGCCGGTATTAGATGTCAGAAGGAGACGCTCCCTCAAATATTGAGGACCCATGCCGTGTAGGACTTTGAATGTCAAAACTAAGACCTTGAATCTCACCCGAGCAACCGGAGCCAATGCAGGCCACGCAGGAGGGGGGTAACATGGGAGAACCGGGTAACTCCCATCACCACCCGCGCGGCCGCATTCTGCACCAGCTGCAATCTCCGGATGGTATGCAAGGGCAGTCCTAAGTAGAGAGCGTTGCAGTAGTCGAGTCTAGAGGTGACAAAGGCATGAGTAACTGTGCGCAGGGCATCCCGGTCCAGAAAAGGGCAAAGTTGTTGAACTAGACGGAGCTGGGCAAAGGCCCCCCTGGCGACTTTGTACAAGAATTTATAGCCACAGTGATTAAAACAATTCAAGCATAATATATTCAAGCATAATATTCCTCCTTTTAAAATGTCTGAAAGACATAACATCATACCTTTCACCTATGTGGATTAGGGTCTGGATAACTTATTGGGGATTTGAGGAAGTAAAATATTTTTCCCATTTGCTATTTTTACTTGATTAATTTAATTTCAGCTTGACTGTCGATTATCTAGTGGAGATGCTAATTCTCAGACCATTGTGGATTCTGTTAATGTTTTACCGGAAGAATAAAATATATATTTGATATAAACTTTCTCACAAAGCATTGTTTAAAATCACTCCCTCTCCCAAGTAAAAAATATAGCTGCAAAGCATTGCAGAGGTAATTGAAGCACTCCTAATCTGAGGACATTATTAACTCCTTTCTATAAGTTTTTTTCCCCCTGATCACTATTCACACATTCGATTTTTTTGGACTGACAATGCAAATATTTCTGACTTAAAATAATTGTAAGAGGCTTCCATACATTTGTCTTGGGTCAACTCCAAGCAACTCTAAAGCAGCATTTTATATCTGAGTTTCAATACTTTTGTATAACTTTATAAAGTAAGCTAGAAATAGCAACATAATGTTTGGCACTCTGTAGAAGGAGAACAGTGCTGGAAACTTAATTGGTCCAAGCACTATTTGTTGAACAGCTTCCTGAAAAACTGCATTATCTTCAGGTGTATGGATCTGTTTTGATTTTCTTACTGACATTTAGCAGGGGGTTAATTCTATTTTTATAATTATGTTTGCAGAATTGTATCATTTTTTATCTTGGTATTACAACTGGTTGTCTTTTGTTTCAGTTGCCTTGAACTCATATTCAATGAAAACATGAATTATTTAAAAAGATCTGAAAAGTGAACACTACCTTCTCTATGCAGAAATAGAACATTCACTTGCTGGCTGGATTTAATAGTAAATAATAGTAGCAGTAATAATAATAAGTAATTTTATCCCCCCAAAAATATTTTACATACATTGTTAGAAACAACCATCCTATCCTTGGTTAGGACTGTATGTAAATTATTACATTTTATATAATAATATATAATTTATATTTTAATATATAATTTTAATATATAATTTTTTATATATAATTTTTATATATGTAGGTCTTGGTGTATTCAGGTCTTGTCCCGTGTAAGATTGAGAATACCTTGGCAACGTTTTGACGAAATCTCATCCGTCATCTTCAGGCTGGTGTCTTCAGCTTCGTTCTTCTGGGAGAAGCTGAAGACACCAGCCTGAAGATGACGAAACGCTGCCAAGGTATTCTCAATCTAGACCAAGACCATGTATATATATATGTATATATAAATTTTAATATATAATTTTAATTATATTAAATATAATTTAATATATAATTTATATAAGTAAATTATTATAAATGTAAATTATTACATTTCAATCACTCTTAAATTGTGAATCTAACTTTTGATTTCCCACACATAATAGTAATATTAAAATAAAAATAATGATAACTTTAATTTCTGTATAAAATACTCAAGCAGTTGTTGCTTGGCCCACTTCTCACTATGGCCTTTCCCCACTTGCATTTAACCATAGCCAAACCTGCCCAGAGAATTTATTTTTCTACCATGTTCTCATAACATTGCCTTGAGCTCCTCTTCAACCCATGGGTGAGAGTTTAATTGTCCTCTTATCGACTGCCTAGATAAGTTCATGCAGTTTTCGGAATGCTTTCTACTCAAGGCTGAGCATGGATAACTGGCCCCAAGCCACCCAATTAGTTTTGTGCCCAAGATATGGTTAGAATTCACAGTGTTCCAGTTACAGTACTAGCCATACCCTGAACCATGATACCAAAGTGATTGCCATAAGTTATCCTTAATCTGATAATGTCCAAGGCAACCTTAATATGTACACAGTTTAATAAACTTTGTCACCCATTACCTTGCAGAGAATTCAAACCGCTATCAGGGATAAGGCAGAGAAGTGATAGAGGCAAGGGAGGGATTTGGCAATGGAGACAGCCAATGTCATGCTGGCTTCTTTTTTTAAAATTGGGTGAATAAAATTTCAAGTCAGCAGTGGAGAAAGCCACTGTCATCCATCTGGACTGGTTGGTAAAGAATGCCAAGTTGTTGACTGATTGAAGGTGACCAATCAATTATGACCTCTGCCCTCCTTTCACAAGTCCCTTCTTCACTGCACTTGAACAACAGAAAAGGGTCTTGGAAGAGGCAATGACATGTTGCATTTTCCATAGCACTGCAGTTAGGAAAATAGCTACCAAGACAGGAACCCTGAAAGGGCTTGAAGAAATCAGCCAAATATTCAGTTACTTTAAAAAAAATAGAGGATAAAACCTAGAATGCAAACCCAGGAGATGATGTATATAGTGCAGTAGATGATAGAGATGATAGAGATGCATCAATGCATGCACGCAGTAATGGAGTGATAGATAGAGTGATAGAGTGACATGAAGATAGAATCAGAGAATCATAGACAGATATTGTGTGTGTATGTGTACACACACACACACACACACACACAAAATATCTTCCATTACCACATCCCATGAGGATAAACTACATCTCAAGATCAAGCTTAAGTAATGGCTAGGAGAAGTATTTGAAACCCTGCTAATTGTCAATCAAGTCACCAATGCCTTGCTCAAGTATCAAAACAAAGTTGTGACTTAGAGGGACCAGTCAGATGAGACCATAAATGATGAGTCCAGCAGGTAGGACACATCATATTGTTCTATACCAGTCCCATCGCAAGACTCAGGAGTTTTTACTGGGGCACCTCCTGCAGAAGCAGCAGCATCACTCTGACATTGAACACTCACCTCTACCTGTGACAAATATGATGGAAAACTTGACAAATTTATCTTTCTCGTTCAGTGTGAATTATACATCTCCCTAATACCTGAAGGTTTCCCACAGAGCAATCTCAGGAAGCCTTTATAATTGATATAACAATAGAAAGAGCTACAAAATGGGCAATCCCTTTTCTGATGCAGAACAACCTGACTTGGACAGCTACGCTTATTTTGTGACATGCCCAAGGGCTAATTGTGATGATCTAGTCAAGCGAGTGACTGCCAACTGTAAAATTGGTCACTGACAGAGTAAGCATTTGATGCAGGAATATGCCACTGACTTTCATATGTTAGCTCAGGAACTGGACTGGAATAAAAGAGGCACATTCATTCATCTGGGCACCTCACAGACTTTGTCAACAATAATCTAAATCTGTTTGACTACTTTTGGAAGAGTCAAGAAACTGGCAAAGTACAGAAAGTTCTTTCTTTCCCTCTTTTCCCCTTCTACTTACACATCAGGGGTTTTGGAAATTGGCCCCATGCAATAGCCATCAGAGCTCTGCCATCAACACACACAAGGTCTGGGTCTATATTACAGAAAACTACAACACTTCAGCATGAATACTTTATCAACACCTCCTTCCTTACAAAGCATTGGTTATGTCATTACGGAGGAGGTAGAATCAGGTGAACAGATGCCATACATGCTCCAGGTCTGGCCTGTCAGGAAACAAGACCAATGGCTCAGAGGTTGCACCAAGAATTAAGTTCAACCCAGAACTACACATCAGATCTGAAATACAATTGTTTCTAGGGCAACAGACAACTTCGCTGAAACATCCATCATAGTCTATTTGTTCAGTTTTTCTGTGATGGTTGCAATTATTGATTGCTAGCTCTGATGCTCAAGACTTACCACAGAATGTACTGGACCTCTTCAACTTCCCATTTGCAATCATCAGGAGTCCCTATAACTTTGTTTAGTCTCTTTATTAGATTTCCAGTAGTCTTGGAAAGAGACCGGCTTCAAGTTAGCATTCTGTATACTATATTAATCAGGACAAGATAAGATCAGCTAGGATTTTTCTGGCCTGCAAGATTCACACACACACACATATTCACTGCTCACCATTCCTCAGCAAGTACATCTTCCTATTTTGTCTTCCAAATATGTAGGCTACACTGGTATATTTGAAAAGAAGGAAGTGTCCCTCATCAGTTCTGAAAAAATGTATTATCAGTTATTCATAAAGCTTGGATGTCTGCAAAACATGACCATCCGATGCCACCTGTAGAGCTAACATGACTGAGGAAATGACAACATACAAGAAAGTTTTTATCAAGCTGGCCTCCTCCACTGCCAATACTCCTACCCACTTGGTGAAGAAGAAAGTTGGATCCCTGTGCACATGGCCCATGATTCCTGGTTCTGCAATTTGGTAACTGTTATGTATGTAGGTTTAAATGTTATTGGTTTATTTGAATTGGTCTTGTAAAATGTCAAATGGTATTGGTTTAAATAGTGCGGAAGAAACCCTGCACTCCCATTGGTTAGCAGCACGGCTGCCGGCTATAAGAAGCAGCCGTAGCCTTACCCGGACGGGTCCATTCGAGCTGTTGTCATTAATAAAGTCTTTTGCTGGAATTCCTCGCGTCTGACTCTTCATGCAAACTTAACACTGGCGCGAAGGTGGGATTTCCCTGAAGAGAAGACGACGCGAACAAGCAACTGAGCGAGATGGCTGCGCTGAACACCCCCCAGCACCGTTCGATCCGGCGACGGAAGACTGGGAATCGTATGCAGACCGGTTCCACATGTTCCTGGAAGGAACGATCTCGCCGGCATCCCCGAGAGACGGAAGAGGGCGGTCTTTCTCACACACCGCGGTCCGGCAGTTTTCAAAATGGCGAAGGCGTTGGCGGGAGCAGCAGAATTGAAGGTAATAGAATGGCCCAATTAGAAAGACTTTTAAGAGCCCATTACGCCACAAGTATCGTGCCTCATTAAGAGACACGAATTTTTACCGGGATCAAGGGGATAGCGAGAGTGTTAATGACTTCGTGCAAGTTTAAGGGACATTGGGGTGCTTGTGACTTTACCAACGAAGAGGCCATGCGTGATCGGTTTGTTTTGGGCCTTAAAGATAAGATCTTACAAAGCAAACTGTTAATGAAACCAAAAATCACGCTTAAAGAGGCTATTGAAGAGGCTGTTTCAGCAGAAGCCACCAAGTCCTCAGCTGCGCCATGAAAAGATTAACAAGGCCTCGAGCCAGGCCTCAAGCCATTCTGATGGGGAAAAATCCTCAACAACTCATTGCAAACAAATAGACTCTGATTCGGATAGCAGTGAGGAAGAAGAGGGGATTTTAAGCTCAGAATGGAGAAGAAAAAAAGACTCTGAAAAACAGGCAAGGATTCGTTTGCAGAGGATGTGGGGGGCCACCCCCACTGAATGCAAGTTTTTGACTCCATTTGCCTACGTTGTAGAAACGGGTCATATAGCCAGAGTCTGCAAATCATCCAGAACTCCACCATTCAGGAAGAAACTTCCTGAGGAAGATTTTAAGCCCAACAATTTTGGAATGGGAAAATGAAATTCAAAAGCAAATGGCAAGAGTGAAACTCACCAAACAATATCCATTGGTCATTCTTCACATTTAAATAGCAGAAAAGTACATGTGAAGGTGTTTATTGAAGGGAGACCGTGCCACATGGAAGTGGACTCAGGCTCTTATTTATCTATGGTGTCATGGGACACTATACACAGACTCTTTCCAAGAATTCAGAAAAACATTTCCAGAAGCAAGCACTGACCCTCAAAGACTACCAAGGGAACAAGATTCCAGTAGTTGGAGCGAGGGAATTCAACGTGCAGTTTAAAGGCCACACCAAACGTTTGCCACTGACCATCGTGGACAAGGATCCCAAGTTTGCTGGGACTTGAGTGGTTCAAGCCACTTGGCATCGAGGTGACTGGCATCCATCACGTGAGCAGTTCTGACTGGGAAGAGTCCTTGAAGTCTGAGTTTCCAGAGGTCTTCAGCGAAGGACTGGGCAAGTATATGGGGACCCTATTGCTTTCAGTTTAGACCCCAAGGTGCCCCAATTCGTTTAAAGCCCAGGAGGGTTCCATTTGCTTTAAAGGAAAAAATTGATGCACAATTAGATAAGCTCATCAAGGGGTTTTGGAACCTACTGACCACTCAGATGGGAAACACCCATAGTCACACCAGTCAAGGCTGATGGGTCAGTGAGAATCTGTGGTGACTACAAGGGGACACTTAACCATGCTGCAGCAGCAGCAGCATACCCTGTACCTGTTGTGCATCATCTGCTCCATTCCCTTGGCAGGGGTACAGTATTTGCTAAACTGGACTTAGCTCAGGCATATCAACAATTAACAGTTGATGATGCCACTGCAGAGCACAAACAATTGTGACTCATAGAGGTGCCTTCAAATGTAAAAGACTACAATTTGGAGTAAGCGTGGCACCTGGCATTTTTCAAAGTCTTATGGAAAGAATGTTGCAAGGACTGCCAGGGGTAGTGCCTTATTTTGATGATGTGTTAATCTCTGCTGAGAATGACACTCAGCTTCAAGAGAGACTCAGAGAAGTCCTTACCAGATTCAGAAAAGCAGGTTTGAAAGTCAAGGAAGATAAATGCACTCTCAAAACAGACAGAGTTGAATTCCTGGGGTACATGATTGATAAACAGGGCATCCACCCCACTGATGCCAAGGTTAAAGCGATCAAGGAAGCCCCTAAACCTCGTTGCAAGTCAGATCTGCAAGCCTTCCTTGGCCTTATTAACTTTTATCACATGTTTCTACCTCACAAAGCATCTATTGCTGAACCCTTACATCGTTTACTTGATAAGAAGGCTGCTTGGATCTGGGGCGGAAGGAACAGTCAGCATTTAACAGTATTAAGAGACTAATCACGTCTGATGCTGTGTTGATTCAATTCTCTGAGAATTTACCTGTTGTTCTGACTTGTGATGCATCCCCTTTTGGAGTGGGAGGGGTTTTGAGCCACAGGCTTCCCAATGGCCGGAAGCCCCAATTGCATTCTACTCGCACGCTGTCCAAAGCAGAGAGGAACTACAGCCAATTGGACAAGGAGGCTTTAGCAGTTGTTGCAGCTGTCAAGAAATTTCATGAATATCTGTATGGCAGGTCATTCACCATTGTTACAGATCACAAACCTTTGCTTGGCATCGTGGCAGGAGACAAACCTACACCTATTATCCTGTCACCAAGAATGCTGAGGTGGACTGAATTTCTTGCAGCCTACTCCTACAAACTGATTCACAGGCCTGGCAAGGACATTGGACATGCTGATGCACTGAGTCGTTGCCCACTACCTTGCCACAGGAGGACTGTGAACTTGAGACTCACACCTTTTTCCTGGAGACCGTTGCTAAGCTTCCAGTCCATGCTGCTGAGATTGCCAGAGAATCTGCCAAAGATGCTGTGTTGGCACCTATTATGGGCTGGATTAAAAAGGTTGGCCTCTTCAAGATCTACCTCACTTTGCCCAACCTTTCAAATCCAGGCAAACTGAATTATCTGTATTAAGAGGATGTATTTTGTGGGGTAACAGGGTGGTTATTCTGCAAAACTGCAAAGGAGGTTTTGGAAATGTTACATGAGGGTCATCCTGGGATTGTAAGGATGAAAGGTTTGGCCAGGAGTTATGTATGGTGGCCAGGTATTGACAAAATGGTTGAAAACTGGGTTGCCTCTTGTCCCAATTGCCAGGTAGTCAGGCCTGCCCCACCTCACGCCCACACAGGAATGGGAATGTCCTAGGGGCCCATGGTCTAGAATCCACATTGATTTTGCAGGCCCTACAAGAGGGCACACGTTTCTAGTAATTGTAGATGCATACTCCAAATGGCTAGAGGTTATTCTCATGACTTCTACTACTACTGAGGCTGTTATCAAGCAGCTCAAAAGCTCTTTGTAACCCATGGGTTACCAGATGTCCTTGTCTCTGACAATGGCCCTCAATTCACGTCTTTTTGAATCCTTTCTAGCTCAACAGGGCATCAGACATGCCCTTACAGCGCCCTCGACCAGCGGCGAACTGAACGTGATACGCTTTGCAAAGAAAAGCTTCAGCAGCTGGGTCCTGGGGACATCACTGAGAAGCTTGAAAAGCTTCTTGGTGTTCAGCACATCACTCTAGCCCATCAACTAACTTGTCCCCAGCAGAGTTGTTAATGGGCAGGAAACTTAGTCTTCCCTTGACCGACTTCATCCCACTTATGCACCCAATACACCACTGGATTCCACTTCCAAAGTTCGTTCTTTTAGTGTGGAGATTCTGTCTATGCTAGGAACCTTACAGGTGAACCTTTGTGGATTCCTGCTGAAATAACTCACATCACTGGCCCTCTTTCTTACAGGGTTCAAACAGAGGATGGCCTCCTCTGGAGCAGGCACATTGACCAACTTAGATCCCGGTTCACTCAGGAACATAAGCCCTGTCTCTCTAGGTCCCTCACCTGATGTCTCTTCTGGGGAAGGGGAGGAACAGGAGGAATATCAGCAAACAGGAATCAACCCTTTGTGTAGCGAGCCATTGGACAGGAACCATCGAACCCTGTCACAATGCCAAGATCCATCCTTAGAAGTAGAGTCATTCGACAGGAACCATCCGAACCCTGTCACAATGCCTAGATCCATCCTTAGAAGTGGAAGATTGTACATCACTACCAGACTTGGGTGTTGACATTGGAATGGAGATGGGTTGGGAGGAGACCAGATTCTAACAGTCTAACAGGGTCTTCTTTCACAGGAAGTCCTAACAGGGAAATGTCAGCAGACACATTTCCCTCTCACTGGTGAGAACAATAAAGATTCTGAACCACGAAGGTCTCAACGCGCGTAAGAGCCCCACCTATTTAAAGGAATACATTAGATAGGTTGGGGTTTGGTATGGACTGAACCTAGTGGGGAGGGTGTTATGTATGTAGGTTTAAATGTTATTGGTTTATTTGAATTGGTCTTGTAAAATGTCAAATGGTATTGGTTTAAATAGTCGGGAAGAAACCCTGCACTCCCATTGGCTAGCAGCTCGGCTGCGCTATAAGCAACCGTAGCCTTACCGGACGGGTCCATTCGAGCTGTTGTCATTAATAAAGTCTTTTGCTGGAATTCCTCGCGTCTGACTCTTCATGCAAACTTAACAGTAACCATTTAGGATCACTACTCTTTCCTCCCTCATGGCTGAATGTTTGGAAGAGCTGCAGAAAGCAAGCGGTTTTCCCCACTGGATCTCAAATCAATGCAATGGGAGTTGCAGTGGGTCATGAATAGCCAAATGCTTATAAATGATTGTGAGAAAGCTGGGGACGAATCAACGGAAAGTTTATCTTTAAAAAGGTAACTCAGCCCAGGTGATGAATGTTCTGGGAAAAAGCATTTCAGAGAGATCCTGCCTTAATTAACTCAGAATAGCTGAGGCTGGGAAAGACGTCTTGCAGTTTCCAAGGTTTGGTATTTACTTGTTTGTTTGTTTGTTTTATTTGATTAGTCAATTGCTTACAAGATAATAGGTATAAGTATAAACATAGTTATAAATACATGGATACATATAAGAAAATAAAAAGAAACAAAAGGACAGGGACGGTAGGCACTTTGGTGCGCTTATGCACACCCCCTTCAGACCTCTTAGGAAAGGGGTGAGGTCAATAGTAGACAGTCTAAGGTTTAAGTTTTTGGGGTTTGGGGAAGAAACCACAGAGTCAGGTAGAGTATTCCAGACATTGACCACTCTGTTGCTGAGGTCATATTTCCTGCAATCAAGTTTGGTGCGGTTAACCATGAGTTTGTATCTATTGTGTGCTCTTGTATTGTTATGGTTGAAGCTGAAGTATTCATCGACAGGTAGGACATTGCAATGTATGATTTTATATACTATACTTAGATCGGACCGAAGGCAGTGTAGTTCTAGGTTTTCTAGGTCTAGAACCTCAAGTCTGGTGGCATAAAGTATTCTGCAATGAGTAGAGGAGTGGAGAACTCTTGTGAAATATTTCTGGACTTTCTCAACTGTGTTAATATCAGATACATAATGAGGGTTCCAGACTGGTGAGCTGTATTCAAGTATTGGTCTAGCAAATGTTTTGTATGCTCTAGTCAGTAGTGTGATATTACCAGAGAAAAAGCTACGTAGGATTAGGTTAACAACTCTTAATGCCTTTTTGGCTATGTAGTTACAGTGGGCTCTAGCACTTAGATCATTAGAGATGAGTACTCCAACCCCCAGCCTAAGCCTAGCCTCAAAAATCCCTTACTGAAATCTGCATTGTTCATATTTTCCTGGGTTTACCATTCACAGGGACTTGATACTGCCCTGTGATATTCTTTATTTTCATTATCATTATCATTTCATTTTCAGGATGTTTCCGTTTGCAATAATTACATTCAAATTAATGTCCAACCCTTTGGTCTTCATATAATTTATGAATTGTATTTTCAGGACTTTTTTAAAAACATAATTTATGGATCATATTTTCAGGATTTTTTAAAGCAGAACTGTAGTTGTGTGAATGTATGCTTAGCTGATTTCATTGAAGGACCCTGCTTTCCATACTGATCAGGGAGTTTTTCACAACTGAAACCTATACACTAAGCTAGAACTGTGTACTTTAATCTTGCTGTACTGGATTATTGGGGATACAGTATTTCCTTAAAGGGATATCCAGATGGATTTACATAAGTACTATTTGTTCTGTCCTGGAACTTCCCTTCCCAATAACATCAGGGACATAAATCACATTCAGGACCTTCCCAATTTTTACTGTAATTGTTTCCCCTAATTTTGCTGCGTCATCCACAGCATAAGACAGTCTTATCATCTAGTATAACATAACATATGGGAAATGTATCTCCTCATATCAATAAATGGGTTTGTGGCTGCTAAAAGTAACAGCTGGACTTCTTTCTTACAAACAATAAGCAACTCATTTCTTAGAAGTTGCATCTGAAGATGCTGGAGGTATAACGTTAGAATAGTGTTTCCAAAAGCTACTTTAGCTTCAGAATAATTTCAGTCAATTCTATTGAATCAATTGAATGATTTAAATTCTAGATTTTCATCATCTGGAGGGGGTGAATAGAGATAGCTGGGGTTTGTAGCCAAAACAAAATACTTTCGCCTGGGAACCAAGGACATTCCCACAGGTGGTCGGAGAGAGGAGGAGTGAAGTTACCAGGCAACCGGACTGATTGGACCATGTGACTGTTTGTGAAAGGGAGGGGGACTTTTACTTTTAATTAGATGAACCATAGGAACATTCAGAGTCAGTTTTCACCAGCCTGTGCCAATATGATACCTCCAATAAAACTGTTTTTTGAGCAATCTACCTGCCTCAGAGTTCTGTTCATTATGGGTGTATTACTTGGAACCCTGACAGGGTGTTTTATCTAAGATGAAATGATAAGTAGCTAGGGGACTTCCAGATAGGAAACTGGAGGAACCTTGTGTGATATTCTTCATACCTAGCAAATGAACAAATTTATTCAATAAATACATATCCACCATTTTAGCTAGTAGACTTCCCCAAGTAAGTGTGTGTCTATAACAATTGTAGCAAAATGTAAGTTTTGACAGTACCTCTGTAAAAATGACTGAGAGAGTCACTTTTGGACAGGAGCAGATGTGCTAAATAATTGAGTGCAGGCATTATTTGTTTGCTATTGTTACTATTATTGTATGCAAGAATTGATAGGTACTTTCTGAACCACTAGATCACAGTTATAACTACTCCAGAGGTGCAGGAGGCATTTTGCTTTGAGAAGGTGCTTTGTGCAAAATCAGCAAAGGTCTCATCAAGTCAGTCCAAGTCCTCGGCCCAGCAATTCCATTTGCCAGAAGAGGCTTTTGTCCATGTAGCTACTTACCTTGTAACAACACAAAGTGAGCAGCATGGCCACTTCACTTTTAGAGGTGAGCAGTATGGCTTTGCAAAGTAGTTTCAAAAGGAACTACTTCACACAAACTTTCATCAAAGCAAAGCATCTCTTGAAAGCTGATTCATCTGATAAGTCCCTACCACTCTTGACACAATCTTGTCATCTTACTAACTATCTACAAAATGGAAAGCTTTTTCTCTTAATAGTTATTCTGCAGATCTCAGCTTTGTGTTGGGAGATGAGCAGCTGGGCAGATCCCAATGAACTGGAGATTGTCAAAGAATTCTGGCTGTTGTTGCTTAGTAATTGTAGTAGCTGGATATGTTAATGTCACAAGATACTTTCAGGCGATTAGCCTTTCCATCTTCAAATCATTCTGATTCCACCATAAAATGTAGCTTGAAGCTTATCCAGGCTGCTTTGACCATTTTCTCCTTCCTTTGTTTTTCTTTCAATGCATGCAATAGCCCAGAAGAAGTGATCAAGGGTAAAAGTGACAAGAGTTAATTAAGAATGAACCATCTATTAGCAAAATGTCAGACTGCTTGGTATGGAGAGTGAAAGCTTGTCAATTTCAAAGAAAGCAACTGAAAAGGAATTCCCAATCCATTAAACTGGGTGGATATTTTGAGATTTTATTTTTTATTTCTTTTATTTCTTTTGCAAACCCTGAAGCAGCATTGCTTGATTCCCCAGAAAGATTTGTCTCATGCCAAACTAGGATTCCAGCTTTAATGGAAACAGAGTGCATATAGGAGCGAAAGGAGGATTTTGAAGCAAGGAAGGGAGAAGGTAAGCCTTCTCTAGCATTAGAGAAAGCTTGCAGCAATAGAATGTATGTTCAACATAAAGACACTTCCATTCCATTACTATCCCATTTCCAATCTTTCCTTTGTGAGTAAGGTTGTAACAAGACTGTCTTGGAACAAATACATTACCTTCAGTCAAGCTTCAGACAGTTTCTGTCAAGTTTCAGACAGGTGTATAGTATAGAAACAGTACTAGTCACACTTGCTATGACTTTTGGTGGAGCTGAGATGGAGATGGTGTAGCCATCCTAGTGTTCCTTGACCACGGTATCATTCTAGATCAGCTGCAGAATGGTAAGCACTGTCCTACAGTGGTTTCATCTTTTCATCGGTAGTCAATTTCAGACTGTGCTGACAAGGAGAAGAGTTCCTTCAGACAGCTCCCGCTGAGGAGTGCCTCACGGCTTGATGCTCTCCTCTCTGTTCTAACCTCTATATGAAACTACTGGGTGAGGTGATCATCAGTATATTGTTGATACCCAGCTTTATATCGTAATCCTAGCTGACCAAGTGACGCTGCCAATGGACTGACCCCATGTCTGGAAGCTTTTCAGGTCTGGATGGAATAGAACAGACCATGATTCAATCCTGACAAGACTCAGTGGCTGCGATGGTTGCCAATGTGCTTCCAGATGCAATCCAAGGTGCTGATTGTTACCTATACAGTCCTTCATGGCATAGGGTAGTGATGAGGAACCTTTTGGGCTCGATGTGTCAAAAATCCAGAAAAATGCCTATTTTGACTCTGTTAATATGTCTCCCCACCCCCACCTCTCCCAGACAAAAGAGGCTTCCTCTCCAGCCTCTTTTCTCCACTTTTCCAGTCATTCCTCTTTGCACCCTCTTGAAGTTGTGTGAGAGGGCCCTGCTGTCACGTGGCCTCTGGAGCCTCAGAATATCACTTGAGAACACTCATGCAATTTTCAGATGCCTCAGTAGCTGTGTGAAAGCAAGGCCCTCCTACATAACTTCCAAAGGGTCTGGAGATCTGGCTTGTCACCAAAAATGACATGGTATATCACCTCTGATATGAATGTCATAGGTTTGCCATCACTGGCATAGGGCCTGGATATCTGAGGCACAGCATATCTCTTAATTGTTTCTTTCTACCCAATACATTTGAACAACGTGGGTGTGTTCCAGACTAAGCATTGTCATCTTATAGAGTGTGACCCCGCTCCTCTGGGACAGCAGCCTCTTTCTGAGATTCTGAAATGCCCTAAAGATCTGGCTTTGGTCTCAGGCCTGGGGTTAAAATATTTGTAGAGCCTGTGGAGTGGTTTGTTATGGTTATGATTATTTTAGACTGACCTGCCCTTGTACGTTTTCAACTGTTTATATAAGTCAATCACACAGTGTCTACTGGAATGAGTAACTATATCAGATGATGATGATGATGATGATGATGATGATGATGATGATATTTAAACATAGGCCCTCTTTCTTGAGCTTTGTGTCTCTCCAACCACCCTATGCAGAATCATAACAGTTTCATAAAACATTTTGCCTTTCTTTAATGCTGCAATTTTAAGTATTACAGTAACAGTTATCAAAAATCTGGTAATCCATCTAATTATTAGTAGCATTTTTAAAGGTCAGATTTCAGGAGTGGACCTGTCTTCCTGATCATATCTGACATGGGCTTTCCTTTTCCCTGGGAAAGTCTCCTGAGCTGCAGGCTTAGTATCTGATTTTCTTCTACATTACATGGGACACAAGGTGTAACATCCCATTTCTTCTAATCAACTCTTGTAGAGTTTTTACAACTTACAATCTGCATGTTTTTTGCCTGTGGTTGCACAGATCCATAGTGCTGGGAAATAGGAGTCAAAAATATATCTTCAAGAAACCACTGATAATCGGATATGGAAACAAGGAAGAAGATCATAACAATTAATCTCCTAATTGGAAACTTTTTATTCTGATAAAGTAGCCTACCTGTGAGCAGTGTCTTTGCCCAGGGGCAATCCATACCCCTTCAAAATCCGGATGCCAAATTCATAAGCAAAAGTAGTTATTCATGCACAGGTTGCTTTACGGCATCATCCTTGCTAGGGTGTGGATATCCAGCAATAGAGCTCTGATCTGCAAGTATTGTGTGATTCCCTCTTCATCCACACACAAAAGGGTTTAGAACAAAATCACAATTCCATGCACAGTAATCAGAGACTAGTTCCCCTGAACACCCTGTGGAAATGGTTTGAGAACAAAAATGCAGAGCCTACAGCTGCAAATGTCAGTGTATGCAGTTAAAACTTGGCTTTCCTGAATGTGTACTCATTAATGTTATTTATAACTTCTGTACTCCCCATAATGGGTATTTCCTTGAAAATCTACACATAACTCAACTTTAGTTGCCTAATTATTGAAATATCCATCGTTTCTAATGCTGAACTTTCAGTATGAACTTCATAAACTTTGAAAAATACTTGTCTGAACTGGGGAAAAAGGCCTTTTCTTCTTTAATACATTTAGTATGGGGGATTTTTTTTACTGTAAATCTGTGTGTGCATATTTAACCTGTAATATTGCAGAAGAATATAATCCACCGGGCAGACTTCTGGCCCAAAAGTATTACAGATAGAACTTGGTTTAGCGAGTGCCTCCTTTGGTAGCTATTTGCAGTTACAATGCTGATTTTGAGATCAGCCCTTGTAGGTGTGTGAAGCAAAGGAAAGTTGAAAGTAAGATCATAATCATCGTCATAGTTTCACTTAGTCACTGAGTTGCCAGCCCCAATTGTGATTGCTAAATAAGGACTATCTGTACTTAGAACTATTAGGACTGCCAGATCTAGGTTGCAAAAGCTCAAAACAACCTCTAAATTGAAACAAATCACAATGTTGCAACCTAGAGATGATCCTGTTAGACTATAAACTAACCTGATTATAGACTATATAGACTATAGTACAGATAACATCTAAGAGAGTACAGATAGTCCTCAACTTACAACCGCAACTGAGCCCAAAATTTATGTTGCTATGTGAGAAATTTGTTAAGTGAGTTTTGCCCCATTTTATGACTTTTCTTGCCACAGTTGTTAACTGAATCACCGCAGTTGTTAAATTAGTAACACGGTTGTTAAGTGAATCTGATTTCCATATTGACTTTGCTTATCAGAAGGTTGCAAAAGGGATCCCATGACCCTGGGACACTGCAACCATCATAAATGTGAGTCGGTTGTCAAGCATCCAAATATAAACCACATGTCCATGGGGATGCTGCATTGGTCATAAGTGTGAAAAATGATCATCAGTTCCTTTTAAACAGAGCCGTTGTCACTTTGAACAGTCATCAAATGAAATATTGTAAGTTGAGGACTACCTGTATTGCATGAATCGGTTGGCCATCTGGGGCAATAGGTGCACCATTGGAAGATCTGAAAAGTCAGGTTGGGAACAGATTGTCCTGGAGAAAATCTATCTATCTGGTCAAATAAGAGTTGATACCAACTTGATGCCAAACAATCAATCAATAAATGCATGTGTAGATACTTCAGAAAACAAAAAGTATAGGGTTAATCTGGAAGAACCCTTTGCTTATTGCCTAATTTTCTCTTTATCTCTCTGCTTATTCAGCTGGTTTGCTCAAAAAAGGTGTGGGCTCCAGGAAACTTTGGGATCTATTATAATTACATTGGACTATTCACTCCCCCATCAGACAAGAGAAGGATCATGAGGAGCCTCTTCTCTTGATACAGCTGGAGCTGAAGTGGCCCAGGTTAGTCAGAAATAGAGAAACCACTAATCCCCTCATAACTAATAATATTTATATGCACCCTTTTCTTCAAAGAATTTCAAGATGACATTCTTCTTTTCAGCTCTCTTATCTTCAGGATCTGGCTCAGTGATTGCAAAGCTTAAAGCAAGTTAAACTGATGTCTCCCAACTCTAGCAATGTAATCCAGCATCCAGACAATTTCCTGGTATTCCAGTCAGGAGGTTATTAGTAAGAAATTATGAGAACTGTATTCCAAAACATCTTGAACACACCAAACTGAGTATTGTTCCAGTTACAGTACAAATTGTTTCAATCTTGTCCTGAGACTAGCTAATAAAAATGGAAATACACACACACACACACACACACAAAACCCACATACACATAAAGCACCACAAGGGGGGAAAAAGAGCCGGTAACCAAATTTTATGATGAGAGGTTTGGAAAAATAATAAATGAACAGGATTGCTAACATTCTCATCATAACAATGTTCCTATATATTTATTTATATCTACAGACCCCTACAGACCCCTTACATCCTGGACATAAATTGTTTCAATTTCTACCCTAAAAATGGTGCTATAGAGCACTGCACACCAGAACAACTAGACACAAGGACAGTTCTCTCCCAAATGCCATCACTCTGCTAAACAACTAATTCCCACAACACTGTTAAATTATTTACTAAGACTGTATTACTATTATTCTTCTCATCCTTCCTAGTACCTATCTCTTCCCATTTATGACTATAACCGTATTGCTTGTATCTTTACAATTTATATTGTTTTGTTTCCTAGTATGATTTGATTGCTTATTAGTAACCTATGACTATCACTAAGTGTTGTATCTGATGAATGTATTTTATTTTTTCTTTATATACATTGAGAGCATATGCACCAAATTCCTTATGTGTCCAATCACACTTGGCCAATAAAAAATTCTATTATATTTCCACTTGCATTAAACAAACAAAAACTCTAAACCTGCCTATGAAGACCTATAATGGGACAGGAAATATCTCATTAAAATCAGTGCATATTTCATAATGTTATACTTTTCCTAAAATCATACTCAGACATAATGTATTTATCCACCACCATTGTAGAAATTGGAAACATTTTAGGATTGTGGTATACATTCCTTCTGTATTTCTCTCTCCAACTTTTGTCTTAAAAGAACTGTTTAATTTTCTTCTTTAATTCACAACATGTTTCTTTGCATCGATGAAATAATGCCAATTTCCTTTTGGAGACTATGGAAAATCTATTAAATGTTCTGGCTATTAATCCAAAACATGTCATTTTTTAAAAAAAAATTAGTGCATTCTGCTTTTGTTTGAATCTTGTTATACATCCCCTTCTTATTTATTAAAAACATTTTAGCTACATAAGACTTTTTGCTACTTGCTAGGTAGCCAAAACAAAGAATTTCTGGCCACAAACATGCCTACTCCAAAGATAAGCCAAGTTATTCCAGTTAAGACTATTGTGCAAGGTTGCTTTTCATGGGCCACATACATGGGAGTAAAATCAGCCACAAATGATAATGACAATATTGCTAATAATTGATAATTAATCAGTTCTGTATAGCATTTCTAGGATGATGCTATAACACAACATCAAAGCATGACAAGTGTTTCCTATCATATTATCAGAAGATTGCACAAAGGCATAGCTAATGGATAAGATTAGACTCAAAGAGTGAGATTCTGAAGGACAATTAAATTTAGCATGGGAAATACCTTCAGCCTAGTTCCATTTTTCAGCAGATCAGGCTCATTGTGGACATGCCATATCTTGGATCAGGGGTGTCAAACTCGCATCATCACGGTGGCATCATGTGATGCATCGGGACTTTTTTCCCCTTCGCTAAACCGGGCGGGGGCATGGCCAGTGACCCCTCCCTGGGGGAGGGAGGGTTTTAATGTTTACTGTTTTTACGTCTTATATTTGGGCTTGTCTTTGTTTATTTTTTAAATATTTATTGTATATGTTTTTAGCTGTGAGCCGCCCCGAGTCTTCGGAGATGGGGCGGCATACAAGTTCAAGTATAAATAAATAAATAAATGACGCATCCAGCCCATGGGCCGGGAGTTTGACAGCCCTGCCTTGGATGGATTACTACATTTATTTATTTATTTTTTGCCTAGGCATCTCACTTCAAAACTGTAGCTAAAATAGGACTCGCTGCCATTGTGAAAGAAAAAAAAAAACCCTTTTCAAACGCAGCCAAATGTCCTATACAATTTCTTTAACAACATGACATTTAACATTTAGTAAGAGAATGTGGACTTTCTTCCTATCTTTGTAGAAGATTTTGTAAAACGTTGTAAATAGGCACTGGCCATGAGGTAATGGGCTTATATGCAAAGTTTGGAAGGAGGAAAAGTGTTGGAAAGCTCTTTTGGTAACTAGGTAACTAGCTAAGAGAATTTCCTGCTCCAACATCTGATGTGACAGGAAATCATAGGTTATTCGGTTTCTATTTGTCATTAAAGAGTTTGGGTTAAGTCTGCTCACATATTTTTGTATCATGTAACTGAATTACATTTCATAAAAGTTGACATGGTAATCTCCTTCCACTGTGTAAAAGCACTGCTGCATAGCAAAGAAAACAACAGGGAGACAATACGTTTTATTTGATATAATTGCAAAACAAACCCCCCTGCAAGAAGCAATGTTTTGGACACAATAGAAATCAATTATAGCTATGAGACATTTCCAGAACTGGAGACTTTAACAGTGGCTACTAATATGATTTACCAGTGAGCTTTGGCAGATGTATTCAGAACTATAATGCCATCAACAGGATAAGTCTGTTGCTTCCAACCTTCAATACTTTCCCAATAGCCTATGCAACAGGATTTAAACATTTCAAAGGAATTATTAAATATATCATTGATAAAATAAACTCATCTGAGTTACAAAAACACGAATGATCATAAACAGAGCTAGAAGGAAATACAGAAAAGTACTACTTTGCTGCCATCTCAGGGTGATTTGGATTTTTGCAGCCCGCACCTAGTAGCCCTCATCCAGGCATTCTCCCGGATGCTACCAACCATCCTTGAGATGACAGACAAGTACAATATTTTCCAGAACCCAATTACTATCCTATCTCAATTGTCTCTATTCTCATTCACTGCTTAGGACAGCCAATTATTTTTCTTATATGTATCCATTTCATGTATTCATAAGTATGTTTATACTTATACCTATTATCTTGTAAGCGATTGACAAATCAAATCAAATAAAAATAAACACTGTTCTAATTATACATGTATAGTTCATGAAATAGAAAAACATTGGCTGATTCCTCTGTCTTTGCTGCCCTCCTTCTTTTTCACAGGGAAAAGAACATCTGCCAGCTGGATTGCAAGAAGAATACAGCAAGTATTGTTTTGTTGTAAACAAAGTAAAATAAATAAATAAGGAAACCATTCAGAATCACAAGGGCAGCTGAGTCACAAGCAGCTTTCTCACCTCAGACTTTTCTCTCCTTTTCTCCTTTCTTTATTCTATATAAACAGCAAATGTCAACTTCCTGATTCTTTCATACTCTTGAAGGAGACAAAGCGGCAGAGATGTTCTCATTTCTCCCTTAACTGGGACAGGCCAAGCTGAGCAGTCCAGTCCAGTGCAAATTATTATCATGTTTAGATCATTGGCACAATGTGACTGCATCTGGCTATTTCAGGAGACAAGAGTGGCAGACCAGGGATTGCCCATAACAAACTGAAAGCTGAATAAACAATGCCCTTGATCCCATTAACTACTGGTCACTTCACCTGACTTCACAATCTGACAAAATGGGTGCAAAGTATATGATGGTTTATATCCAAGGCTATCCTTAGATAATGTTAGAATAAAGGGGAATGCACAACTTGATACTGATGTAGCTAAGGACAATTTAAGCTTTATTCATTCACAGGCTCGATAGGCCATGAGATGACAGCAACAGCAAGAAAAACATGAATGCCTGGCTATGTTTGGGTTATTTGGGAACGATCCCACAACCCCAGGAGAATGAAATATTTTGGGAAATATTAAAAAGGCAGAATGTTATATTTCCCCAAAGGGAGAAATGGAGAAAGCAGACTTAGTTTTTCTTAATAGCACCCCCTCCTCAGCAGATATTTTGTGCCCATTAAGAAGGACTGGTCCATCCTATCTACAAAACAGGGTAATGGGATTAAGAAGAATAGGACATGACCCTTCTGGACATAATAGGATTAGCCCAATACCATTTAGCAGAAGACACAGAGCTCACTACATCGCCCAATCTCCCTAAGGGCATTTCAGACATTGCACAACCCTCCCCCCCAGCAGCATCTCTGAAACTTATAAAATCCATGTTACTCATAAAACCAATTGTTCAGCTGACCCAGAGCTGTTGTTGGTTCTGTTCATCATTAAACTTTCTTTCCAATCAGCCTCCATTTTATTTTATACCCAGCTTGGATCTGAACCAGATGGATTTTTGTTCCAACAGTGATAAATGATGTATGAATATCGTACTGAGCACTGTGGTGGCTTAGAGTTGAAGACCGTTGCCACCCACTCAGGAGGTTGCAAGTTCAATCCTAGGTAGCAACAGATGTTTCTCGCTTAGAGCGCAAAGGGAAAATATCTGCTGTGAAATCCACATTGGCATCAGAAAGAGTATCTGGCCAGTAAACACTCAGCTCCATTCAGTCACCTAGACTCTACCCTGAATAAAGGGATTACACGGTCATAAAAAGAAAAAAAATAATCATGCTGCAATATTTGCATTATGTTCATTAGCCAATTCAAAATTTGTGAATTAGAACAGATGACACTATAAGAGGATTCTCTGTACATTATAGCTGTTTCATCATATGTATCTAAATGCATTCAGTTCTGAAAGAATTGGTGTCATAACTGCTGATATAGAATATAGTCTATTTTTGAGATTAGCCATGTATAATCTTCAGCACTCGATCCTCTATTTGACCCCCTCCCACAATGTAAAATGTGATGAGTGGAAAAAAACTTGCAAACAAGTTATTGGAAAAATAACTTAGATATATAATGCTAGTTGGAAACAAATGTTTGTCTTCAGTTGAAGTAAATGACAACATTTCAATGTAGATTTTAAGAAGCCAGACAAAATCGTTATTCCTAAAATTAATGCTGTGAATCAATGGCAGACAGAAAACATGTGCAAACACACAAATACAGTATACACACATACATTGGTTTGACTAAATTTAAATCAACTGAAATTAGTGACAAGATATTCTATTCTTTAGGATTTAGCTATATTGACTTCAACAGGAAAAAAAAACTTGATTAACATAGCCTGGATTCAATCTGGTGTTCCTTAAAAAATGGATCAATGCTGAATGAGTTTCTATATTATTTTTCTGCTGTGTGTGTGTGTGTGTGGCAGCAAGACGCAGTGTTTCTTCCATTTAATACTATAATCCTGCTCATTTTCAATACTATTTATTTTTGCACAGGCTGGTACTAAAAAGAACCTCGATGATTATGCAATCAATTCCTGAGGATTCTATGTTCAACTATTATAGATTCATTTGCCCCATCTTATTATTATGTTTCATTGTATGGTCAGCCAGATGCTTAGCCTGGATTTGGCATTTTTATTCGCCTATTGACTCCTTGTCAAGGACCTGAGATGGGTAAATGCTTTTCTTTGATGGTGTTCAAGTATCCTTGCAGGCTGTTCCAAGTACAGCTAGCTTTTGCTATAGACCAATGTTGATTTTGTCAATGCCAATGATGTTCAAGTGGTGCTCTAATTGTTTTCAGATTGCACCCAAGGCACTTATTATAATGATTATTATTTGTTATTATTCTTTACCAAGACATGGCACAAATCAGAAAAGCACAGTAATTAGAATATTCATCCAATAAAATTAGATCATAACTTACCAGACAAACCAATAAACAAATACTAACCTGAAAGCAAACCAAATACAACAATCATATATGTTTACAACAATGCCCTACAACTGAGAAAGTATACATCCATCATTATATTAAAA